>JADLZL010002106.1:0-455829 GCA_015844335.1 Chrysopogon serrulatus | reverse complement strand
CTTCTCGGCGATACATTACTTTCGTTTGGTGAGTCTCCCACGCATTACGGTTGTTAGAGCAGAAATGCCTCAATCAATTCTACACTTCTCGCTGAAATTCTAAATTACGTAGCCGCCGCTCAAACGCTTTTGCATTGATCTCTCGCTCCTTGTGGTGCCCACTGCCATGTCATCATCTTACCCCTTTCTAGGTTCTCCGCTCTTCTAAGGTAGCAAAGAACTTACTTCCTCCGTTCTTCTCCCTTCTTGCTTCCATTAGGGGTTTAAAAGCTCTCTAGCATGTGTATTGCTTATTTATATACCTTTCTATTCCGGGTCTATGCAGCTGATCGGGGTTTGTCACTTTTGAGTTAGTTGAGGTGTGCTTGATAGGGAATGGCTTTGGGTGACGACAAACTTGGGGCCAAGCCAGCATGGAATAAGTCCAAGCCTCTTGAGTGTCAAGCGGTCGATCTTGCTTTCGGCGGTGATTCTACGCTTTTCGGGGGGATTTCTTGATTGGTTAGCGGTGTTTTTTCACGTGATTCTTACTTACGTGTTGGCGATTTGACTTGTGTCGAGGGCAGTTGGTTTCGCGATGTGGTTTCTTGATTGGCGGCGATGGCTCCGTTACAAACGTTGGTGCACCGGACCCTCCTCCACCTCCTCGAGAAGGGTAAGGCGAAGGTGTCCAAAGAAGAAGAAGCGGAAGAGGCAGAACACCGAGACCGAGAGACTGGGCGATCGCAGACGCCGGCCGCTCTTGCAGAGAGAGGTGGTTCCCGTGGGCGCTTGAGGATCGGCGCCGCCAGATCCAGCTTCTCAGTTGCTCGTGCACTTCGCACTCTTACTCCTCACGACCCACCGTGCACCGTGGCAGATCGGGGCGCAAGGCGTGGTTGAGGATCTACCCCCGACCTCGGTGGTGGTGCAGGCAGGCAGCCTGGCAGAGGCGCAGACCACTGCCTGTAGGTAGAGGCAGAGGCAGCAGAGCAGCCAGGAGGACACCGAGGAGTAGCCCGAGAGCCCACCACACGCTATATCGCTCGCACGCACTCCGCTTCCTCAGTCACCCCTAGAGTTGAGACCCCTGGCCGCAGTGGACGCCCTCCTCCCCGCCAGCCCCGTGTTCCCTCGCCCAGGTTGTACACATAGACTTGCGGGCCGCCAATGCCCGTCGAGTTCAGGACCCAAGCGGTGTGGACTTTTGACCAGTGGTTTCCACCGGCAGCGTGACCCCCGTGGGCGCAGAGGGCTTTTTACACATGCTTCGCTGAGGATTTTTACAGAGCTTACCGAGGGACTTGAGATCGGGGCCTCACAGAGTGTGCCCGCTTGACAGAGTTGTTTCAGCTGGTGGAGAGCAGATCAGAGCTTCACTCACTTACCTCCCCCGGCTTGGCGGACCTGACGGCTTACCCGAGCGCACGTGGACTCTTGGGTCGCGTGAGTTCTACGCTACTCTTTGGATCGACCCAGTCACACGCTCATTCACTTCACCTTCCATGGCCAGCCGCATGCCGGACTCTACCGCCCTCGTGCTCACGAGCTTCTTGGCACGACACCGTCAGAGACTTCGCCTTCACCCGGTCCCGCTTCAGTGACACGGAGCCTCCTCGCCGCCCTCACGGTGGAGAGGACCTGCCTATTGAGAAGGCCCGCAGGATCTTCGTGGAGCCGTTCGGGACCGGCTCGAGCCGCCTACCTAGGGATTCACCCCTACGGCCCGTGTCCCGAACGAGGTGATGAGACGGACACTTCTGCCGAGGATTGGCAACAGGGAGACGATCACGAAGGTTCAGCAAAGGGGCTTGTCTACTTCCTTGCTTCACAGACGCTTTTTGACATCCGGGATGTCATTGTTTCGAGATGGAGGACACTATCACCGAGGGATTCAAGACGCGCCGACACCGGCCGCTTGCTCACTTGATCTGCAGGATCCTTTAGCCTCGATCTCCCCGCTTCCTCCTGCAGGCACTTGCCGAGTTCAAAGCCGCTACCACCTCCTTTCCAAAGGTATAACATGACTCGGCTAGTTGGAGCCCGTCCCCGGCAACAGGGCCACTGCAGCGCCAGTCGGCCGCGCCCCACTCATTGCAGTAGACCGAGGAGCAGCAGGACGAGGCCGTTGAGGCACTTGCTCGGCAGAGCTTACACAAATGGAGACCGCGCCCGGGCGATATTGCCGAGGATCTTCCTTCTGAGCCAGTTCAGACACGATTACGCTCCACCTGGAGGGATGCCTCCCCACGTGCTCACGACGCCGAGGCCGGGGTGGTTCAGGCTCGATGACAGTCCAAGCGCTTCTTGCTATACTTGAGACTCTCACGATCGTCGAGCAGAACACGGACGAGGAGTTTCTGTCAGCTTCACCAAGCGAGCGGCCCCGACATTCTGGCCCCGCTTCACGCCGCCCGAAGCGAGCTCAGCGTGGAAATACTTGGGGCCCGGCTTTTGAGACTCAGGCTATCTTCCGTCGAACTCAGCAGCAGTCTCTTGACCTCAGCGTCGATCGTTTGCCTTCATGGAGCACATGGTTTGGCACAGGGGTTCCTGCTTTTGACTTCACTTCGACTCGGCTTGGCGGACCTTCCCGGCTCTTCACTCCGGCTCCGCGATTCTGATCCAGCCCGGACTTGAGTCGAGGAGTGTATGCACTGTTCAGCTTCACCGCCCCCAGCAGTTCCCGCAGTACTTTGCTTCTCCGGGGGCCGGGTACACACCGATTCGACGGGCTTCCTCCACCTCCAACGTCCTCGGTGCTTGTGACCCCCGTGAGCTCTCGGTGCCACTTACAGCTGAGATCACGGGTTTTCTACTCCTCGGTACTTTCGGGGTCAGTTACCATGGCAGAGGCTCGATCGTCACTACTACCGAGGACTCACCCGTCGTCGGTTGCTCCTTCTGACCTCCCTTGAGTCAGCCTCCCTCATCCTGTCACTCGCACGAGGCTACAACTTCACGATTCTTTTTTACATCCAAAGAAATGCGCCTCCTCAGACAGTTTCTACTTCAGAGGCTCCAGTCACAGAGACCATGATTGCTCCTACTCCAGTGACTGAGGCAGTACCAGTGTCAGCGGCTCCTACTTCTACTGAGCTTCCACCTTCAGAGCCCCAGGGTCAGGCCACTACCACTGAGACACAGCAGGCAGACCCAGTTGGCACGACACCAGTGGCGGGACCTGCACCGCTACACCTCCGGAGACACACGGCGAGGGTTGAAGACAGCAGGCTCGGCCAGCGATAGCTCGAGAGTCCTCCCCAGACTACACTCGGTTTGAGGCGACCGCACGCCTTTCGTCGGACCCGACTGCCTCCAGGTCCCACCTCCTCGGGAGCCTTAGGTTTTGGTGCTTGACGCCAAAGGGGGAGAGAGAGTCGAGTATGTGAGATAGGGGAGGGGCGTGTGAGGGGAGTTGCTTCTTTTGATTTGTGTTACTCATGCATACATGCATACATTCTTTACCTTCGTGCATCATGAGATACATGCTTTTGGTTGCTTTTGTGGATATGTGTTAGTTCATGTGACATGTGGTTTACTCATGACTTGTGCTCTCTACATTTGATATATATACATATGCTTTGTCATGTCACATGTTGGTGCTCATTTGCTATGCTTTCACTTTTCATATTTTAAATGAGCTCCATGCTTCTTGTACTTGCACTTCATTCATATTCCGTTGAGTACATGTTGGCTTGAGTTATATAAGCTTATCTAACCCTTTTGTTCTTATTGTCAAAAAAGCTTATATGATTCAAGTTCGTTGAAAACCTCAAATCCACTCTCATATACTCGAGGTTGTTGTCATCAATCACGAAAAAGGGGAGATTGAAAGCATCTAGGCCCCTAGTGGGTTTCGGTGATTAATGACAACGTTAAATTACTGTGGACTAACGTGTGTTTTGCGTAAAACAGTTTGAGTTAGGTCACGGAAATTGTGGTTGATTGGGCAATCAATGGTTTTCATGCCCGACGATCGAGATCATTTTCGGTTTTCAAAGGATGGACGACAAGGTTAAGGGACGGCTAGTTCTAAGTGTCGATTGGTGTTGGAGAGACATTTAGAGTAACTAGGACTTTGTTTTTTATCTTTGGCCGTACTATTAAGAGGGGTTTGAATGGGTAACTTGACCTAGGTGAGTCTAGTGAGTTAGGTGTGGTGCACACTTGTTCTTTCTAGTCCTAGGAAGCCCTAGAATTGGCCCAAAGATCAGCTAAGTCGAAAACCATGCGAAAAGGTCGCTAAAACGGAAGTCATACGAGCCATTTTGGCTCGACCGGACATAGCACATAACGGACCGGACGTCCGGGCCGTTGTATGTGAGGTGCCCGAGGACCGGACACTGCCCTGGCAGTGGACTGGACGCCCGGTGCCATCAGTGTGCGGTTCATGTTGGACCGGACGCTCGGCCTACCGACGGACGCCGGGGTCGGGCGTCCGGCCACAACTTCGAGAGGTCCGTGAGGGGGAAAATCTGACCCGGGCGCCCCGGTCATTGTGGACCGGACTCTGACACGCGTCCGATCAGCGTGACGCACAGCAGGTACAGTAGCCGTTAGATTTACGACCGGACGCGTCCGGCCGCCCCGACGGACGCGTCCGGCCGGCCTTAAAACCGCCTCGAAATACCTTTTCGTGGGGGGGGTTTGTGTGGGGGGTATAAATACTCCCTTACCTCATTCAATTGAGGTCTCTTGCTCATTCCAACAAATGAAGAACACCTTGTGAGTGCTTGAGAGTGCAAGAGCCCTAGTGAGGTTGAGAGATTTGCTAATCCATTGCTTAGGACCTCATTAGTGGAAAGAGAGTAGCAAGTGTGCATCCACTCATCTCATTAGGCTTGTCTTGGTCAAGTGAGAGTTCTTGCTTATTACTCTTGGTGATCGGCATCACCTAGACGGCTCGGTGGCGATTGGGAGCATGGTGATCATCCGGTGGTGATTGTGGATGGCCCATCTCATCTTGTGAGCGGTTTTGGGGGATTCACCGCGTCGGAGTGACAAAGAATCATCCCAGAGAGCACTTGGTCCTTGCGAGGATCAAGGGGAGCTACATCCTTGCGCTGGTGCTCCAACGAGGACTAGTGGGGAGTGCCGACTCTCCGATACCTCGGGGAAAAACATCGCCGCTGTTCCTCTCCCTTCTCTTTACTTTGAGCATTTACATTCTCGCAATTACTTCTTGTATTTACATTGCTAGAATTGCCATGCTAGAGTAGGGTTTGGAACCTAGGGAGCAAAACTTTTGTGTCTAGAAGTCATAGAACACACATTAGGCACTAGGGGTGAAATGGGCTAGCGATAGGTTATTACCGCTGTGATTAAAATTTAGAAAAGCCCAATTCACCCCCCCCCCTCTTGGGCATCTTGATCCTTTCATGCTTGAACACTTGTTCTAGAAACCGTGTTATGTACTGGAATGTGGTAATTGTGCATTGCGAAAAGTACGTATTTTGGTCTAGCAGTGCTATCGTTCTGCAGAGATCATTCATGCCACTAACTTTTATCCACGTTAGACATAGACTCCATAGGAGGTGATACTATCTAGCTTGTTCAGAAGAAGAATCTTTTTAATTACAATAGTAGGCTGCTTATTTTCAAGGTGGCAATTCCTATTGGAGTTGTGCTGGTAATCTGGAAAACTATTGCTATTCCTGTTTCTCAAATTGTGCACCTTATTTCAGAATTGGCAGGGGAACTAAAATGTAGGTTTTGTGATTGTAGAGTCAACTGTCATTTTTCTTCGCACTGAACCGACACAAATTTCATGTGGACAGTTTGTCATATAAGCATTAACATTTACAGACTTTCGGTAGAGATTGCAACGCCCTTTATGCGATTCTGAACCAAATGGTTCCAAAAAACTCACTTGCACGAGGATTTCAAAGCTCCGAGGAAAAGAAAGACAAGATTTTGTACTAGACAAAGGATGAAAGATGTATGAACTAGCAAGCCAAGAGAATAGACACCAAATTATAGGTGTAGAAAGATTTGATCAATAAGCTATCTGTATATGGTTTGACAGAATCAATGTACAAGGCATTTTATATCTGAAATACATATAAATGTTTTCAAACTAGGTATTTGTATTTTTTTTATTGGAACTGGAATACAATGCACTTGATTGTTTCTTTGATCCCTTTCTAAAAATCTAGAATGCGATGTCTGGATCTTATAGCAATTAAAGTGTACAATCTGTATGTGAAAATGACAAAAATCAGGTTTTCTCTATTTCATTTGGCTTTTGCTTGCGGTACTCGAAAATAACCGTGGACCGTCCATTTATTCCGATCCAACAGTGCATTACCTCCTGTCGGAGACAAAATAAGGGCCCCCTACGAAAGCCCAACAAACGCAAAACTTGGCCCAACAGGCCTCCTACTATTCAATCTGGGCCACGGCTCGCACACCGGGGGCAGCACCTAGCCTCCAAACCGTCCCGAGCCCACGCCGCCCGAGGGCTCGGACGAGCGCCAACTCTCCGTCCCGTCCGAGCCCCCCCACCGCTGGGGCCTCGGGACGGGGGCCGACTCTCCGCCTCACCCCCCCTCGGGCGGGCAGGCCTGGGGCGGGAACCAACTCCCGCCCCGCCCTTGAGCCCCCCACCGGCTGAGGCCTCGGGGCGGGGAACCAATTCTCCGCCTCCGCCCAAGCCCCCACGGGCGAACAGGGCCTCGGGCGGGTCACGCCGCACACCCCAGGTCAAACCCGGGGAGTCCGACTTGACGTGTAACCACCGCCCGCCTTCCCACAGTGCTTGTCAGAATGGAAGGGGATGGGGGCCGTCCCGTCACGACTCCCACCCGGCTCGGGATTACGTTATCCTCCATAGTACCGGCCATGCCGACAACTGTGGAGCGCTGTGCCTTTGTCTAATCCTTCCGACAGGACAGGTCACCGAGGCCTCGAGGCGGCCCCGCGCCGCCACGCCAAGGGCCGTCACCCGGCGTCACCCTCCGTGCGGGGAAAAGGCCATGTGGGGCGCCCGGTCAAAACAACAGTTCCTCCCCTGGTTTTTGAGCCCCGGGATAGGCGGCGACGCCCGATGACGGCGCTCCCCTGTACCGACCAGACCATATACGACAACGGGCACTGAGGCCCCCTGAGCCTCGGAACCAGGGGAAGTTAAAGCTACAACGCGCTACAGGGATCAGATACGTTTCCCCCGGTCGGCTACATCAACCTCTACAGGAACATCTGCTCTGTCCGCCGCCTGACAGAGGAAGCGACTCCTCGAAGGCGCGCCCATGCCTCGCGCCCGCCCGGCAACAGCAGTGCCAGGCCCCACACCAGGGCCCTGGCACAAAGATGGCGGCGGGCTCCGAGGCCTCGAACCAGGGAGGAAGGACGGCTTCCCACGCACGCCAACTCTTTATAAGCCTCGGCCACCCCTTTGCGGCTATAAAAGGGGGAGGCAGGGGCCCGTAGACGGGGGGGAACACATGACACACCGACTGACATTGGCATACACTCGAGCCCGATATTGGCAACCTTCACAACCACCACGAGACCTGGGACCAGGTTCCTCTCTCGGCCCGCTTGTACACCCTACCTACAAGCACTTAGGTGCAAGATAATACAAGAACATCCCCCCCACTGGACGTAGGGCCATCTCTCGCCCGAACCAGTCTAAACCCTTGTGTCCATCTTGCACACCATCCGGAATTGGGAGCACGCACCACAAATTCACTCGTCGGGGCTAGGGCCACCAGTTCTAGCACCGACAGTTAGCGCGCCAGGTAGGGGCCTGTGCGTGTTTCATCTCATTTCCCACCAGACTTCCGGATGGCCAGCGGACGCGACGACACTTCTCAGGGACGCCTCAACCCTGACTCTCCTTCCCACCAGCCGCTGGGCCCGGGGACCACGATCCGGTTTGGTGAGCTCGAGTTCGTGGTCGGCGGAGTCGGTTTGACATGGAGCTCCTCCCGACTGGGACTCAGGGACCCCACGACATGGCCCCGGTGGATCCATCGCCAGCCCGGCGTAGGAGGAGCCGCGGCGCGCGTTCTCGTCATGCACGGCGGACTCCTGGCGACGCCGGCGGTCTAGAAAAGAGGACTTCTCGGCGCTACAAGCTGGCGGACGCCTCTCGTGGGGGGCGCTTCGCCTGCCGTCGCCACCACACCCGGCCGTTTGGCCTGGTCAATGCCGCCGCCACGAAGCGGGCGTTGGTCTCCACCGTCATGGGAGCCCGAAGAAGGCGCCGGCGTCGCCGCCGGAGCTCCACGGAGCAGCCCAGCGCGGACATCCCCGACGGATCCGTCTACGCCGAGGAGCACCTGATCGAGGCTGAGGAACAGCGACGCCACTCCGGCAGCGTTACGTCCATCCCATCCGGCGCTACCTCGAGGACCGCGGAACCCGGAGGGTTCATCCCGGAGCACGCTTTTCGCCTTCGGCTACCCCGACTCGACTCCCCGGGCGACATGTACAACCCGGCGCACGAGTGCTTCCACGTGGAGGTCCGTGACCTCGGCGGCACTGGTGTGGCCGACGGCGAGCGAGGCGGGATCGTGACCTCGTGCACGCCGCCGGGACCCTCCGGCGGTTGCGACCCCGGTGGATCCTAACACCTCCCGACCACGGGGAGAACGGACTCCACCGCCAGCCACCTGAGGCGGGGACCCAGCGATGCGCCCCAGGGGCCACGTCGGCATACCGTCGAGCAAATCCGCGACCTCGGGCCAAGCTTCGACCCACGACCGTCTTCAGCTTCAGCGAGGAGGATAAGCGGCGCTCGAGCAAAGGTCATCGCCGCCCCGCTCAACATGAGCCCTTCTTCGGGCGCCGCGCCCGCGACGTCCACCAGAGGAAGGATCATCAACGACGAAGGGGGCGAGCGGCCCCTCATCTTCCAGCGAGCGAGCCAGAACGTCGCGGTTGCGGCCACCTTCTCCCGAGCGTGCGGGCCCTCCCACCCCGGAGGGCGCCGCATCCGTGGCGAGATGCGGACTACATCAAACCGCGGTCCAGCGAGGCCGAGAGCTCACCCTCACGCCTTCGCGCGCGCAGAAGGACGAGGCCGGGAGCCTCCCCCAGGAGCGCGAGGCCTCGTCCACCAGATCCCTCGTGAAGACAGTTCGGTTCGCAGCGCATCGGGACAACCGCGGCGATACCGGCGATGGCGACGCATGCAACATCGTGAGGGGAGGCAAGGGGGCACGAACCAACGCGACCACCGGCCGCGCAGGGCGGCCGGCGCGACAGCGACGATGACCGCGACGCCGCGGGCCCCCTGGGCCTCGCGCCTTCAGTCGGGAAATCCGCGGCGCCCGGTTCCCCGCCTTCAGTTCCGACAGACCCACCAACCTCGCCAAGTACTCGGGAGAGACGAACCCCCAAGTTTGGCTCAACGACTACCGCCTCGCCTGCCAGCTGGGCAGGGCGGATGACGACAGGCTCATCATCCGCAACCTTCCTCTTCACCGGGACGACGCCGCTCGGGCATGGCTGGAGCACCTCCTTGCCCGCACGATCTACGGCCCAGGCGACTGGTCAAGATCTTCGTAAAACTTCCGGGGCACGTGCGTGCGCCACAGGGAACCTCCTGGACCTCCCGTAGCTCTTGCCGGAAGCCCAACGAGTTGCTCGCGACTTCATCCACCTTCTCCAAGAAGTGCACCGAGAAGCTGCCCCACGTGGCCAGCCACGCAATCATCGCTGTTCCTAGATGGGACAACCCGCAAGGAGCTGGTCCACGAGCTGGGCCGGAAGATGCCCACCACCGCCAACGAGCTGTTCGAGGAGGCCACGAACTTCGCCTCCGGCGAGGAAGCAGTGGGGGCCATCTTCCGCGGTGCCACCAACAAGGGAAAGCAGAAGGATGAAAGAGCTGACGCAACTCGCGGCCAGAAGAAGAGCAAGAGGGGCAAGCGGAGGGGCAAGCACGGCAAGAAAGAGGACTCCGAGGATGAGCTCGTCGCCGCGGCCGACCGCAAGGCACCCCGAGGACCCCCGGGGCCCGGGGGCGTTCGATGACATGCTCAAGAAGCCATGCCCCTTCCACAAGTTCCCCGTCAAGCACACCATGGGGGAGTGTGACCTGGGCCCGCTTCTACCAAAAGCTCCCCCCCGAGGAGGACAAGAGGAAGAAGGAGAAGGAGGACGAGGGCAAGGGTGACGGGTTCCCGAAGGTCCACGATGTCTTCATCGTCATCGGGGGTCTCCCGGAAAACTCTCCCCGCGCCCGGATCAAGCGCGAAGGGCCGAGAGGGTGTTCTCGGTGCGACCCGCCACAACGGTACACCCATGGTCGGCCGACGCCATCACCTACGGCATCGATGACCACCCGCTCACGTGCGAACCCCGGGAGGTACCCGCTCGTGGTAGACCCCGTTGTTGGCAACGTGCGGCTCACCAAGGTGCTGATGGGCGGCGGCCGCCCCTCAACATCCTCTCACTCGACACCCTCGGCTGTTGGGGATGGAGCGCCCGCACCTCCGACCCTCCAACTCCCCCTTTTCGGGGCATCGTGCCGAGCAAGCGAGCACTGCCCCTCGAACAAATCGACCTACCGGGTCATCTTTGGAACGCCGTCGAACTACCGCAAGGAGGTCATCACCTTTGACGTGGTTGACTTCCGGGGAACCTATCATGGCATCCTCGGACGTCCCGCGTACGTAAAGTTCATGGCGGTCCCGAACTACACGTACCTCCTCCTCAAGATGCCGGGCCCCAACGGCGTCATCACTGTCGGCTCCTCCTACGAGCACGCGTTCAACTGCGACGTAGAGGCGATCGAACATACCGAGGCCATGGCCGTCTCCGAGGCTCTCGACGCCAAGCGCCACGCCGGCACCTTCGAGCCGTCCGATGGGGTGAGGAAGGACATGCTGGACCCCTCCACCTCGTCCCAAGAAGAAGGCGGCGAAAATCTGCGACTCCCTGGACCCTAAATAGGAAGCCGTGCTCGTCGACTTTCTCCGCGCGGACGTCGACATCTTCGCGTGGAGTCCCTCGGACATGCCGGGCATTCCGAGAGATGTCGCCGAGCACTCCCTTGATATCCAGGCCGGGTCCAGGCCGGTGAAGCAGCGCCTGCGCCAATTCGACGAGGAAAAGCGCGGGGCCATCGGTGAGGAGGTAAACAAGCTTTTGGCGGCCGGATTCATCAAGGAGGTGTTCCACCCCGAGTGGTTATCTAATCCTGTAATGGTTAGGAAAAAGAGTGGGAAATGGAGGATGTGTGTGGACTACACTAGTTTAAATAAAGCATGTCCAAAAGTTCCTTTTCCTTTACCACGCATCGATCAGATCATCGACTCCACCTCGGGTGTGAGCTCTTATCCTTCCTTGATGCTTACTCCGGCTACCATCAAATAAAGATGAAGGAGTCCGACCAGCTCGCGACGTCCTTCATCACCCCCTTCGGCATGTACTGCTATGTGACGATGCCCTTCGGCTTAGGAACGCAGGGGCCACGTATCAGCGGTGCATGCAGGGCGTCTTCGGCGACCACATCGGCGAGACCGTAGAGGCCTACGTCGACGACATCGTGGTCAAGACAAAAAAGGCTGACGACCTCATCTCTGACCTTAAGATTGCTTTTCAGTGTCTTACGGCCAAGAGCGTCAAGCTCAATCCTGAGAAGTGCGCCTTCGGGGTCCCCCGAGGCATGCTCCTTGGGTTCATCGTCTCCAAGCGCGGCATCGAGCCCAACCCGGAGAAGGTGAACATGGTGACAAGCATGGGGCCGATCAAGGACCTGAAGGGCGTGCAGTGGGTCATAGGCGGCCTTGCGGCCCTCAGCCGCTTCATCTCACGGCTCGGCGAGAAGGGCTTACCCCTGTATCGCCTCCTAAGGAAGACCGAGCGCTTCTCCTGGACCACCGAGGCCCAGGAGGCTCTCGACAAGCTCAAAGCCGCCCTCACCAGCGCCCCGATCCTCGTCCCGCCTGCCGAGAGAGAACCTCTCCTCTTATATGTCGGCTGCGACCACTCGGGTGGTCGGCGCGGCCATCGTCGTCGAGAGACAGGAGGAGGGCCACGCGCCTGCCGATCCGGAGGCGGTCTACTTCATCGGCGAGGTGTTGTCCGAGGCCAAGATCCGCTACCCGCATCCGAAGCCGCTCTACGCGGTGGCCACGGCGCGGCGCAAGCTCCGCACTTGCCGACGCTCACCCCGTGACGGTGGTCTCTTCCTTCCCGTTGGGAGAAATCCTCCGAAACCAAGGAGGTCTCGGGGCGGGTCGCCAAGTGGTCCGTCGAGCTCATGGGAGAGACCCTCTCCTACGCGCCAAGGAAGGCCATCAAGTCCCAAGTCTTGGCCGATTTCCTCGGCCGAGTGGACCGACACCCGGCTACCGCCGCCCGACTCCAGGCGGAGTGCTGGACGATGTACCGACGGGTCCCTGATGTAGACCGGGGCCGGCGCCGGCCTCCTTTTCGTCTCCCCCTCGGGGTACACATGCGGTGCGTGATCCGCCTTCACTTCTCCGAACAATATGGCGTAAATCACGAAGGCCTCCTCAACGGGTTGAAGATCGCCATCGAACTTCGGCGTCAAGCGCCTCGACGTCCGAGGTGACTCCCAGCTCATTATCGACCAAGTCATGAAGGACTCAAGCTGCCACGACCCCAAGATGGACGCGTACTGCAAAGCGGTGCACGTCCTAGAGGACAAGTTCGACGGCCTAGAGCTCAACCATGTCGTCCGAAGGTACAACGAAGCCGCCGATGAAATCGCCAAGATCGCCGCTGGGAGAACTCTGGTTCCCCTAGACGTCTTCACCAAAGACCTCCCAGCTCCCTCCGTCGCTCTCGGCGGGCAGGAGGTGACCTCGGAGGATCATTCGGACCCCCTCGGGGCTGGAAAGACATCCGAGGTTCCCTGCGCATCCGAGGCCCCTCGGCTTCCGAGGCGTCCTCGGCATCAAATGCAGAAGTCATGGAGGTCGACGGAGGGAACCCAGAGGACGAGCCCAAGCCCCGGGCCCCGGGAGCCATACCTCGACTGGATCGTCCGAGGCGTTCTCCCCGAGGACTTCAACCAAGCCAGGCGCGTCGCGAGGAGAGCGAAGTCCTTCGTCATCGTCGAAGATGAGCTCTACAAGCGAAGCCCCTCGGGAGTCCTACAGCGATGCATCACAGTCGAGGACGGCCTCGCCCTCGTCCGCAAGATCCACGCCGAAGTGCGCGGCCATCACGCCGGCCCCCGGTCCCTCATCGGCAGCGCCTTCCGGCAGGGGTTCTACTAGCCGACCGCAGTCTCTGACGCCACCGAGGTGGTACACACCTGCGAAGGGTGCCAGTACTAAGCTCGTCAGACGCACCTGCCGGCTCAGGCGCTCTAGACCATCCCAATCACATGGCCTTTCACCGTGTGGGGGCTGGACCTGGTAGGACCCCTCAAGAAGGCGCCTGGGGGTTTCACTCATTTGCTCGTCACCATCGACAACTTCTCCAAGGGATCGAGACGCGCCCCGTCACCAACATTCGGTCCGAACAGGCGATGCTCCTCTTCACCGACATCGTCCACTGTTTCGGAATCCCGAACTCCATCATCACCGACCACGGCACCCAGTTCACAGGGGCGAAGTTCCGAGACTTCTGCGACGAGCACCAGATACGCATCGTGCGGTCCCCGATTCGCACACCCTCAGACGAACGGGCAAGTGGAACGGGCCAACGGGATGATACTGCAAGGGCTTAAGCCTCGGATCTTCAACAAGCTCAACGAGTTCGACAAAAGGTGGCTCGAGGAACTCCCCTCGGTCCTCTGGAGCCTCAGGACGACTACAAGCCGAGCCACGGGATTTACGCCTTTCTTCCTGGTGTATGGTGCCGAGGCCATGCTGCCCACCGACTTAGAATTTGGATCCCCGAGGCTCAAGGCCTACAACGAGGCATGAAACCAAGTGGCTCGAGAGGATTCGCTGGACATGCTTGAGGAAGCTAGGGACGCAGCCCTCCTACACTTAGCAAGATACCAGCAGTCCCTCCAACGCTACCACGACCAGCGAGTCCGGATCCGAGACCTCAAGGAAGGCGACCTGGTGCTTCGACTCCGCCAGAGCAACCAAGGACGCCACAAGCTCAAGCCGCCTTGGGAAGGGCCCTTCATCATCGCCGAGGTACTCAGGCTGGGCACATACAAGCTCGCGAACGAAGCCGGAGAAGTCCTCAACAATGCTTGGAACATCCAACAGCTACGTCGCTTCTACCCTTAAGCTTCCAAGTTTCTACATGTAGTTGTACTTCATGTTTCTCAAAGAAGAATGGGAAGCACTTCTTATTTTTACAATTTTCTACAAACAAGAAACATGTCCGAGGCCCTCGGGGGGCTGAAGACCTGAATTATTTTCACCACGTCAGTGCGGCCGAGACTCGGCTTTGATCCATCAAAGCCGAGCCTCCTGGGGCTGGTCGGGGGGAACCCTCTCTTGAAAAGCACTCTGCAAGCACTTTACCTTTTTGTTTATCGGTTTTTGAACGCTTTTGTACTGAGGATCCCGAATGTTTAGAAAGGCATCTTTGAAACCTAGGGTCGGATGAGCCACGGAGTACTCCTACTCACCGCCTAAAGGACGAAGAAACTTCATGCTTTGCGGGGGATCGCTCCAAGCGTCAGAGTTGGCAAAGCTACGAGGCCTCCCACGCCCCAGCGCTACGGAGCCTTTACTTACCACCCTCGACTAAGGAACGAACCTAACCCAATGCCCCCGCAAACGGCCCTAATCTAAACGCGAGGCGAGATTCAAAAGCACGAAAAGTAGGCAGAAAACGACCAACAAATCATAAGGCCTCGACGGGCCAAGATCTTGGTTAACACAGAAAAAACAAAATGCTAATCAAGTTTTTTACATGGGCACACACGGCCCGAATTGCAGGACTTACTGGGGGGCATGCGACCCCCCTCTATCCATGGCGTCGGCATCTGCGGCGTCAGCAGCGTCGGCCCCCTCGGCGGCACCAGGAAGAATAGCCGTCTGGAAGTGCCCGACCAGCACAGACGTGGCCTCTTCAGCCCGACGAAGCAGCTCGGCGAACACCTCCCCCTCATGACCCTCCTCGTCCTCGGCGACGACAAGCCCCTCGGAAATCTTGGGGAGATCGAGGTCGTAGTGGGAGAGGGTCATCGCCAGGGTGTGCGACACGCCAGTTCGGAGGCCGGACTGAAGGGCGGCGTGGACACGCGTCTCCGCTTGTCGGGGCAACGCTTCCAGACAGCCCGGTGGACTGCTCCCAGCCCCCGGGCTCGCCCGGCCTCGACCGCCCCGTATAGGCGGCTTGGATCTTCTCCTTCAGGGGCGTTGAGCTCGCCTGCGCCGTAGAGTAAACCGCTGCTGCCGCGACAAAGGCCGCCGCTTGCTCCTCCGACTTCTTCCTCGGCTCGCATCCGCCCGGGGGTCAATCTCGGCGACAAAACAAGGATAGGACTGCCCAAACGCAAGACTTACCTTCCGATTGCGCCGCTTCCTCCGCTAAAAACACCGGACAAGTTGGCCTCGTTCGGTAACTTGACCGAGCTCGGCACGCATCATGGTGACATCATGGACAAAGAGGCGGTGATCGATCCATGTTCACCAGATTCTCATCCGGTGTCCCAATGGTGTCGGACGACTCAACAAGCGCCGCCCTCATCGTCTCCTTCTCGGCTCGGAGTTGGTCAAGCGCCGGCGACCGCTCCTTCCGAGCCTCGACAAGAGGGCGTTACGCTCCCGAGCCTCGGAGGCCTCGACCTTCGATCCGAGACAAGGAGGCGGAGGTCGGCGTTCTTCTCGTTCCGAGCAGCCAACTCGGTGCGCAGGCCGGTTCGCCTCCCCGCTGGAGGTGGAGCGCCTCGTTAAGGCCGGCCCTCAACCGGAGAAACTGTGATTTTCCCGGGAGAAACCCGCCAAATCCTGTGACAACCAGAACCAAGGGATTAGCCGTCTCCGGGTGCCCGCGTCAAGGTAAGGATTCAGTCATTTATAATACCTCCAACATGTCGGGAAGGTCTCTTGAGAAGATCGGCGAGAGCAGACATTTGGCAGTCATCGGCCGACCGCCGCGAACTTGCCGGCCTGCTCCCACCGAGTGCGCTCCACGGCGTCGTCCGGCACATAGACTGCCGGCCCTCCAGGTCCCCGGCGGTCCGACCAGACCATCCGGCGGCCCCCTCCCGAGCACGCCAAAAGCGAACCACCTCCTGGTTCGAGGACCCCTCGGCGGGCGCCGTGAGTCACCGACCCCGCATGATCGCCACGAGAGGAAGCCGCGTGTCCACAACGGCTACCTCTTTCCCCCAAGCGTGGGGGCAGTTTCCTCGAGAGGAGGATCTCCACCACCTCTTGTGTTGAGGCGCGGCTCGGGGGAGGTCTTGGCGCCCGCTCCTCCATGACCGTGTCGGTGACGGTCACCGGGCAGGCACCGCCACGATTTCCACGACGGCGCCGCAGAGGCCTCCACACACCGGCCTGCGTCCCCTCTTTGCGGGCGGGGGCGGCTCCCGTCAACGGCGCCTCAACCGCCTCTCCCTCGGTCGTTTGGCGGCGACACCACCGCAGGGGTAGGGCGCTCACCGTCACGGCCTTTCGCCTCGGTGCTTGCGCAGCAAGCGGCCGAGCCGGGCCGCCTTGCGCTTTGGCTGCGGGGCGATGAGGGCGTGGCTTCAAGAAAAAATTAAATAAAAAACGATGAGGGACTCTAGAAAGGAGAGATGCTCACCCAAGCGGCGGGTAGAACGGCCGACTCACAGGGAGCCACACCCGTCGAGGCCCCGACTTGAGGCGTCCTTGGCCAGCGCGACTCTGGGTCGCGGGCACCGGCGCCGAGGCCCTCCCCGGCGTCGCCACCTCCTCGGGCGAGGCCCGTGCTTCACCCTCGGCGGTCCTCCCGCGCCATCTCGAGCTGCTCCCGGGCGCCTCCAAAGCCACCCGGCCGGACCCCGTCGGCAGGGGGCGACTCGAGGAGGGCCTCACCCCTCCCGACGAGGGTCACGTCTCAGGACGCCTGGGCTCGGCCTTGCGGCCCCGGCTCCCGAAAACGCCGAGGCCGAGCACGTGCGCCGGACTTCTCCGCCCCTTCGCCTGCGGCGCATCACCGGGGTCGGAGGTCTGAACCCGGCGACTCCTTCCGGCCTCTCGTCCTCCATAAAGCCGAGGAAGTCGTAATCCTCCCCCCTCGTCATCCTCATCATCATCACAAACGCCGGAGGAATCGGAGGGTGCCGGCTCTGGGAGTCCCTCATCCGCTGCCGGCGCCGCGGCTTCTCATTTCTTCGCGCCGCTGTTTCTCCCTTGCGGACATTCCTCTCCGACTTCTTCTTCTTCTTCCCCCTCTGCTTCTCCGCGAGGGCTTTGTTCTTCTCTTTCTCCGCGGCGATGGGGGGCTTGGACGCCCTCAGCTTCTCGGACAGTCCCTGCGAAGAATAGGACAAGGTAAGGACGAAGGGGAGGAGGCGAACGTCAGCCAACCGCGCACAGCTGCAGAAACTCACCATGAAGACGGCGTTCTGGTGGGGACGCATCGCGACCTTGTAGAGGTTGGAGACGTCGGTCACCGTCGCCGCCTTCTTGGTCCGATCGACGATCTCCGCGTGATCGAGGTCGACGGACGACACCTCGCCCCGGCCCAGGGGCTGCCTTCCCTCATGTCAAACAGGCAGGGCTGCCTCTGCATGAGGGGCAGAACTCACCGCCGGTGGAAGGCGGCGATGACGACTGACGCATCCAACCCCTTGTGGGTCAACCTCTTCAATGTGCGGAACACCTTCTTCAGCGGGATGACCCTCTCTGGGATAATCTCCTCCTTCCACCTCGCGGGCTCCGCGTTGAACACCCTCCCTGTGGCGGGCAGGATGGCGGAGTCGTTCCGGAGGTAGAACCACTTCGCGCGCCAAAGCCAGCGGTTGGAAAGAAGGTGAGCTTCGCCGGGATATATAAATCCCGGTTGTGAGCCCGCAGCTGCAGCGTGCAGCCGCCGGCCGGACGGAAGTCCTCTTCCCCTTCTCGACGCCCTTGAGGTAGAGGGCGCCCTCGAAGAAGTGGAGCCAGAAGTCCCGGTGGGCCTTGACCCCGAGGAAGCCCTCACATAGGGCGACGAACACCGCCAGATGCGTGATGGAGTTGGGGTTGAGGTTACTGCAGCTCCAGGCCGTAGTACTCGAGGATGGCCCTCAAGAACCGACCCACGGCATCCCGCGAACCCGTTCTCATGGAACGCCGTGAAGCTCACGGCGTATCCCGAGGCGGTTGCGGGACAGTGTCGGCCGACGGGACGATCCACTCCGGCGAGGTCTCGTCGGCGCGAGGCGGAGAAGCCCCTTCCCCACGGCGTCACCGGCTCCGGCGGCGTCACGGGCTCGTCTCCCCTCCTCCACGCCGATGATCTCGGGCCTCGGCGCCATGGCAACGGCGGGCGGGGCGGGTGCGAGCAAGTTCTCTCTCTCCCGCTCCCTTCTTCTCCCTCGGCGGCGCTCGGCGGGCGGCAATGGCGGAGGGAAACGGAGGTGGAAGCAAAGGCGGGGAAGGCGAAGGAAGGCCAATGCGGCCGCCGCCGCAGTACTTATACCCGGCGCGTTTCCCTTCTTTGCATTAATTGCGTATCAATCCACGATACGCCGTGTCGATTACACACCGTGCGCGACCCAAGGCGACGGCACACGAGCGGCGGCAGCCACACGGGTCCGGGCGCACCACGCACGCCGCATGACCCGCCCGTGCACAAAGATCCGGGCGTAAGGCCGGGGCCCGCCACCGTGCGTGGCCCGGCCCGCCCGCGGCGCGCGCATCACTTCCGCCGTGGGGTCCACGGCCACACGCTCACGACAAGCGCCCACGGCGGGGAAAGTGGGGCCCGCTACCTCCCGCGCGGCGCTCCCGCATCCCGCCCGGCCGCCTGGAAAAGCGCCCACAGCGAGGCGAAACGGCGGTTTTTCCTTCTCCATGAAGGAGCCGAGGCGACGGCCCATTCTGGTCCCGAGGAACGGAGGGCCCATCTCGGGGTTCGACAGCCGCCTCGAGGCAACAGAGTCGGGGGGCAGCTCGGGACGGCCTCATACACAGGCCGGCTCCGGCGCAGCCGGGGCCGTCCTCGCGGCAACATCCGAGGCCGGCATGGCGGCCAGTAGGGGGATCCCGCGTGGGAGAGCATCGAGCCCTCGGGACCCGGGCGGACGGGACCCGAGCCCCGCGTCGAGCATACCGTGCGGCTCTTATGAACCGCGCCTCTAGGCCCAGCCGACCCCTAACGAACGGGGCACAGGCGGTTCACTTGGATCCACCCGTTAACGACTCACCGGACCAAGTCGTGTTCGACACTCGTCGGCGATAGTACGACGACGTCCACCCTCCTCCCTGCGGAAGGGACGCTGAGGTGCGTAAAAACTAATGACCGAGTACCAACCGGCTCCCCCTTGTCACCACGAGGGCTGGGGGACTTTCTCCAACGCGCGAACCGGCTGGGGAAAGCGTCCGGACATTCAACCGAACCCCCGGACGAGCCGACGGGCCCGGGGGCTCGGCGGTGCGAATCGTTTCACCATTAAAGAACACGCACGTGCGAGCCCTCAAACACGTGCGAGCCCTCGGACGAGTGCACGCACTCCTCCGAGGCCTCGGGGGCTACACCCGGCGGGTGCGCTCGCGCGCCCCCGCCGGAAGGCACGGCTTCCGAGACAACCATAAGCTACACCCATGTAAACTAAACTGCAAGCCCTCGGAGGAATCCTCCATACTCCTCTAAGGCCTCGGGGGCTACACCCACTGGGTGTGCTTGCGCGCACCCTGCGGAGTAAGACATTTGCGACCAAGGCGGCGCGGCCTCGGCCTCCGAACGAGTGCACCCACTCCTTCAAAGGCTCGGGGGGCTACTGTCGGGGACCAAAATAAGGGCCCCCTAAAGAAAGCCCAACAAACACAAAACTTGGCCCAACAGGCCTCCCACGATTCAATCTGGGCCATGGCTGCACACCAAGGGCAGCGCCTAGCCTCCCGGCCCGTCCGAGCCCACGCCGCTGAGGGCTCGGACGAGCGCCAACTCTCCGTCCCGTCCCCGAGCCCCCACCGGCTGGGGCCTCGGACGGGGGGCGAGCTCTCCGCCTCGCCCGAGAGCCCCTCGGCGGGACAGGCCTCGGACGGGAACCAACTCTCCATCCCGCCCGAGCCCCCCCCCCCCCGAGGCCTCGGACGGGAACCAATTCTCCGCCTCGCCCGAGCCCCCTGGCGGACAGGCCTCGGACGGGTCGCGCCGCACTCCCTGGTCAAACCAGGGAGTCCGACTTGACGTGTAACCACCGCCCGCCTTCCCACAGTGCTTGTCAGAATGGCAGGGGATGGGGGCCGTCCCGTCATGACTCCCACCCAGCTCGGGATTACGTTATCCTCCACAGTACCGGCCATGCCGACCACTGTGGAGCGCTGTGCTGTCTAATCCTTCCGACAGGACAGGCCACCGAGGCCTCGAGGCGGCGGCCGCCACGCCAAGGGCCGTCACCCGGCGTCACCCTCCGTACGGGAAGCAGGCCATGTGGGGCACCGGTCAAAACAACAGTTCCTCCCGGGTTTTCTGAGCCCCCGGGATAGGCGGCGATCGCACCGATGACGGCGCTCCCCTGTACCGACCAGACCATATACGACATCGGGCACTGAGGCCCCCCCGAGCCTCGGAACCAGGGGAAGTCAAAGCTACAGCGTGCTACAGGGATCAGATACGTTTCCCCCGGTCGGCTACGTCAACCTCTACAGGAACATCTGCTCTGTCCGCCGCCTGACAGAGGAAGCGACTCCTCGAAGGCGCGCCCATGCCCTGCGGCGCCAGCACAACAGTGCCAGGCCCCACACCAGGGCCCCGGCACAAAGATGGTGGCGGACTCCGAGGCCTCGAACCAGGGAGGAAGGACGGCTTCCCACGCACGCCAACTCTTTGTAAGCCTCGGCCACCCATTTGCGGCTATAAAAGGGGGAGGCAGGGGCCCGTAAACCGGGGGGGGGAACACATGACACACCGACTGACATTGGCATACACTCGAGCCCGATATTGGCAACCTTCACAACCACCACGAGACCTGGGACCAGATCCCTCTCTCGGCCCGCTTGTACACCCTACCTACAAGCACTTAGGTGCAAGATAATACAAGAACATCCCCCACTAGACGTAGGGCCGTCTCTCGCCCGAACCAGTCTAAACCCTTGTGTCCATCTTGCACACCATCCGGAGTTGGGAGCACACACCACAAATTCACTCGTCGGGGCTAGGGCCACCAGTTCTAGCACCGACACCTCCTATAAGGTAATAGTATTTATTGAATATTTATTAAATTTTTATTTTATAAAAATAGGGTAAATAAGGAAGGTTTAAAATATTAAAAATCTTTTTAAAGATTTGGTTGATGCATACGAAAATCTTATGGATTTAGGTTATCACGGCATGCAAGATGCAAGTTTTTTTTTTCTTGGCGGCACGATTTTTGCCGTGCCATGAATATTTGACCTCGCAAAAATCGTGCCCAAGCATTCGATGCAAAAAAATGTGCCCACTAGGCGTTGAACCTAGGACCTTGAGACCAATGCCTCGCTGCGCTAGCTGATTGTTCACTTGTTTGTTTCTTGTTCAACCTCTTTGGACGGTTGCCGCCGTCGGCGTTCGGGGGCGTAGCGACCTTTCAACGGCGTTAGTGGGTAGTTCGTGGAGGCCGCGACGGTGGCAGGCGGCGCGCGTCGGGAGGCGTCCAGTAAGGCGACAACCGTGCTGTTGCGGCGGAGCCTCCGACGGTGCCGGGTCCAAAGCAGTGTCACGCCCCATCCGACATCGTCGTGGTCCAGTGCTGCCGCGTCCAGCGGCATCTTGCCCTTCGTCGGGCATCCAGCGGTACCCCAAGGGACAGGCGGTTTGTCCCATCGACGCGCCCATTTTCCCAAATTTGAAGGAAATTCAGTTCTGAGGTTTCAGGGAGAAATCAGATTGACATGAGGAAGAAGAGGTGCGAGCGCACCTGGCCGGTGGCTCCGCTGCGCGAGGACAGGCGCGAGATTAGGGAAGCTGCGCGGGGATTTTGCAAACCGGCTGCTGCGTCGTGTGACGGCGAAGCTGCGTGGGGATTTCGTGAACCGGTAGCTACAACGTGAGACGGCACACGTTTTCCCCACTCCCGTGATTAAGGGGTGCGTGATTAGGGGGTGTGGGTGTTTTATTTTTATTTATTAATTTATCTAGTAATTAATTAAATTATGAAAAATCAATGATCTAGATCGATTATGAGATATTACCTCCTTATAGGTAAATGGAGTACCTGAGCATAGTCCATTACATTTTTTGACAAAAGAACGACAGATGCTTCGTTAGGAAAGTTGTGTCTCAAATTCTCGTGGACATGGTCCATTTCTCAACCTTGCCAGCCCAACAAGAACAAATGTAGTAATTCAGAAATCCAGGTAGGTATCCAGCAAGGGAAGCAGAGCTGATACAGTTGCATATGGGCCGAGGAGCTATCTAGGAGAGCTTTAAAGAACAAGTGAAACTCGTGCACTACTACAACAGCCTACTACGCCCTACAGAGAGTATGGTCTTTTCTTCTCTCAAAAACAGAGACTTATGTATGGTCTCGTGATATGGTTGCGGCAAATTCAGTCGTTCAGACGGAGTACTCACATGCTTTTGGACGACTGGTGTCCATATCCAATCCGCAGCTCCGCGAACCGTGCTGCCATGTTCTTGGTCCTCCGTCACGGGCAAAAGGATGTCAGGTGGCAATCGAGTGGCAGAGCCGATGGATGACTGGCGCCGATATGGAGCGCGGTCCTTTCTCGTTCTTTGAGGACATGATGCGTAGTGGCTAAAATCTGCTCGTCTCAACAATAAACGACCCACCGTCATCATCAGGATCGCAACGCAACTACGGGTATTCTACTGGTAATCTAGTAGCATGTACGTAGTACCGTGTAAGTGTAAACGCTCACTGCGTACTAGTACATCACCAACGTATCGACCAACCAGACTGGCCTGGTGTAGGGAGCCGCGGTCGAGCTGAGCCTGATCTGAGCCCGCGGCCGCGCACATGCTCCCCCTGCCAGCAGCAGGCACTTCTCCCCACACTCCCCAGTCCCTGCCCCTCGTTGCTCGCAGTCGCAGCCTCATCCCATGCCGATGCCCCTGCGTCTGCGTCTGCGTCTGCGTCTGCGTCCGCGTCCTCTCAGCCCCGGCAGGCAGGGCAGAGGGCCCAATCATAACAGATTCTCCCACTCGAGAGCTGACGTCCGGTGTCAGCGCCCGCGGGGTCCCCGTCCCGGTCCCATGCCAGCCCCAGCAAGTAGCAGGCCCTGGTGGCCGCAGCGGATCCGTTGGCCACGCCCCGCCCACGTGCGCTCGCCGCGCGCGGTGCCGCTGCTGCTGCTTTGCGCCGCGCCTCGCTCGCTCGCAGGTCGATGGTTCTCCACGGGACGGGACGGGATGGGCGACTGCGCCTCGCTCGCAGTCCCGTGTGCCCGCCGCTGCTGCTTTGCGCCGCGGTAGGCCGGTAGTAGTCCCGGTGCACACGCGTGGGGTCAGGCAGGATAACGGGGACAGGGGCAGGTAGGTAACCAAACCGATTCGGCGCCTAGCGAGCCATGACCGTGTTTGTGTGTGTGTGTGTGCCCCCTTTCGCTTCCACTTTCCGTGAGAAAGCAGAGCAGAGCCGAGCCGCCTTTCCCTCTGGCGCGATTGATTCGATTCGGCAAACAAAGCATAGAGAGGTCTGTGGGGGAGATAGACCACAGAACATCTTTACCATGATTTTGTACACACCTCCACAAAACAAAACAAAGGCCTTGTTCTCTTTGAAACTTTTTGCAACTCAAAGCACTCGTTTGTATTTGGTAAATATTGTCCAATTATGATCTAACTAGTCTCAAAAGATTTATCTCGTGATTTACAATTAAACTGTACAATTAGTTATTCTTTTTACTTATATTTAATGCTCCATATATGTGGGTAAAAATTGATGTGATTGAGAGACAGTAAAAAAACTTGCGAAAGTATGTGGAAGACAACAAGGCCCAAACCTCATTGGCCTAGCTTGGTGGAAGAAGCTGGGGCCAGATTAGCCTGGGGTACGGGCACCCACAAGGGGATTTTAGCTGCCAGTGCACTGCCAGGGCGCCCACCTACAACTATGCCTAGTACATGTCCAAAAGATGACAAAAATAAAAAGCAAGTATCTGGGGAATATTTTGCCCAATAGATCAGCCTACTTTACAATCTCATAGCAGAGCCAATAATAATGCATCCGAAATTAGTTCAGTCACTCCCAGAGTTAGAGTATTGTCTGAATCCAAGACACTGGAAATGACGTTTGGACAGCCAGGGGCAGGTTGCTTATATGTACAACAGTCACACGAGGTTCTTGCTTGACACTATCTCCATGTCTCTGTCCACCGCATATTTGGTCATCGACATAGTTACGTCGTGGAAGTTTTCTTCCTACAAGAAAGCAATGTTATTGCAAATAAAAGCCAATGGTAAGAAGCAGCCTAATTATCCTTAATCAATCTGGTTGCCACAACAACATCCTAGCAGAGATCATAAAGCAACATAATATGGCACTTTGTTTTTTCAGGAAAGTCCCAAAATCTTGAGCTTAATGGATCATTCATTAACTTGAGCGCCAGAAGACATTACTGGAGGCACCGCAATACCCCTCTATCACCAATTCATTAGCATTGCATCTCTTAGATTAACTAATTCAGGAGATTGAAACCAATAATATATGTGCACTAACTCCATTGCTGAAAAAAAGCAATGGAGCCACTATGCCAGCAACCTGTATTTAAGGAATGTCTTTCTTCTTACTAGGTGCACTCAAAGATCTAAACTGAAGCACTCTAATCCTAGCTAAAACAAGCATGGTCTGGTTCTCATCTACTGTTATATTCACACATGTAAATAAGATAATAAGGTCTCTAAAACTTAACCTGATCAGAATACTTAACAGTATAGATGTGACTGAAGCGGTTGTTAAAACAAAAGTGACTGAAGCTTACAGGTTTTTCTAAGATCTATTAATACTAATTTTATCCAATCCCCATGTGTGCACAACAAGAATAATGTTTATACTTGACAAGTGCTCCAACCTTGCTACGGTAAGATCTTCATTCCGCTTGTTGCTGTGACTGTGACTGCAAAGGATGCAAAAGAGCACGATGCATGGTGAACAAAAATAAAAGCATCAATCTATATGCAAGACAAGATTTGCATGGTGCCTCGTGCATGCAAAATCAGGGATTAATATTTTCAATCAGGCTACTGGATAGCTTCTCCATGCAACCTACGACTCTAGAATTTGAAGCTCTACGCTATAGCAAAAGTCAATCAGAATAGAGCTTCTAGTAGTCACAAAAAAAAAAAAAAAAAAATAGAGCTTCTAGTTCTACACAGCCACATTTTTCAAAAGTCTAATCATCAAAAGATTGCAGAGGTATGTGTCACTTGCTAATTTATCCATCCTAAAAGTACAACTACCAATCCATACAGATTTCACAAGACATGGAAGTTTCTTACCGATCCTAGAACCCAAGCAGAAAGAGGGCTCTCCCTTACCAACAAAAGAAGACAATAATCTAATCCCGGATGGATCTCCACTCTGGTCCAACTTATCGTGAGAGTTAGAGAGGTGGAATTGCTGCACAAAAATGCAGAAGATTGTATGATATTTGAGGCACAAGAATTGTCACAAGGAAAGTGACAATTACTGCATTTGTTTTGGGTGAAAAAAAGAGAAGCTAATTTAAATAACTTGCAAAAGTTCAGGCTTTGGATAGAAATAGAAACACAAGAAGCCAATGGAGCACACCTGCACACGACAAGGCTAGTGAACCTGTGAATTAACAATCTAACGAACCTTGCATCAACCGGTATGGGCGATCACTGATCATGACAACAGTCACTATTTACAGGGTAATGACCTGTATTACAGAATTAACTCAAGCACTACGGAGGTTCCAGGCCTCGGCACACCACACATATCACGTCAGAGAGAAGGTACCAGTAGTGCGAGGCACGCTTACCAATTCACAGCCAGCTTGCCTGCGTCTCAGCAATGTCAGGTGAAAATGATCACTTGAGTGGATCTTGGGGATGAAGGTCTTCGTCAAGATCTGCAAGAATCAGGGCATGAGGAGAAAGGCCTAGGAAACCTAGGCAATATAGGAGAAAGGAGCAGGACTCAATCACAATGGATGCGGAGAGACAGGCCGAGGTGGAGGCGCCGTCGAAGCGCAGAGACATTGTCCGGCGTCGCGGCGTAGTCACGACGCGTGATGGCAGAGCGTGGCGTGCCAAGACAGGGAGGTGGACCAGCAATGCCGAGACAACGGAGAGCCAAAGCGGCGAGGGTGAGACGACCAAAGGAGGGCCGGGGTCTGTGTGGGGTCATTCACTTGCGAGTCGCGACGAGGCCGATACAGGGGAACTAACTAGGGAAGCCGGCTACTGCACATAATTTCTGTGAAGATGAACATCATATTCACATAATTCATCCAAGCTTTCAATGGGAACAAGTCATTCATATGTATCTTACCGAGTTTTCTGTTTCTTTTTTCTAGTGAGAAGCATCCATCCATGGCTGCTTGGGTCTTATTTGCTAGAAGTGCCGACTTGCTATTGCGTTGCATGCTTACTGGATAAGCTCCTTCCGGTTTGATTGACAACGTATGGCCAATACATGTAGGATTGTAGGCGAGCACAAAAAAGACTTGGTCACCGTGGTTCTTAAAAAATAACACATTTGCCAGGCGTTAGTAAACTTTTCCTAGAGACATTTGCAAGCTTCAGCAGCGGGAGATGTTGGCCATTATTTATGGTCTGTTTCACGGCCTAGTTGTATGAGCACTAGTTGGCATGGTAAGTATCATTTAGGCTCTAACCCATGGATTCAGTACATTACCAAGAGTTTATTGCTAATTATTTTGTTTGTAAAAATACAATGCTTCTGAATTTCAGAGGGAATAGGATGGCTCCTGCCTTCAGATGAGGATGGCACATGCTGGTGTTGCCCATCTTTTCCTTTTTCTTGTGCAGTGGACAGACTACAACCTTGCTGGTGCACTTGGTCTGTCGATGATTCTAATGGTGACTCGGCATGTTAAATGCACAGCTAAAATTTGGTTGAGTTAATTAGCTGAAACATCCGAACACTCTCAGCTAATAAAGTTTAGTTAGAAAACTTAAAGTTTTATTGTGAAATTTTAGCTACCTAAATTTTAGTTTGGTACATCCAAATAAACCCTCAATAACCAGTTAACGTCACACTTATATTAGACGTGCAGTGCAGATTTATGCTGATGGGACAACAGCTATGTGTACTCACGAAAGAAAAGCAAGCATTAGGGAATTTATGGTGCACTAGTGCATACCTTTGAGAACCTTTTGAATGATATTCTTTGCAGACTTATTATCCTTAATTTCTTAGTTCTCAGTTGTTTTTTTTTGCAGATGTCATATTTCCCTCCTTGATGCAATTACATGAAGGAATCAATGAAGTGGAGGATGAATTGAAAAAAACAGTATGTCTAGAGGGTACAGAAGACGAGATGAGGATCAGAAAACTGTTATGATACGATATTTGATACATATATTAGGAAAAGGGCCTGAGAATTCAAGGTTAAAAAAATCCAAATTATTTCCAGTAGAATTGCATAAAAAAAGGAGGACCACTTTTTCTTTGCAAGCATTTATTTCTTATATATGAAATTTCTCTATGTACTGATTCTTTTTCTTACCTGACATTCACTACTTCAATAGTGTTTCCCATTTCCCATTTGATAGAAAGCTGTCTTTCGGTCAAAAAGGTAGAAAGCTGTCTTTTCCTTTTTATACAGGATGCTGGTGGTGAAATCGCTGCAGAATTACAAGGCACTCCAGAGTAAATAATTGGAGACTACAGTGATGGAAATCTTGTGGCGTTGTTGCTATCTTACAAGAAGGGAATTATCCAGATATGCCTTGTTAATTATACTTGAGGTCTTGCATTTGTTTCATGACTAATCATATCTGCATGTTCCTTGCAGTGCAATATTGCTCATGCTCCGAAAATGACTAAATATCCAAATTCAGACATAGACCGGAAGAAGTTCGATGAGAACATCATTTCTCATGTCAGTTCACTTCTAATAAATAATTTCTATGAACAATGCTGATTTTACATCATCGACACATACCATGAAATTGCTGGAAGTTTTTTTTTGTGGTGTACCAAGAAATTCTGTTTCCTCATGGTCTCTAGCAGTGGCGGGGCTAGAGAATTGTGGAGGGGGGTGCGACCTTATAGTCAAATGACAAAGCGAGAAGGTAAATTAATAGCCACGTAGCCATAATTTCAGCAAGAATAATTTAAAACAAGCAATATTGATGATAGTAATAGTGCATTTGTGCATACCATTTATAAAAATATAGAGAATCCCACATTTATAACAACAAAATATTGTGGGCGTTTATAAAATATAATCCTCAACCATGAAATCCTCATGTACCTAAATAAAAATAAATAGATCGTTCATTATAAGCAAACAATTTATACAACCAATGAGTTTATATAATGTATCATTGAAAAAATTGAAAAGATATGCTTTACCTCTTATTGATCAAATCTACGCCCTTTTCCTTCCATGTTCATGAAGCGATGAACCATAGCATCATTGGTAACTTTCTTTAATTCTTCTTTCTCCACATAGCAAATAAGTCTGTTACTCAAGTGTCGTCACCCATTCGGTTACTAACAGTTGTTTTGACAATCTTCATCCCCGAAAATATTCTCTCCACAGTTTCGGTATCAATTGGCAATACCAATACAAGTTTCAAAAAGTCGATAAACCAATGGGTAGCAAAGATCTTTTCCTGTCTCCACCATTTTAGCTCACTAATGGTATTTATGTTGGAGAATCGATTGTCTTCTCTCACATCAAGAATGTAGTGGCCAAGGTAGTGCCTAAGATCCCTCAGATCTCCAGGGCTAAAATCATCAGGGTATAATTTTGCTAGGTTTATCAAACTCTCTACATCAAAATCATGAAAAGAATCTCTTGGATTGAAAGCAGCTAAACAAACAAGCAATTGGGAGGTTGTCTCATTAAAACGACTATCAAGCTCTTGAACTAGCCAATCTATAACCTCATTAAAACAATCCACTTCATAGTGATGCTTGTTTGTAATTCCAGATGTCTTCCTAGATTTTTTGGGATCAATGTATGCATCTTCCATTTCCAATCTTGTAATATCATGCTTCTCACAAATCTCATTTACTTCATCTAATAATTGGCCCCACCCATCTCTTCTAAGATTACACAAATGTAATCTAGTTGATTGCAAACACATCATAGCATTCACAATATCTTGATCCTTCGTTGCAGTGCCAATGACAAAGTGTTTGTGATGGTTAACGTGGTCAATAAGAGATGCAAGTAAAATACAAAGTCAAAAGATTGGAATAGACTAGAAGATTTGTTGCTTGGTCTCTATTTTTCCAATCTCTATCATCATTTTCCATAAATTCTAGAACTTTAACAATGGTAGAAAACATGTCAACTAGACTTTTAAAAGTTCTATAATGGGAACTCCAACGAGTATCTCCAGGTCTTTGAACACATTGCTCTTAATTTAACCCTCTTCCAGTTTCTAGCTGCCCACAACCTAAAGCCTTTGTCACTTCATGATTAATATCCCTAATCATATCCCTTCTCTTGGCTGATTCACCCACCACATTTAATAAGCTATGAATCATGGTTAAGAAATTGCTTATACCCTTATGCTTTCTCACAACATCCACAATAACTAATTGAAGTTGGTGAGCAAAACAATGAACATAATACGCTAATATACTTTCTCTCATAATTAATGATTGTAGCCCATTGAACTCACTTCGCATATTGCTAGCACCATCATATCCTTGGCCTCTAACTTGTTTTAAGCTCAACTTAAATTTTGCAAGTAGAGCATCAATAGATGACTTGAGGCATGAAGAAGAAGTTTCAGTCACATGCAAAAGGCCAACAAACCTCTCTTTCACAATTCCATGTTTGTCAACATACCTCACGATGACAACTATATGTTCCTTGCAAGAAACATCCCTTGACTCATCAACTAGAAAGCAAAAGACATCATCTCCAAGTTCTTCCAGAATAGAACGTAGAATTTCATTTGCAAAACACTCTACAATGTCCTTCCAGTTTCATGAGCCACCATACAACTATTACTTGAAAGACCACTGCCTTTCCTAAATTTGAATCATGTTCTGCCAAGCTATCAAAAACCTCTAAAAAATTCCCTTTGTTCAATCAATCCTTCGACTCATCTACCCACGAAAAGGCAAGTCTTGCTTCAATAGCAGCCTAGTAGTATTAATGGATCCATTCAATCTAGAAAAATAAGCCTCTTAGATGCTTCACTTTTCTTATGCAAAACAACATCTATGTGCTGACTTCTCTGTAACAAATCATCACACTTCTTCATAGCAATATAGTGTGAGCCACCAATATTGCCAATATTTATCTTTAGCTACTCTTTTCTGTGATAACCATTCCAACCCTCAACCACAAATGCTTTATATCTTGCATCCTTCTTTTCTTGAAACAAGAAACAAGAAAAACAATATGCTCTATCTTTGTATTCACTATATTCAAGCCAATTTCCAAACTCATCAAACCATTCTGATTGAAACCTTCTTGGATTGTCTTTTTCCCCAATCTATGTACAGGGAAAATTGCATGTGTAAGGTTGGCATGGTCCATTCTCTAGATATTTTCTTCTCACCTCTCTTTGATTAGGATGGTAAGAATCAATTTCCTTTCTTAAGCCAGGGTCATATTTGATCTCCTCTTCCCAATTAATATCATCTAGGTTCCTTGCACTACCACTATCCGATGCTTTTCTTTTATAAAATCTTTCCATATATTTGCTAGCACCTATTAAAAAATATATACTTGATAAATACTACAATCACAGTAAGAACAAAAAATCCAAATAACCCTAAAATCTGGATAAACTAACAAGAACCACAAATTAAAATCATTAGATGATTAGACTAATGGAAATTGAATAAGAATAAAGAATGATGAAGTATTGAAGTGCCTTACTTTTTGAAGGATCTCATCAGGCAGGGGGTGCTCCCACGAGCAGCTGCTTACTACTTTGCTGCCTGCAAGCCTGCGTTGTGCTCCTACCAGCAGCAGCAGCAGCTGCAGTAGTCGATATGCTGGCCAGCGGCGGCAGCGGCCGTCACTGATCAGACCTGATCGCTTCTCTCTTGTGCTTGGATGGGAGACAGGAAGAGGAATCAACGAGTAGAACGAGATAGAAAGAGAGGGAAGGTCACGAGAGCAGAAACACGAAGCGTATAGTCGAAGAGTTGCGATGCCCGTGGCGGCCATGGCGGAGTCCTGCGTAGATGAGAATGAGATCATGCTTTTGTGGGCTGCCATGGGCTCTCGGTGCAGGGCTGTGGGTGCACCTGCTTGGGCTGGGGGTGCGAAAGGGGTAAAAATCCATGTACTATAAAGCTTTCATAATTTTGGACCGATTGCAGCCACACCCAGCTCCACCAACGTAGCTCCGCCCGTGCATTGAACTCACCTCGCATATTGCTAGCACCATCATATCCTTGGCCTCTAACTTATTTTAAGCTCAACTTAAATTTTGCAAGTAGAGCATCAATAGATGACCTAAGGCATGAAGAAGTTTCAGTCACATGCACAAGCCCAACAAACCTCTCTTTCATAATTCCACGTTTGTCAACATACCTCAAGACAACAGCCATATGTTCCTTGCAAGAAACATCCCTTGACTCATCAACTAGCAAGCAAAAGACATCATCTCTAAGTTCTTCAAGAACAGACTGTAGAATTTTATTTGCAAAAGACTCTACAATGTCCTTCCAGATTTAGTGAGCCACCATACAACTATTACCTGAAAGACCCACTTTGCCTTTCCCAAATTTGAATCAAGTTCTGCCAAGCTATCAAAAACCTTTAAAAATTCCCTTTGTTCAATCAATCCTTTGACTCATCTGCCCATGAAAAGGCAAGCCTTGCTTCAATAGCAGCCTAGCAGTATCAATGGATCCATTCAATCTAGTAAAGTAAGCTCTCTTAGATGCTTCACTTTTCTTATGCAAAAACAACATCTATGTGCTGACTTCTCTATAACAAATCATCACACTTCTTCATAGCAATAAAGTGTGATCCACCAATATTGCCAACATGTATCTTTAGCCGCTCTTTTACGTGATAACCATTTCAACCCTCAACCACAAATGCTATATATCCTGCATCTTTCTTTTCTCGAAACAAGAAACAACAAAAACAATATGCTCTATCTTTGGATTCACTATATTCAAGCCAACTTCCAAACTCATCAAACCATTTCGGTTGAAACCTTCTTGGATTGTCTTTTTTCCCCAATCTGTGTATAGGGAAAATTGCATGTGTGAGGTTGGCATGGTCCATTTTCTAGATATTTTCTTCTCACCCTCTCTCTCTGATTAGGATGGTAAGAATCAATTTCCTTTCTTAAGCCTAGGTCATATTTGATCTCCTCTTCCTAATTAATATCATCTAGGTTCCTTGCACTACCACTATCCGGTGTTTTTCTTTTATAAAATCTTTCCATATATTTCCTAGCACCTATTAAAAATATATATACTTGATAAATACCATAATCACAGTAAGAACAAAAAAAATCCCAATAACTCTAAAATCTAGACAAACTAACGAAACCACAAATTAAAATTATTGGACGATTAGACTAATGGAAATTAAATAAGAATAAAGAATGATGAAGTATTGAAGTGCCTTACTTTTTGAAGGATCACATCGGGCGGGGGTGCTCCCACAAGTAGTCGCTTGTCGCTTTGCTTTCATGAGCCTGAGTTGGCACTCCCACCAGCAGCGGCGGTTGCGGCAGTCGATATGCTGGCCAGCGAAGGCAGCTGCCATCACTGATTAGACCTGATCGCTTCTCTCTTATGCTTGGAGGGGAGACAGAAAGAGGAATCGACGAGCAGAACGAGATAGAAAGAGAGGGAATGTCGTGAGAGCGTAAAACAAGTGTGTGCAAATAAAGAGTTGCGATGCCCGCGGTGGCCACGGCGGAGTCCTCCGTAGATGAGAATGAGATCATGCTTTTGTGGGCTACCGTGGGCTTTCGGTGTTGGCTGTGGGTGCACTTGCTTGGGCTGGGGTGCGAAAGGGGTAAAAAATCTATGTACTATAAGGCTTTCACAATTTTGTCCTGGGTGCGGCCGCACCCAGCTCAACCAACATAGCTTCGTCCGTGCATTGAACTCACCTTGCATATTGCTAGCACCATCATATTCTAGGCCTCTAACTTGTTTTAAGGTCAACTTAAATTTTACAAGCAGAGTATCAATAGACGACTTGAGGCATGAAGAAGAAGTTTCAGTCACATGCACAAGGCCAACAAAGCTCTCTTTCGCAATTCCACGTTTATCAACATACCTCAAGACAACAACCATATGTACCTTGAAAGAAACATCCCTCGACTCATCGACTAGCAAGCAAAATACATCATCTCAATGTTCTTCAAGAACAGACCATAGAATTTTATTTGCAAAACACTCTACAATGTCCTTTCGAATTTCATGAGCCACCATACAACTATTACCTGAAAGACCCACTACCTTTCCCAAATTTGAATCATGTTCTGCCAGGCTATCAAAAACCTCCAAAAAATTCCCTTTGTTCAATCAATCCTTCGACTCATCTACCCACGAAAAGGCAAGCCTTGCTTCAATAATAGCCTAGCAGTATCAATGGATCCATTCAATCTAGTAAAATAAGCCCTCTTAGATGCTTCACTTTTCTTATGCAAAACAATATCAATGTGCTGACTTCTCTATAACAAATCATCACACTTCTTCATAGCGATAAAGTGTGATCCACCAATATTGCCAACATGTATCTTTAGCCGCTCTTTTCTGTGATAACCATTCCAACCCTCAACCACAAATGCTTTATATCCTGCATCCTTCTTTTCTCGAAACAAGAAATAACAAAAAACAATATGCTCTATTTTTGGATTCACTATATTCAAGCCAACTTCCAAACTCATCAAACCATTTTGGTTAAAACCTTTTTGGATTGTCTTTTCCCCAATCTGTGTACACGGAAAATTGCATGTGCGGGGTTGGCATGGTCCATTCTCTAGATATTTTCTTCTCACCCTCTCTCTCTGATTAGGATGGTAAAAATCAATTTCCTTTCTTAAGCCTGAGTCATATTTGATTTCCTCTTCCTAATTAATATCATCTAGGTTTCTTGCACTACCATTATCCGATGCTATTCTTTTATAAAATCTTTCCATATATTTTCTAGCACTATTAAAAAAATATATACTTGATAAATACCACAATCACAGTAAGAACAAAAAAATCCCAATAACTCTAAAATCTGGACAAACTAATGAGAACCATAAATTAAAATTATTGGATGATTAGACTAATGGAAATTGAATAAGAATAAAGAATGCTAAAGTATTGAAGTGCCTTACTTTTGAAGGATCACATCAGGCAGGGGGTGCTTCCATGAGCTGCTGCTTGCTGCTTTGCTGCCTACAAGCTTGCGTTGGCGCTCCCACCAGCAGCGGCGGCTGCGGCAGTCGATATGCTGGCCACCGGCGGCAGCAGCCGTCCCTGATCAGACCTGATCACTTCTCTCTTGTGCTTAGAGGGGAGACATGAAGAGGAATCGACGAGCAGAATGAGATAGAAAGAGAGGAAATGACGCGAGAGCAGAAACATGAAGCGTGCAGTCGAAGAATTGCGATGCCCGCGACGGCCACGGTGGAGTCCTGCGTAGATGAGAATGAGATCATGCTTTTGTGGGCTATCGTGAGCTAACGGTGTTGGGCTGTGAGTGCACCTGATTGGGCTGGGGGTGCGAAAGGGGTAAAAATCCATGTACTATAACGCTTTCGCGATTTTGGCCTGGGTGCAGCCGCATCCAGCTCCACCAACATAGGTCCGCCCGTGCATTGAAGTCACCTCGCATATTGCTAGCACAATCATATCCTAGGCCTCTAACTTGTTTTAAGCTCAACTTGAATTTTGCAAGTAGAGCATCAATAGATGACTTGAGGCATGGAGAAGTTTCAGTCACGTGCATAAGGCCAATGTTGACGGTCGTTAACGTTAACTTTTACTAGCACTTTAAACCCGATGGGGCCGGTCGGCGCCCTAGTTCGCCCGATGGCCGCCGCCTTCTGGAGTCTTCCTCCCACGGTTCCTTGGAAGCCAATCAAAGCATCCCTACGTCGATTTTAGGTCGGTTTGATCCGACGTTGCACACAAGATGGAGATGCGGATCGCTGACGTGGCGGTTCCTTGCCCCCTACTCCACCTCAGCCTATATAATGACGCCCTAAGGCCCCTCCAAGAGGCATTCTACACCCTGGTGCTTCATATTCTCTACGTAATTAGGGTTAGGGTCCCTCTAGTTGATCTAGTTCTAGTTCATCTAGATCTAGTTCATTTAGATGTAGCAATTAGGAGAGACTAGTTCTTCTAGATCTAGTCTTGTTTAGAGATTAGAGAGATTGAGTAGAGGAGTAGAGATTCTCGAGGAGCTCCGGCATGTCGGCGCTTCTTCGTGGTTGTATTCTTCTGGATTCAGCTCTCTCGCCCGGAGCTGCGTTCTGAGGTACTTTTGTATTTACCATTCTGATTCAAGTAAGCAACTTGTTCTTATTGTTCTTTGGTTCACATCTCATATTGAGTACTTTGATCTTGGTCATTACTTGGTTGAAGTAGTATTTCATAGTGTAGGCGTGGTGCCTAGGCTAGGTTTACTTGTGGATGTCCCCTGATCAGCCGAATAGTGGTAGCTCACGTAGGTGACTTTATAGCTACGTTGAATCCTCTGTAGTCCACTTCCCGTTGATAGGACTGATAGGCTTATAGGTGTCTGGTAGGTAGATTACTCTGTTTCTTCTCCTATTCGGGTCACTTGTCCGATAAGATAATATTATACAAAGTTTACCGAAGTCAGAACTAGAGTACATTAGCTATTTCCTTTTTCTTGATATGATCTAGCCTAATTGTAGGATTAAGTCTATAGACGTTGTCATCATCATAACCGTTTCTGATGGATACGATATTTAAAACCTCCAGGTAAAATGTGACACTGGTATGATATCTGTGCGCTTGCGGATAATTCTACTTAAATCTAGTTAAATAGAGTACAGTTAAAAATACCAACAAGCATTTTTGGCGCCGTTGCCGGGGAACGGTTTGCTGATTTTGACTTAGTCTATCTTAATCTTGTATTATACTTTTATCTTTTCTTGTTTTATCCCATTCTCTTCATTATTTTTGTGTTCATCCTTATGGATGTCCTTAATTTTATCTGTCTTTATGACATGCGCGAAAGCTTTGAGCCACTAAAATCTACAGAACCTATCATAACATCTGGCTATGAGCTGCGCCCATGTTAAATTAATATGATTCGGGATAACTTATCACCCGAACTAGATGTAGAAGTCTTGGTAGCTAAAACATAATTATTTTATTTTCAAGATTTAGCTATCGATCCTGAACCTTTAAAATTCTACTTTGATAATTTGGACTTTCAGTTAGCTAAGATGCTCGTAAATTAATACACATCAAATCTTCTCAAAAGAGCAGCTTAGAAAAAAAGTAGTCACCTTCCTTTCCCTCCTGAAAGACATTGGAAAGAGTACAAGAATGGCATGTTGAATGATGCCATAGAAGGAGAGCCAAGTACTTAGGAATAAACTCTATCTTCTCCCTTTCTATGCCCATAATAAATATCTCTGAACCCATCTCTAAATCCATCCTTGACCCAACAAATCTTTTTGTGCTCTTTCTACTAAACTTCATAATGAACCTAGAAATCTATCAAGACATCCTAAGAATAGGAGTCATGAAGATTATAGAAATGCCCAAACAAGCAACGACAACGGCAGAATGCGTAGAACATACTAGAAATATATATGCCATTGTGACAGAATAGATGGAAGAGGACAAAGCTTTAGCACTAGCATCTAAACTTGGTTTAAATTTAAATGGTAAGCTTAAATCAATTTCTTTAATAAACAGAATTCACCCAAATTTAGAGAAAGCTTTAGATGAGACTAACTTTAAGGACATCGATTCATGGAAAATTCTAGAAAATAAGAACATCCAATAAATGTCATAGGTATGAAATAATAGAGATAAACTTGTTGCCTATAGACAACCATGAAGAGACACCCTTGGAGTTTGAAAAGAGAGATTACATCGATGAGCATAGGAATTATCTTATTAACACTTTATCAAATCTATGCTCATATGAGAAATTCTCTAAATCTTTTGTCTCTCTAATATTACCACACACGAGATCTTCAACCCCTTATTTTACCTGTTCGTAAAATCATTAAGAGGGTGGTTGTAGGTGTATATGTTTATCATTAAAGATCTCGTTGTAATCTTGATATAGGTACATAAAGGTTAGTGTTCTAAAGGAACCCACCTCACCAACTTGAAGTACAATAATTAGAAGGTTTTCTAAGAATAACTTTATGTCCTAAAATAACCACTCTTAAAAAAAATGATAAATTGAGCTTGCACCTTTTGTTATACCCTTGTGAATTGAGTAGAGTTATAATTATCAAAATATTCCTTTGGGTATTTTTGTCACTAACCATTTCAGGTTTGAAGTAAGAAAATAACTAATGGCAGCACCAGGTATGTCAAAACAACTATTATACAATTTGAATTACATCCACTCAAGCTTACATTTACTTTGTAAAATTCAAGTTTGGAGGAATAGACTTATATGAAAAAATCTTAAATCATGTTGCTAATATTGGTTGTCTCTACCTTTATTCAATTTGTTAATCATGCACTTTTATCTTCGTTTAAATAACACTCTGTAAACTTTCATGTTACCTTTGTTTGCTATAGTATGCTTAAGGTTTGGAGAAATTTCGTACATCTTTTGAATTAGGCATGGTGCTTAGTTTAAATTGTGTTGATTTTATTTTCAAAGGCTTTTTAAATTAACCGTGGTGCTTAGGTTAGAATGTCTTCCTAAGTCAAATTAGACGTGGTGTCTAGGTTGATTTTTGAACCGATAATATACTGTAGTAGACATTGGATATTTTATGGATTAACCCCTACAGAAAAAACTTTCAATTTAACTGGGTAAGTCATGAGATAAATTCAAATCAGAGATGAGATAGGATACATGCTGAACTTTAATAACTTTATAGAGGAAGACACAAATAAGATTCATCATGAATAAAAGAACTGTGAGCGTTAATGATTCATTCACTTTATTTTCTGCTATAAGTTACTTTGTCTCAAGCCATATCTGTATAAAATATGATCTATGCTAAAATAATATCAATACTATCTTTTCATTAGCGTAGACAGAATAAAATAAAATACTGGACAACCAACCTATGTTCAAAATTTGTATACTCCTTTGGGTATGTGTTGTCCACTAATCATTGCAGCATAATGATGACTAGAGTGAAAAGATTTAAAAGATCAAAAGAGCAAAAGATGGTAAAAGAATGAGTGCAACAGAGGAGACAAGATGTTCATGAACAACTCAAGATGTAAGAGGAAGGACCACCAGTTATTTATCCTTCATCACTTAGTGCCATCACGCTCTAATAATGAAGATAATATTCTAAGGTAAGTGGTCAATGCTCTTCTCTTGATCTTGTTGTGCACATAAATTAAAAACACAAACATGTTAGAGTTATAACTTAAATTGATCAATCTGATTAACTCAACATGATTAGTCTTTTAAGAATGTTCATGGTACCGTTCTCTTAATCTCAGTCTTAATCAAATAAGCTAAAAACATTATATTCAATTTTAGGAAGATAATAGTCATACTCATATGAAAATTTATATATAGACAGACAATCCTTCCATTGGTTAACCAAGTTATTCTTTTTCTGCCATGTGAACTTAAATGCAACATTAAATACTCAATCTTTTGATCTTACCACTTATGGCATAAAAAACAATTCATATAACACCAACTTTATCTTGATCAATGTGCCTAAGGATAGAGAAAAATAAATAAAGAAATAGATTTAGTTCTATTGGTGTTTTTTCACCCAGAGCCCATGCATTTGATCTCTACCTTGGTTTTGCACACAAGACAACACATCGAGCGAAATTTATTAATTCTACAAGTGAGACTTCTGTGAACATGCACACTGAGCAAGATGCTGCCAGCTATAATTAGAGCTCTACTTCAACCTGTTGGCCAAATCAAAGAACAAAAGTGACATCATTATCACTAGAAGTATACAACTAATAAGACCTCCATCCCTCAAGATGGAGAGATACACAAGAGTGAAAAAAGAAGTTCTGTTCGGAAACTTAAAATTCCGCACTTTTGCCATAAGGTAATATGGTAGTTATCTAATTAATTAAGTACTCCTATCTACTTCAATAATTTTGCTTTTAATATATTCATCTTCATAAATATTAAAAAAAAAGAAATAAAAATCTTTATTGCTTTATTTACTACATCATAAAATATTAAAAGCTCCACGTGAATAAACTTATGGTAACCCTATAGGAATATTTACCGTGATGGTATAAATAATAATAATAGTTTCTGCATTTACTTTCTTGCATTATGAAAAAAACCAATGCCCCATAAGAATAAATATTCTTCGTGGAGGTATAAAAAATATATAATACAACTATATATCATGCACTCATATTTAATTTCTGCATAATTAAACTAGAAAATCCTAAAAAGAGAATCCTGCTAGAATCTTTTATTTTAAATCAACTTAAAGAATAATCAATTACTTATTGGCTGATCACTAGCCTTTTATTAAATTTAAGCCTCGAGTTTTGCTTTTCTTGTTGGAGTATAATTATACAAGAACAACATTATGATAAGAAGAGAGTCTATTAATGGCATCCACCGTAATCAAGCATGGTTAGCTCACTCAAGATCATCAACACCAAGTATTGCAAACATCTTGCTTGGGGAGGAGTATCCCCTAGTTATCGTGTAACTATACCTAAGCGATTATTGAGTCTACTTTATATAGTCATAAAATACCAAAAATATGTGAGCACATAAAGGTTCACAATAGTATCATAAGAAAATTTAAAAATACTAAAAATATGTGAGCACATGAAGGCTCACCCGTAATTAAGAAAAACACAAAAATATTCTGGACACATGAAGGCTCGACGCGATCGAAGGGATTAGCTTGGGGAGACGCACCCTCGCTATCATCGTGATTAAGGTATGTCTTTACTATTAGTTTTATTTTTAGTAAGCTATAGTGTGTGTTAGATTTAATAATTAAAGTATGTTTAAAGAACTCTCTCTAATCTTTTAAAGTGGAAATAATGAATAGTTGCTATACTATAATTTTTTTCAAGTGCCTAGTTTTTAACCATGGATTTTCCTAAGTTTTGGACATGACTACTTTGATATAAGAATTTACTCTGAACCTAAAATTTATGGAGGCATATGCTTGAGCTAAAGTCTTGGTAATTGATTGATATGATACATGAAAGTCTAAGCTGCTATTTATCCTATTTCTAGCATTACTAAGTTCTAGAGATTTATTTTGAAAACCTAAAATTTTACATGATGAGCTCTTGTATGACAAAGTTTAAATTCCTACCAAAGCCATATATGATACATTTAGAGTTAAGAAAACCTTTGCACATTTATGCTGCTGGCTTTACATTGAGTTTAGTGAACCTTTAGAATATACCTTATGAGAGTCTTGTCATGCTTTTAAAATCAAGATTACTTACGCACTCCACCCATATATGCATTACTCCTACTCTAGGATGTAAGCGCAGTCATTTTCACTTTCATCTAGATCCACCTTAAAAAAATTTTCTCCTACATTAGAGTAAACACCTAAAAATATACCCTATAGAACAGCCCCCGTTTAATTGCTCTAAATTCTTATCATTATCTCTCCAATTATTTATATTCAAAGGATCCATGTGGCTATGCAAAATTATTGAAAAAGAAAAAGAAAAAAATGGGAGTAAAACATGGATAAGTGTCCCAGCATTAAAACAATGGGTACATAGATGTCCGCCTCCCATTAAAAAAAAAAGAGAGAGAAGAAAAGAGAGAAAAAGAAAGAAAGAATAAAGATAGCCCATGTTTTCCCCACGAAGAGTTCTAAGTTCTAAGGAGGGAGTTATTTTTAAAGAGCAAAAGTAGAATTAGGACTAGCCACTAAATACCATATATACACCTATCCACATATTTCATATACATGCACATCTTGATTTAATTGAATGCCTCGATTCTCTATGGATCCATTGTTTAACTTTATAATATATGAATTGCAAGTATGCTCATCCTTGTTATTGCCACTCCTATGAGCTCCACTATAAATACTTAGTTGTAGGAAGGCATGATCTTATTAATGCCTCAGTGAGATCTATAAATACTATATAATAAGAGACTTGAGGGTGTCATACAATTAAGCTCTGAGTTTTATTGCGAAAATTTACAAAACTTCAGAATATTGGTACTGTAAAGAATTTGAGACATAGTGCTTGACTTGATTATTCTATCTTTTGATTGCTCAAGACTTATACAAAAGTTGTAAAGCTCTATAGTTAAAGGTAAAATGGGTAAGTTTGAAAGTTAGAGCAGTTTTGTCTAAATTAAAGGAAAATTTATGTTTAAAAGTAAGTGAGCTTAAAAGAAATAAAAGTATTGCAGCAACTCCTGATCCAAATTTATTATTAATTAAATCTAGGTTGTTTACCAAGGTACTGGCAATAGGTAAGCTTGGGGGTTATTGTTGACGGTCGTTAACGCCAACTTTTACTAGCACTTTAAACCCAAAGGTGAACATGAAAATACACTAGTCTAGGGTTTTAACTAGTAATTTCCATGAGTTTTGGTGATTTGTGAAATTTTCAGGGAATTTTCTAGAAAAGATAAAAAGAGGGATTTAAGTGTAAATTTACCACAAAACTTAACCGCGACGCAACTACACCGCCAACAGATCAAGAAGGTTCGAGAAGACACCCGGCAAATGGGCCCGCAATGAGCCCAAAGGGGCGGGCCGGCCCCACCTTGGGGGCCGGGCGGCGCCCTAGTTCGCCTCGATGGCCGCCACCTTCCTGAGTCTTCCTCCCACGGTTCCTTGAAGCCAATCAAAGCATTCCTACGCCGATTTTAGGTCGGTTTGATCCGACGGTGCACACAAGATGGAGATGCGGATCGCCGACGTGGCGGTTCCTTGCCCTCTACTCCACCTCGGCCTATATAATGACGCCCCAAGGCCCCTTCAAGAGACATTCTACACTCCGGTGCTTCATATTTTCTACATAATTAGGGTTAGGGTCCCTCTAGTTGATCTAGTTCTAGTTCATCTAGATCTAGTTCATCTAGATGTAGCAATTAGGAGAGACTAGTTCTTCTAGATCTAGTATTGTTTAGAAGTTAGAGAGATTGAGTAGAGGAGTAGAGATTCTGGAGGAGCTCCGGCATGTCGGTGCAAATTTTTTTTTAGTTTTTAGTATTTCTTCGTGGCTGTATTCTTCTGGATTCAGCTCCCTCGCCCGGAGCTGCATTCTGAGGTACTTTTGTATTTACCATTCTGATTCAAGTAAGTAACTTGTTCTTATTGTTCTTTGGTTCACATCTCATATTGAGTACTTTGATCTTGGTCATTACTTGGTTGAAATAGTATTTCGTAGTGTAGGCGTGGTGCCTAGGCTAGGTTTACTTGTGGATGTCCCCTGATCAGCCGGATAGTGGTAGCTCACGTAGGTGACTTTATAGCTATGTTGAATCCTCTGTAGTCCACTTCCCGTTGATAGGAGTGATAGGCTTATAGGTGTCCGTAGGTAGATTACTCTGTTTCTTCTCCTATTCAGGGTCACTTGTCCGATAAGACGATATTATACAAAGTTTACCGAAGTCGAACTAGAGTATATTAGCTATTTCCTTTTTTTCTTGATATGATCTAGCCTAATTGTAGGATTAAGTCTATAGACGTTGTCATCATCACAATTGTTCTCTGTGGATACGATATTTAAAACCTCCGGGTTGCGGATAATCCTACTTAAATTAGTTAAATGGAGTGCGCTTAAAAATACCAACGGCCAACAAACCTCCTTTTCACACGACAGCCATCTGTTTCTTGCAAGAAACATCCCTTGACTCATCAACTAGCAAGTGTCAGTATTTTTAACATTATTACTAATTAACGAGAATAGAAACACATAGTATGAAATTAACTTATCATTAGCAACTAGCCACTAATCTATCACCGACATCCCTAAGCATGAACTAGGTTGCCATCCCTAATTGTATATGCCAAGGATAAATATAGGCTTAAAATATATATGTATCGCTTCAATATGACTTGGCGTAAAATGTAAATATAAACTATGAATGGTTCTCGTAGTTTAAACAGATAAGTATACCATTGTAGCATTTTATCTAGGGAGTTCTACCGGGTTGTCGATTTATATTTATATCACAGGGAATGTCTGGATAAACTTCAATCTAATATATTGATATCAACTATATAAACAATGAAGAAGTAATATTACCAATGTCATTATTCTACTCATAAATGCATGAGGTCATAAGATAAATATAGGTGATAAGCATAATCAAGCATCATAAATGATAGATAAACATCGAGCACTTTCTAGTTATAATCATAGTTAGCCAATGGATAAACTAAAGAATAAATATCTAAGATATTCTATAACTGCATCAATGAATAACTCTAATTAGTGTAATTACCTCTAGCAATCATTGTCGGACTAGTCCTATATCATTATCACATGTAAAGGGCATCATCTAGCGAGGATGTGAAATAGAGTCATCACTCAACTTCGCGACGGTGGGTCGCTTGCCTACGCATGTGAGATGGACTACTGAGAAACCAAGGCAGCTTGTCACCGCGACTACCACACGACCCGCATATCAGGTTGCACTCATAGATAAATAGAATATCTAGACACCTTGTCTATATATTGTCTACCATCTACCCAACGATCGTTTGGACAAACGCTACATGAGCAATTACATGAATTCAATAAGATCAAACCAACTATACTAGATATATAATCAAAGTAGATAATGACTATTACAATTAAGAACATATGTTCTATTAAAAATAATGTCTCCCTAATCATAATGAAGAATACAATAAGAAAGAAAGAACTAGAACTATACTAAACTTCTACGCTCCAGACAGACACAGGGGGCTCCAGATCCTGATAAAGAGCTAGATCTCCTCTACTTCTAATCTAACTAACTAAAACTATAAACTAGAATGCTCTTAATGAACTAGAAGACTTTTTGATGCTTGAAGGCTTGGAGCCTTGATGAATAATGATGGTGTGTCTTCAGGGAGAGCTCTGCGCCTTTATTTATAGCCCGGTGAGATGGACGTGCGCCGCAGAATCAAACCGACTTAACCAAGGGCTGAGATGCATCAGGAGAGGCGGTAGAGGAAGCTTCCAGAATGGGGCGGCCAAACCCTAGAGGAAGGCGTCGCCCGGCGCCATGGTGGGGCCGCCGCCCCACCACCGCCTGGGTCCGCCAAATTCCACTACCGGTGTCTTCTAGATCCTTCGCACGTCCCGATAATAATCGTTGCTGTCGCGGTTAAGTTTTGTGATAATTATGTAATTTAATCTTTCTTTTAAGCTTTTCTAGAATAACCTCTGAAAAATATAGAATATGCAAAACTCGTGAAAATTGTTAGTTAAAATCTAGACTAGTATGTATTGATATCTCTTTTTATGTCTAAAGTTCTAATAAAAGTTGACGTTATCCACCGTCAACAGCCCCACAGGGGGACCGCTCAGCCTGGGGAGTAGGGCCGGCCGGCCCCACTTGGAAGTGGCCCCGCCTCTCCTTCGCTCCGGTGTCTTCTGGATCCTTCTAGAGTTCGGTGGAGTATTTCTGAGTTGCGGATAATTCCGTGATGTATTTTAGTAGTTAAGCCTCTTTTCCGCTGTTTTCTGGATTAGTCCCTTGAAATTGATAAATCACCAAACTTGTGAAAATTATCAGATAAAACCTTAATCTTCTATATATTGATATGTTTTTTATGCCTTTTGATATATAAAAAGTTGACGCTATCCACCAGGATTTGGATGCCCTTACACACGCACACCATGCACACATAGCCACATTATTAAATCTACTTTGAAGGTATACATTTTGATGAATCTATAACACTAAATAATTATTATCTATACAATCTTTCGCTTGCCTAGTAGAGACTATAGATATATAGGACTATAGCTGAGATTATTGATATATACGACTGGTCAAAATAAACATCCTTATTACTAAACTATATGCTAAGTCATCGATTCGATATTATGGTTTTATAGATGGCGCACACCATGCACACACAGTCACATTATTAATCTACTTTGAAGATATATATTTTGATGAATCTACAACACTAAATAACCATTATCTATATCAATCTTTCGCTTGCCTAGTTGAGATTATAGATATATAGAACTATAGCTGAGATTATTAATATATACGACTAGTCAAAATAAACATCCTTATTACAAAACTATATGCTAAGTCTATGCTAAGTCATCGAGTTGATATTATGGTTTTATAGATGGTTTTATACTGTTCCAGAAATACAAATCGAGAAAAGTTTCTTCCGGATCATCATCATCATCATCATATATATATAAACATAAATAAATATATTTAATAACACCGGACCAACCATTGTACTGCTGGTTCCAAAATGAGAGAGATGATAGGAGGCGACGCTGTAACCAGCTGTCTGCGGCTCTGCGCTCTCCCCGGCAGGTGGCCCCTCCTGGCAGCCGCAGCCGCCAGCGAGGCCAGTCAGTCAGGCACACAGGATCCCCTGATTGCTGGGCCCGATCTGTCAGCGTAACATCCCATGGTCACCAACCCACCCCCTCGCGCCGCATCCTGACCAAACCCTAGGGTTAAATACGTTTTGATCCCCCCTGCCTCTGTCTCTCCCCGCACGCACCCGCGCCCCCTGCCCCCTTTCCCGAAGACCTCGCGACGCCAAAAAGGGAGAGACCGCCACCCCCACGCCCGCGCGGCCCACTCAGTGCTCTCCACCCCCGTCCCTCGCGGCGGCGGCGGAGCCCGAGCCTGAGTCCTGCGCCCCGAGCTAGGTTGGCCCCCTTGCTCTCCGCCTCTGCCCTCCGGCCTCTCTGCGGCACAACCCGCAGCCGCAGCCGCTGGCGCAGGTGGACATGGATCTGCCAAGCCTCGCCGTCGTGCTGCGCGCCGCGCTCAGCCACGTTCCTGAGGAGCGCAAGGCTGCAGAGGAGAGCCTCAACCAGGTGAGCGCCTCGCCGCCTCCCATAGTCTCGTCACCCGATGGTGGACCTCGGCTCCTCCTCTGTATCCAATCCCCTTCGAAGGCGTCTTGGCACTGTTTGATCGCGAGTCTTTTTTCGAATACGCGGTGATCCGCGCGCGAATCTGGGGGCTCGATGCGCGCGAATCTGGGAGCTCGATACTTAGCGCTCGGTTTTTTTTTTTCCAGGGAGACTTTGGAGTCCGCGTTGGTGCGCTCTGATTATTCTGATGTACATACAGGGTTCGTGTGTGTGTGTTCGTGGTGTCGTGGTCGGTACTTGTGCAAGTTTCACTGTTGAAAGTAATTTGGTACTGCATGTACTGTCGCAGCGGGTTTGAGTTGTTAGGTTCATTAAGTTTCCATGGGTCTCCTACAGTAATATCAGTTACTCCGTGCTAGACGATGCCAAAAAGTTGGTGGCTTGATTAACTGTTAGAGCAGACAGGTTAGCGGGCAAACATATTCAAATGGGCTACATAGTCGATCACAATTGTATGAAGGTGCCATTTTAGCAATCCATACTGTTGTTCCAAAATCCAAAGTATCCTGTTATTTGTTTTACTGTTTTTGTGATTAATTCTGTTTGGCAGTTGTGAAGGATTAAAGCTGAGGTTAGGGTGCTAACTTTTGGTGCTTGTTCCAATTTTTCATTTAATAATACTTTTACCACAACTCATTTTTTTGGGGCAACTGGTTGGATTGGCTCAAAAGCTTCCAGTCGTGGTACATATGTCGGTCAAGATGGTGCACTGAGTATTTGATGAGATCTTTAAGTAAAGTTGATGCCTTTTCTAGAGTGCCATGATCAGTTCATGGTAATTTAGAAATATGAATGGCTTTTGAATGGTGATTTAGAAGGATGAACACAATCTTCTTAAAGTTAATTCTCTGTGTGATCAAATGTTTTGATTTGGCATTAAAAAGTGAAGGCCACCCCAATTCCTCCAATTCAAGCTTCTTTATCCCTATGTGCCATCTCCATCATAATGGAGTTGTTAGTAGGTGATACACAAGGAATCAAGGATTCAGTTTTCTGTCCCATCTGTGTACTGCCATCAACTCACATTGTGACAGCAGTGGCACAAGGCAATAAACAAGATGAGTTGATGGTTTAGAAGGGACCACAGCTTTTCCAGTGGCAATTTGAAAATTTCACTAACATTTGGTGGCACACAATTATCACGGTTACCATATGCTCTGAATTATTTTTTAGCTTATTTGGGCCTCTGTACATGATGACTTTTGACATCTTTGCTTGACAACATATCCCTGGCTCTTTGAAGTACAATTTGGAATCCTATACAACAGCAAGAGGCCATGATGTTGACATGGTTTCATTTCAATATTGATGGAGCTTGTGTTAGATAGCAATGGCAGTGGGCAGCTGGGGAGCTGTGTGGATGCTGGCCATGTAGTGAGCTCTGAGCTGTAGCGAGCTATCAAGGGAAAGCTTTCCTCTTGATCTATGTGTTGATATGAGCAACGGTGCCTACTGATCTAGTACCTTTCTGCAATTTTCACTTCAAATGGCACCTGCATTCAATCATTGATCAAGATGGAGGATATAGATTTCCTAATTGCACAAACAAGTATCAATTTGGTGGGCACCCACTTGATGTGTCATCTTAATGCCATCATGTCCACTGTGATGGCCTGTCTAGCCTCAAAGCTGACTTGTAGCAAAGTTATAACTCATTGGTGGTATGCAAGGTGCTGGCTCTGATAGCTGTGCCATGAACTCATGATGCTTGGTTCATTTCAGGGTTCTTTAGGAGGGCTAGTTTTCATTCCTGAAGGTGAAACTTTGAAGATTAGACTACATAGTGGGTAGATAGAACCACTGGCAGAGAAATACTTGCTCATTTATCTGGCTTGACTAATAGAGAATGATATCGATGTTATCCTTATATTTTTGAATCAGAACCAAATAGATAGATACACAGGTCGAAGGATAATGAAACAAAATACAAGCTAATGTTGTAGTACCTAAACCAAAGCTGTTGCATTATGAACTGATATGCCTGGTCAGTGACCCCTGACCCTGTGCAAGACCTTCCATTTGTCATGTTACATATCTCCATTTCATAATCCCTTATGATTTCTTAGCTTCTCTTGTTCCAAAGCTGACATGGATGCTGAAACTGTAGCTTACAATTAATGCGGAACTAATGAGATAAAAAGTAGGACAGCCAGTGGTACGAATCTGAGTATAATGAGAGAGGATTGAGTTTTTTTTGGTTGTTGTGTGAGTTCATTTGAAGATGGAAATGTGATCTACTGTGTTTTTCCATGGACTTGCATTAGGATACCAATAAATGATCAAATGCCCTTTTTATGTGAGTTCACACCTGAGGACTTTCTCTTCTCAATTCGCCTGTTTATTTTTTGCTTTTTTACCGCATCATGTATCATTCTTGTTCTTTTTGGTAAAAAATGGGTATAAAATTGATATGAGCAATTTATGTTGTGTTATAGGGGTATGTATTCCTTGTTTGCTGTGGATAGTACGTCAGTCACTATGAGTTCTTCAATCTCTAGTTCTTGCTATTACTTGCTGTTTTTCTTGTCTTTTTCACGTAACTACATTGATATTTCTCCAATTTCTGCAGTTCCAGTACACACCACAGCATTTGGTGAGATTGTTACAAATCATTGTCGATGGAAGTTGTGATATGGCTGTACGACAGGTTGCAAGCATTCATTTCAAGAATTTTATTGCAAAGAACTGGTCTCCTAATGATCCAGGTGTGCAAAGGTTATTAGTATACCGTTGAATTTGCTTATGCTTTGCTAACTCAAATTAATATTTATTTTTGTTTCTGTAGATGAGTCCCCGAAAGTTTTAGAAAGTGACAAGGCCATGGTTCGTGAGAACATACTTGGTTTTATTGTTCAAGTGCCCCCTTTGTTAAGGTAAATATAAATACTTAGTAGTACCCTATAATTTCTCCCTAACTTACTGGTGGAATGGCTACAAAGTGTAACTGGTCAGGCTTTGATATTTTTTAGTGCCAACTTGGTTCATAATTAGTACAGCAACTGTTTCTTTCATTTCCCTGCTTGTATGATAATGATTGTGCTTAATGAGATGAGATATGAAGAACTGCTGTTGAGTATTCTTTGTTTTGTCTATTTGATTGCAAGTGAAGCAGCAGGTATAAAAATCTTGACATATCATTTGATTCATACCTGTTTGCTCCATTCTTTTTAGGCTTTATGGGTTGATTATTTAGTAGAAATATCAATCCAAATGTTTTTAGACACTAATCTTACACGTGCTATTCTACACCCTAGGTTTAGAATAATATTCTACACAAAACTTTTTGTGGTACGGGATAATACTGCTGACTGATACTGTTCAGTATTATTCAGTATTTCGTGGTCAATAATATTCAGTACTGCTGTCTGGGTGTAGAATAATATTCTACACCTTGGGTGTAGAATCGCACTGCTGTTATAATATTTAATACCATCCTTAACATCCCTCTTTTGATGAAATTGGAAAAGTTTGCCATCTCGTGGTGGAAATGTTATGATTTTGTGTTGTCATTTACGAAAGCATTCCTTTTAACATTTTTTCTGGTTATTTGTAGAGCCCAGCTTGGCGAAAGTATCAAAACAATAATTCATTCTGATTATCCTGAACAGTGGCCAAGTCTCCTTCATTGGGTTTCACACAATTTAGACTTACAGAATCAAATTTTTGGTGCTTTATATGTCCTACGGGTTCTTGCCAGAAAATATGAGTAAGTATCTGTATTGCTTTGTATTTCTGTTTAGTTTTTGTTTGTTTTCTAGACTTGATTCTTATTTTGCCCATGTACTTGTTGATCTGAATGTTTGCTAAACCATCAGTTTGACCTACCTTGCATTATCTGCCTTGTATGGTTATTCTGTTTAAAATTTAAACTTGTACTGCACATTTCCTAACTTCCAAGAGGCCAAGATTCAAATGGTTTTCTTTATAGCAAGTTACCATACTGGTCCTCCTTGGAAGTCTTGATATGATACCATAGAGTAAAAACATGATAAGAGATGCATATCTGAGCACATGAATTTGAGTCTCTATGTATTCTGGAGTTATTATAATCCTGTTTGATAGCTCAAGAGTAGCAATAAGCTGTAGTAGAGTACTACTGTTTTATCTGTATGTGTATTCATATTTTCCACATGAACCCGTAAAAAACAAATTTGCACTTGATAAGCATTGTGCATATTCAATGTTGATTTTTTTTGTCTATAGGTTCCATGTTCAGGTCTGGGAATGTGTACTTCCTGTGAAATTTTACCATTGTGGGTATATTTTGTGGGTCCAACCCTTTTGATATCAACTGTTCAGACCAGAAACCTTTTTACTTTTGACCTGGTTTTGCCCTGCTCAAGGCAACCAATTTTCTACAGTGTTTTGTAGCCTTACTACTGGATGCATGGTTCAAAGTTGAGATTTGATCGCAGACCTGTAATGTACTTATATCACTCTTCACCAATGTTTCAATAAGTGCTAGGTACTGCTGTGCACTCGTCTAGGAACTCTAGACATTGCCTAGGAATTTCTGGAGGCTTATGCTAAACCAGTTGGAGAGACTTGGCTACAGTAATTTAAATAGAGGAAGTTCATCATACGAAATCTGAGATTTTGTCATTGTTATGTAACCATGAGTTCCAAGACTATGTGTCCAATTTGTCCTACTTCCATACATAGATCAAGCCAGAATATGTGAGAAAATCGCTTGTACAGAATGCCTAGGTGCTACGTGAGGTGTTGGTACTCCAGCTAGTGCCTAGGCATCTTAGCCCTTCAAAACAGAACCTTTGCCTTTCTGTAAGAGTTATAGAGTTACGGCAAGCAACTGGTGACCCAAATCCAAGCTTGTTAATAGTGTTATGTGTTGTCTTACCATCCAGGATGAAATCACCATGCTATATTGGTTGTAACATTCTCTCTTCTGTCTCCTTTTTATTTTGAAGGTTTAAGTCTGAGGATGAGAGGATACCATTATATCGCATTGTTGAAGAGACCTTCCCTCGTCTACTAAGTATTTTTAGCAAATTGGTTCAGATTGTCAATCCGCCAATTGAAGTTGCTGATTTAATCAAGTTGATATGTAAAATATTTTGGTCTTCAATTTATGTATGTCCTGTAGTCTCTAATCAAACCTTTTATTATGGCTATTGTTTGCATAATTTTTCCAGACATCTCTAATTGTTTTCCACATTTGTTCTTTGCTCCTCCAGTTGGAGATTCCAAAGCAACTGTTTGACCCAAATGTCTTCAATGCATGGATGGTTCTGTTTATAAACTTGTTGGAAAGGCCAGTTCCTGTAGAAGGCCAACCAATAGATCCTGAGGTTAGAAAATCTTGGGCCTGGTGGAAAGTTAAGAAATGGACTATCCATATCCTGAACCGTCTCTACACCAGGTCAGTCTTAGATTGACATGTAACAAACTTTATCTTGGTTAGTCATTTGTCACTCTGTGTATTGATCTTTTATATATTGTGCACAGGTTTGGTGATCTGAAGCTTCAGAAGCCAGAGAGTAAAGCTTTTGCTCAAATGTTTCAGAAGACATATGCAGGGAAAATATTGGCATGTCACATGCAGCTGCTGAATGCGATTCGTAATGGTGACTACTTGCCGGATAGGGTCATCAATCTTGTTCTTCAGTATCTGACTAACAGGTGTGTCTTGATGCTAATGATAAGGCATTTTGTGCTTGTAAAGTGTTCTTTTGTGATGCTAGCATCTCACATCATCTGCATCATCCTTTATTTTCTGTCTTGTATCAAATGATGAAATTCTCATTAATTCAGCCACACTCAAATATTGTGCGGCATAGTTTCTGTGAGGCTTCCTTTGTGTTGCTTCTGGACCTCGCTATCCAGGCACCACTGTCACCAAGGATGTATCCAAGTGCCACTGTGGCCAAGGATGAGAGGTGCTGGTGGCACAATGAGTGAAAAAGGGAGGAAAAGTGCTTTATTATTGCTTGAACACATAGAATGGTGTCAGTCCGTATTAGATTGGCTTGCCGAACGTAGTCTATCTGGCTATCTGAGTAGCAAATGCTAATAGCTACATAACTAAAAAAATCTGATAAAGCCCTACAACTACAGGAGCCATAAGCCGAGTTGACAAGGTTTGAGCTGTTTTGGTATTGTCTATGGCAGCTGTGCCTTTCTGTACAATGTGCATGGCTGCTGGTTGATCCTTAAATCCCAGGAACATCTGTTCCATTACTGTACTTGTTTAATTTGTAATTTTTTTGTCCTTACTGAATTAGGGCACATCATGATAATAGTGGACTTGGTGTTTTGACATGACATGTAGCTTTTGATTGTTTTGTTTTGCCCAACTAATCGTGTTTGGGCTTATCTTCAGTGCTTACTTTATGGGTGAATATTTTGAAAAATTCTGGTGCACACTTGAAATATGAAAACATTTTTTTTGCCAAAGTCAATTTAGGATATCCCTTGCTTACGAGCCATCCAGCTTGGTTATTCAGAAATGCTTATCAGTATTTGTTTGGTTTGCATCTTGCAGTGTTACAAAGAACAGCATGTATCAGATGATGCAGCCTCAGATTGATATACTTCTTTTTGAGATAATTTTTCCTCTTATGTGCTTCAATGACAATGACCAAAAGTTATGGGATGAAGATCCTCATGAATATGTTCGCAAGGGCTATGGTGAATTTACTGATCTCTGTGTATCTATCTCGATTAGAATGGGTTATTACTGATAAGATAAGAATCATTTTGTCCTTGTTTTTGTGTCAGTTCAGCATTGTAACCAGGTTACTCGTTGTTGTATTTCATGTTACAGATATTATTGAAGATTTGTACAGTCCCCGAACAGCTGCTATGGACTTTGTGAGTGAATTGGTTAGAAAGCGAGGAAAAAACAATCTGCAAAAGTTCATCCATTTCATTGTTGATATATTTAGGAGGTAAGTTTGGCCTATGAACTTGTAACCATTAACTTCCATGAACTTCCTAATCAAATGTTGAAGCTAATAGCAGCTGGATCCCTTCCTCTATGCCTTTTTTTTTTGCCTGTGCTATTGCTGCTACCTGAGTTATATCAGGCAATAGCTGTGCTAAACCGCTTAGCGGGCTCTTTATTTAGAGTCCTGTTAAGTTAGAATTTAAGCAACCAGCATTTGGTTGTCTGGTTGGTGTTTGCTTATGTATTGGATTGGACTGCTGACCAGTACTTATGTTATATATTTTATTTTCCACCTACTTTTTATCTCGTATTATGTGAGCATTCATTTGAATTGCTGCTAGAATAATAGCTGTTCTGCCCTGCAAATTGCATCTATTTTCCAAAACGCTAAATGGCTTGGTGGCCGCTGTATCTGCTGTAGCGGGTTGAGCAAGCCACGCTAAATTTCATCGACCACTATTTTCAGCATTGTTTCTAATTGATGATATGCTTAACAGGTATGATGAGGCATCTGCTGATCTTAAGCCATATCGCCAAAAAGATGGCGCTCTTCTGGCTATTGGGACACTCTGTGATAAACTGAAGCAAACAGATCCATATAAATCGGAGCTCGAGAGAATGCTGGTCCAGCATGTCTTTCCTGAATTCAACAGTTGTGTTGGACACTTGCGAGCAAAGGTGGAATGCTCTGGAAATTTGTTTTGGCTGCTTATTTTTTACTACTTAAATGTACTTACTGTGAATAAGTATTGTTAATATTGCTTCATTCATATTCTTTGATGATTTTGGTAAAATATACTAGCTCTTCAATGATCAATAATGATATAGAAGATTAAGTTAGATTACCATGAAGTACACTATATCTACAATTTTCATACTGGGTACTCCATTTCAAAACGCAGTTTGATTACTAAATTTTCACATTTGATTTATCTTATATAGCATGCTGCTTGTGACGATAAAATCAAAATTATAAATAAACCGTTTACCTCTTCCACCAATAATTGTATACCAAAAATATGCTAGTTAGTGGATAAAAAATTCTGAAGTTTGAATTCTGAAATACTTTCGTACCATAAAAATAATTACTGGGAGTACCAAATATTGAACACCCATATTTTCATTAACACAAACTTACATTTTTTCCTTTTTTCAGTGGATGCAGTAGTTGTAAGTGTCGTTTATCAGTAAAAAACCATTGCATACTATTGATCAAATGAACAGAATTGACCAGCGTACATTAATGAAATGAAAGCATGAAAGCATTTGATGTACTTTATATGATTAGTAGGTGCTAGGTTTGTGTTCCTTTCCTGGGACCTTCAAATATGATCTAGGTCTTGTTGTCGTGATTAATTTCTATCTCATTAATTATATTTTACAGTAGTGATCTGATATATTTAATCTTATAGGCAGCATGGGTTGCTGGGCAGTATGCCCATATCAACTTTTCAGACCCGAACAATTTTCGTCAGGCTATGCACTGTATAGTCTCGGGAATGCGCGATCCAGATCTTCCTGTCAGGGTTGATTCAGTCTTTGCACTACGTTCTTTTGTTGAAGCCTGCAAAGGTAATATTATCTGTTATTTCTAGTTCTAAATTGTGGACACCAGTTAAGATAATTGATTATAAATTTATCTCTGCAGATTTAAATGAGATTCGACCTATACTTCCTCAGCTGCTTGATGGTATGAAAATAATTATCTTGGTCTAGTAAATTGATGATAAATCAATCTTCTGGATTAACTTATCTGTTTAGTCTAGTAATTTGATTATAAGCTAATCTTCTGGCTCATTATGTTTTAAACAGAATTTTTTAAGCTGATGAATGAAGTTGAGAATGAGGATCTTGTGTTCACCTTAGAAACCATTGTTGACAAATTTGGCGAAGAGATGGCACCTTATGCACTAGGTTTGTGCCAGAATTTGGTATGTTCTTTCCAAGATCCTTTTCCATAAATGTTACACTATAAATTCTTCAGTAAATGTTTTCCATCTTATAAAACATGCTGCTTCAAAATGATAGGCTGCTGCCTTCTGGAGATGTATGGCTAGTTCTGAAGCTGATGAAGAAGCTGATGATTCTGGTGCTTTGGCAGCTGTTGGTTGCTTACGAGCAATCAGCACAATCCTTGAATCCATTAGCAGCCTCCCACATCTTTTTCTGCAAATAGAACCTACATTGTTACCTATAATGCGCAGGATGTTGACATCTGATGGCCAAGGTATTAAACTGTTCATAGTTTTTTAAAAATATTTTTACCATTTAGCTATCCTTATCCTAGCAAAAACCAAACATGTGTGCGAAATGTTTGCAGGTCAGACTTTCTTCTGATTCAGATAGAATTTTCTTTTTTGTTTGATGCAAACAATGTTATTGCATTTTAATTCCTACAATGTACCTTCTGCTTAAACAATGTAAATTATTTTCTTAATGTTTTGTGGTATGTCTACACAAATAGTTTAGCACACAAGTAGCTATGTTTTTAGGATTTGATTGAAACTTGTACAGATGTTTCAGAATTTCTTTCTGCTTTTAGAAGCTTCATTCACTAAGTTTCAAGTTCCTACTATGGTTAAGCAGAAATAATCGGCTAAAGAACAGTTTCATAAAGTTATGTGACATAGAACTGCCGCTCAACTTTAGTGATATGTATTGATATTTTGTTCTTTTTGTTCATGCGTTTAATCTCTCTAATTCTCTCACAGATGTTTATGAAGAAGTTCTTGAAATAGTTTCCTATATGACATTTTTCTCGCCTACAATTTCACTGGACATGTGGAGCTTGTGGCCACTGATGATGGAAGCACTTAATGACTGGGCTATAGATTTCTTCGAGAGTACGTATAACTTTATGATGTGGCACTATGTTTTTTTTTATTGTCCCACTAAAAGGTTGTTGTCATAATAATGTGTAAGTGCATGCTGCATGCTTATGCATCATTGTTGTGTCAACTATAGTTGTGTGCCATTCCTTCTTATACTTGTCATATTTTGAGAATTATTCCAGGCTTCCATATGCTTAGCACATTGATCAGTGGTTCAGTTCATTTGGTCCATTTGTAGTGATCCAGATGGGCTGCTATCCTTTTAGTGTAGGACAGGTATATAGACTAGTCTTCTCCTTGATATTTTTAAACACTCCCAGATGGTTGCACACACTGTCCTTTTGGTGTTTTTTGTAATGTTATACATGAACGCCATGATATAGTTTTGGTTACATGGAATACAGCTTGCATTTTGCTCATTCATGAGTTATTGCTCTTAGCATAGCAGCAAATCTATCCTATTAGGTTCTCTTGGTGTCACTAGGCTAAATCTTCAACACTTGCTACAAGCTGTTGTCTAAAACTAAGTCTTTTGTGGCCTGGCACTATGTTGTGCTCTTTTTACCTTTTTTTTTTGTGTTCATTCAGTTTTGGTTTTGATCCCATGCACATTTTAATTTGGTTTGGTGTTTTGTATTGTATGTTGATTATTTCTTGAAAAGAATTTTTTCAATAAAGTTCTGATGATCTGATGAACGAAGTGACTAATTATATGTGAACATGTTTCCCGCTGTGAGAAGTACTTTCTGAATTTGTTGTCTGTGATTGCAGCCTTAAAATAAGTGTTCTTCATGTTGGTCGACTTTTCACAGCTTGACGTTAGCTATTTTTGGTTACCTTCCTACAGATATTCTTGTTCCGCTGGATAACTACATTTCCCGGGGAACTGATCACTTTCTTGCATGCAAAGATCCAGATTACCAGCAAAGCCTGTGGACTGCACTGCAATCTGTAAGTTTTGCTTGATCCATTAACTTTTGATGTTCTGGGCAATGCTAGTGCTACTACCTTTTGCTGAGAAGCGCCAACACTTGTAGATTATGATGGACGAAAACATGGAAGATTCTGATATTGAACCTGCTCCCAAGCTCATTGAAGTGGTTTTTCAAAATTGCAAAGGCAACGTGGATCAGTGGGTTGAGCCCTACCTTAGGATTACAATTGAGCGGTTACGTCGAGCACAGAAACCATACTTGAAATGCCTTCTTGTACAAGTGGTAAGATGCTACATGAACACTCCTATTTACTATTTTATTTCCTATCTCAGTGCTGATTGTTTTTATCGAGCATAAAAGCTATGTGGAGTGTCTTGATGTCTGAGTTGTAAGATGCAACATCAGCATGCCATATGTGTTTTGCTGATAAAATACTAACATTTTGGAGAGTTCTTATATAGGATATCTCAGTGCTGATTGTTTTTATTGAGCATAAAAACTATGTGGAGTGTCTTGATGTCTTGAGTTGTAAGATGCAACATCAGCATGCCATATGTGTTTTGCTGATAAAATACTAATATTTTGGAGATTTCTTACTAGTTTTATCCACTATTGGTCCCCATTTGTTCTAGTACTGTTGCTAGTAAGGGTTTGGGATTTATCTAGAATTCAATATTTCAGTACTTTTAACGCCAAATTGGATGCCTGGTATTGCTGCCTGGGCCAGGCAGCTTTCCTAGGGTGTAAACCAAACAGGCTCTAGTGCATGAGCTCCACAAACTGATAAGACAAGGACGACAAGGAAAGGATACTAACCAGAGAGAATCCTTATTGCAGGCTAAGGAGCCGCTGATTACAGCCTGACCATGCTGAAACATGGCAAACCATACCTATCTTGTGAACACACAAGAAACTAATAAGTGCTGGATATATTCATGCTGCTGGATGGGGGTAGCCCTAGTTTTGCCAAGTTGCCTGCATCTAAAAAAAATAATTGGATGGCATACTGAATGTAATATGAATTCTTATTCTTATTAATAGTATTCCATTACCAAACAACGCCATGGTAGGGAACAGGAGTTTGACCACATATTTTTTTTGCTTTATCTTAAGGAGGGCAGTATCGAACCCTTTAGAGGGGACTAACCAAATATGGCCTTATGAGGGATACTCACACGACATCGTGCATGACGGTTTGAGCCTGGGTATGGGATGCTTTACCAGCTTCACTGTAGAAAGAGGCAAATAATGTGAGAGGCTACTATGTAACTGACACTGTCCTTGTTTGTTTAGTTACCGTTGGATCTCTAATGTGCTGCGGGACTCTCAGAAATAAAACTGATGCACATATACATATTCTTACGTCCATTCCTATCAAAACTGGTTGTATTAAAAGATAGAAGTTAGTGGGATGCCATGGCTATTAGTGGGAGATGACATTGATACTTATTGGAAGACGATGTGGATGTCTTGCATGTTGAGATAAAACTTGTAGTGGGTGTTAGCTTTATAAGAGATATAGATAGATAGATAGGTATAGACATGGATATAGATGTCGCGCATGCACATGGAACTCACAACTAACTTGGTGTCTTAGTTGTAAGATCCTTGACCTATGAAGGATCCTGGTGTTCTTGGATCTGGTTCTCACACACTGCATTTGATGTTTGAAATATCTTGGCCTTTCTATTTTACTTTTATGATAACTGAAAAGAATTAAAAACGGTTGAAGCGAGGCAGGATTGAACCCATACACATACATCACGAGCTTGCACTCGCATCTCATAATTGTAAATGTGACTTGATATGGTTTGGTACTGGATAATTACAGATGTTTCAGGTTAGCTCCTGTTTCATTACTAGATGGAAACCACTTCTCGTTTTTTGTGACTGCCTGGATGTATCCGGGTCTCATGTTTATCTCTGTTGCTCGTGCCTAAGAATTCCTGTGATACATGCAGATCGCTAATGCACTCTACTACAATCCTGCGCTGACCCTTGAAACTTTAAATAAGCTTGGGGTTGCAGCTGACATTTTTAACCATTGGTTTGCTATGCTACAACAAGTTAAAAAGAGCGGAGCACGGGTTAATTTCAAGAGGTACAATTTTTTGTTTTGCATGGTTATGTTTCTTCATGTTACCAGTGATGAACCAGTATTGTTGTATTGCTTTGTTTGCAGAGAGCATGATAAGAAAGTTTGCTGCTTGGGCCTGACCTCTCTTATTGCGCTTCCAGCTGATAAGATTCCAGCAGAAGCGTTAGATCGGATCTTCAAAGCAACACTTGAGCTGCTTGTTGCTTACAAAGACCAAGTTGCAGGTGCAGTGTGTGTGTGTGTGTGTGTGTGTGTGTGTGTGTGTACTGCACTTATTATTTTAAAAACTTTGCAGCTGAGCCCCCCAACCAACCCACCCACCCACCCATTTTTTTTCTCGAACACGCAGGAGGGCTGCGTATCAATATATTAAGAAGAAAAACCCACCCACCCATCCATATTACACATTATGAACTCGCGCTTGCGTATTATATGCTGTTTCCAGTTTGATTAGATTATGCTTATTGTTATTTTTCTTTTTTGAACGTAGCTTATTGTTATTTTTCACTGGACGCTTTTCTCCGCATTGTGTATATGTGATCTTTACCTTCAGTATCTAATTTTTTAGTTGTGCTTGTGTTTTTTCCCTGCTGAATACATAGAAGCTAAGAAGCAAAATGAAGATGCTGCTGATGATATGGATGGTTTTGATGCTGATGAAGAAGATGATGATGAAGTTGACTCTGATAAGGAGATGGGTCTTGATGATGAGGATGGGGATGAAGTAAGCAGTCTTCAGCTGCAGAAATTAGCTGCGGAGGTCTGTTTTTCAATCCTTACCTAGCGTGAGCAATCATCTATTGTAGTAACACAGTACAATTCATTTACCATTCAATCTTGTTTTTTGCTTGTGAGGGATCAACTTTATTTGCTTCTAGAAAAAAGATGTTCTTTATTGAGGGTGTGTTTTTCTGATCCTTGTGCTTGTTAATTTGATCGTTCATTTTTTATAATGATGATGCAGGCTAGAGGCTTCCAACCAGCCGATGAGGATGATGACTCAGATGATGATTTCAGCGACGATGAGGAGCTACACTCACCAATAGATGAGGTGGATCCTTTCATTTTCTTTGTAGAAACTGTGCAAGGTAAACTGTGTTCTCTTGCTAATAGATGACGTTTGTTCTCACTTGGAAAAGAAAAAAAAATCTGGCTGAGTTACTCATAAGTTGCCTGGTTGTTTGTCACAGGTTTGCAGGCATCTGATCCTGCCAGATTCCAGAACCTTATGCAGACCATGGATTTCCGTTACCAAGCGCTTGCTAGTGGCGTAGCACAACATGCTGAGGAAAGAAAAACTGAAATTGAGAGGGAGAAATCTGAGAAGGCAAATGCACAGTGACTTCATAAACCATTTCTGGTTGCCTTAGTGTTTTGCCATTTTGCCGGTATAGCATTTGTGGTTGGTCAATTTCCTGTGATTTGCAGGTCACAGGTAAGAGTTTTGCAGCCTTAGCCAACCTTTAAGGGTAGGCCAATTTTAGGCTCACAAAATTCTATCCTTGTGAGAAAGCATCATGTTCCTCGTGGCCTATTGTTGCCGTCTTGGTTGTGCAAGAAAGTTTCTGTCGAGGACAGTTGCTCGTCTTGCTGTTAGGGCCGTCAATTTTTTTGGGGGGCTTGTAAGAGCATTTGTTGGAGAATCCCACCTCAGGTGGTGGGGTTGATTCTCCGAGTTGTCAAAGTTTACTGGTTCGGCGTAGATTGTATATGGTTTCGATTGTTAGACATGAGGTTGTGGCTTCATGGACGGGCTGCGGTATATGTTTTGTTTTACCTTTTTAGTCAACAGGACATTGTAATTGGGTTGTGTTCTTTGTTTGGTAAGAGCAACAAAGATCGGCACTGTTCTGCACAGGTACCTTGTTAGATATCATTGTCCACATGTGTTGTGATATACTATAATGAGCGATTTACGTGTATACCATTAAAAAAAGATGGCAATCTCATCAAAGTCCCTCAAAAGTTCAAACTCTCACAGGTGTACAAGTTCGAGAATTTTTTTTCTCTCGAGCCATTCCGTCCACTTCCTTGTCTAACGGTGTCAAACAGACATGTCAAATGACTTTTTTACCCTCCAATGGGGCCTGTTGGCCAGCCACCCAAACTGCCTGGGTCGCTGGGTCGCAGCGTCTGTGAGGCGGGTGAGCCAGTTCCAAGGACGGCGGGGCTTAATGAGGGTAGGTGGCGCTGGCTTCCCTGTGAAGAGCAGCCCACGGCTGGTCTCAAGCTGGACAACACGGTGATGGAAAGGTGGGGGCTTTGCAAGGGGAACTCATCGGCGGCTTGCTGGTGCGAGGCCGCACCGCACGGTGTTCACCGGGCGGGCGCGACGCAAACGCTGTTGGGAGCTCAAGGCTGGCCGCCAGCGGGCGGGCGCGGGAGCGCCCGCCGGACGGACGCGGGGGCACGGGAGCTCCGCCGGCCGCGAATGGGCGCTGCTGGGGGGGGGGAGGCCCGGCCGCCACCTGCGGGGGCGCGGGGCGGCCGCCTCGGCCGCCACGACGCGGGGCGGGGGAGCCCGCCCGCCGCCGAGGACGCTGGTGGGAGCCGGAGCCGGCCCCGCCTCGGGCGCTGCTGGGGGGGAGGACGCCCTGGCCGCCACGACGCTGCGGGGGAGCCTCGCCTCGCCGCGGACGCTGCTGGGGAGCCCGCCCGGCCGCGGACGCGTGCGGGGGCACGGGAGCTCCGCCGGCTGCAGCGGGCGCTGGGGAGGCCGCCGGCCGCCACGGGACGCGGGCGCGGGGAGCGCCCGGCCGCCACGGACGCGGCGCTGGGGAGACGCCCGGCCGCCGAGGACGCGGGTGGAGCCGCCCGCCCGGCTGCAGCGGGCGCTGGGAGGCCGCCCGGCCGCCACGGACGCGGGCGCTGGGGAGGCCGCCCGGCCGCCACGGACGCGGCGCGGGGAGCCCGCCCGCCGCCGAGGGACGCGCGTGGGGGTGGAGCCGCTCCGCCCGGCTGCAGCGGGCGCTGCGGGAGGACGCCCGGCCGCCACGGACGCTGCTGCGGGGAGCTCGCCTCGCCCGCGGACGCTGCGGGGAGCTCGCCCGGCCCGCGACGCGTGCGTGGGGCACGGGAGCTCCGCCCGGCCGCAGCGGGCGCTGCTGGGAGGCGCCCGGCCGCGCACGCGACGCGGGCGCTGGGAGGCCGCCTGCCGCTACTGACGCGGCGCGGGGGGGGAGCCCCGGCCGCGAGGACGCTGGGGGTGGGAGCCGCCCGCCCGGGCGCAAACAGGCGCCGGTGCCCGCCGCCACGACGACGCTGCTGGGAGCCCGCCTGCCGCCGCGGACGGACGCTGGGGAGTTGCCCCGTCGCGGACGCCGCGCTGGGGCGCTGGGAGCTCCGCCGGCCGCAGCGACGCGCGCGGGAGCCGCCCGGCCACATGGGACGCTGCCGGGAGCGGGTTCCGACGCTGCTGACGCCACAAGGCCGGGGGATGCGTACTGACGCCACGGACACGCGGGGAGGCCGCCCCGGCCGCCACGACGCGCTGGGAGCCCCCGCCGCCGCGGACGCCACAAGACGGGAGCTCGTGTCGGGCCCGCGCGGGGGGAGCTCCACCCGGCCGCCGGACGCCACGCTGGGGGGGAGTTTCCGCCTGGCTCGCCACCACCAGTTTGTGCCGCCGGCCCGTGAGGGAGAGATGGAGGTGGGGGTAGAGGGGGGAGGGGAGGGGAGGAGGGAGAGGAGAAGATAAGAGGATAGATCTGACATGTGGGGTCCACCTGTCAGCGAGTGTGACACTGAGAGAAAGAAGTAAGACTGAGGGTATTTAGGACGTTTCCTCTGATTGGACCCACATGTCAGGGCACCCAAACGTCAGAAAATAAACGGAGTATGGACGGAATGGCTCGAGAGAAAAAAAGTTTTTAAACTTGTACACCTGTGAGAGTTTGAACTTTTGAGGGACTTTGATGAGATTGCCATCTTTTTTAATGGTATACACGTAAATCGCTCTACTATAATGCGGAGCTCCCATCTTGTTCATTTCAAATGCGTGGACGTTCATTGCACACGTCTGTTGAGATCTATATACTACATGGTACTGTTGAGATCTATACGCTACATGGAACTGAGCACCGGTAAGCTTGGATATGTTTGCATGTACGTATGGATGAAAATGGTATGGATATTTATCCGATTGTTCGTTCGACCGAATTCGTTTAGAGGGGTTTAGATCTGCCTATAATCGGTCCGGATATTTAACATCTGTTACCGTATCTGTATTTGAATACTCAAATTGTATATTTATGATGTCGATATCCAATCATATTCTATCCGGCATAGATGACACTATCTGTTTCGAATCGATAGAAATATAAAAATAAATGTGGTATCAGTGATATCTGTTTGTATACGATCCGCTTTCATCCATACATGTACGTTGTTTGGTGCTACTCATGTTCACTTTGCAAACTACTGTATCATCTGCAAAGCCTGCAATCCCTTCCTTTGGGCTCCGAACCGCTTTACGGAAGCGGTGCTTTATTTCACATGCTCATGTGAAATAAAAGGAAAGAAATATGGAGAAAGTGGTGCTTTCTTTCAAATGCACATGTGCCGAGAAACAAATGGAAATGTGGAGTTGAGGCAGACGTTACAAGGCTACAGGCCTCTAGCCAGACAGTAGCCACGCCACCTGACCGAGCTGAGGCCGGCCTATAAAGGAAAAGAGGATTTTGCCAATACATAGATCGGCGGACCCGTCGCCGTGTCGTCGTGTACCTGAGTTCCTGTGCACCGAGCATGACTGGGCGCGTGACGAGCTGCCCCCAATCTTGCGGCGCAGCTATTCCAATAGGCTGCATGCCCTCGTGTCGCCAAGGGATACGCCCGTGGCCGATGGTTTTCACCTAGTGGTGTACTCCAACCGAACCGGTCAGTGCGTGGAACGCACCAAAGGGTCCTGTTCGACTGCTTAGCTTGTCCACTCTCGTTCCGAGAGCAGAGTAGAGTTTGAGGGGGTGTGTGTGTGTGTGTGGGGGGGGGCGGTGGTGGTTGGTGGGATGGGGGTGGTGGTGTGTGTTTGGGGTTTGTGGTGGTGTGGGCGGAAGGAAGGCAGCGTACGATGGGAGCGACCGCGCCATGTCGAGGTGACGCAGCTCCGCATAACAGCAAAAGGCAAACATCTGAGGCTCGGGTTCCTCTTACACTTCTGTCCCGGCCGGACGGCCGGCTACAATGGCTACGGGGAACAACACGGCTATCCGCAGAAGACGGTTTAAAGGGGGTCGCGAGCTGACCTGCTCAATCCAAGCTTGGTAGCTATGGCTTCGCCACGTGTTTGATCACATGCGCTAACAATCTGCATCCGGTAAAAGTGATAAGGCATTTCACATACATTAAAAGTTAAAAGTTATAATTTTTGACCAATAATTTTAACTATTATAATTCAAAATTAATACTGTTAGATTTGTAACCAAATATATTATTCGGTAATATAGACAATTTAATATAAAATCTACGAATGGAGGTAGAATTCAGAAGACTATCATGTTAGACCTACGTCTTAAAAACTAGAGCGGAGGGAGTATCTCTCTCTCTCTCTCTCTCATATCTCATCTCTCACACACATGGCAAAGTGTTCCACAGCCCCACCCCTGACCACTATGATACCGGAGGCAGAGGTGAAGTTGTGCGACACAGATGTAGTCGCCATCCTTCACCACAGTGCTTTGATGCACATGACGACCTAGCTAGCCACTAATTAGCACATGTGTAACACATCTTTGGCACACTTTAACCAGTTGGTGACAACACAAGCTTAGGACTAACATGTGTGCTAAAGATATGTTAGAAAAATTATATTAGGTCATAAGGATGCAAGGCTAAAGTTTGATCAAGATACGAATTGAAATGTGGAAGATTCCTTCAAGATTATCGAGAGAAGTTGCAGAAAGAATGCAAACCCTAGTTCAAAGGATAAATGTATGTGATTTCCTCACTTATGCATATTGGAGTGCCCCAAGCATGTTTATATATTAATAAAGAAGCCAAAATATTTAGTTGATAGACATATATTGCCCATATGTGTTGATTTGATGAGGATTGATTGCGAGGAGATCATCAAACTTTGATTGAATTACAATGTAGTGTTGAGTGTGGTGTTTGTGTAACATGTCCCTTGGCTTGTGGTGCGCATGTGTGGAGTACAAGAAAATGTCGATGGCTATGGAGAAGGTCAAGTAGAGACATACCCCTTCGTGATGGACTGGAAGTGGTAAAAGATGGATGTGAGGCTTGGATGGAGAGACCAAGGAGGTTGGAAGACTGACCATGGTGGGTGGCTCACACTTGGGGACCTTGAGAAGCAAGTGTACATGTGTAGTAGACTATGTTGACCAAGTCAATAAAGTAGTTGACCAAGTCAAGTGAAGGCGCAAGAGGACCTGGTGATCGGGTGGTCAATAATGGCCGATACGGTGACATGTGTCTAATGGAGGAGGCGTAGCGGATACGCTTCTCCTACTAGGTTTGGTGGTTTGATCCTCAAACCACAAATTGATGATTTATCGGTTTGGGCCACAAAACCTAGGATGAAGTTTGGGATGGACTTCAGGCCGGCACATGGTGTCATTGCGATCGAAGCTTGTGTTGTTGCGAAGCAAATTATGAAGAGCTTGTGGCTGTTGGATCCATGGATCTCCTCTTGGACCATTTTGCCCTTAGGATTAAGTGGTTCATGCAACATATCTAAGTTCAAGTTTGAGATTGTGTAATAGCTCTATAAATAAGAGGATCGGCTGCCAAAATCAGTCCATCTCTTCGAGCGCTTTCATTCAATTCTTCAAACTTTAATTCTCCAGTTTCCTAGAATCTGTACTGAGAAAAAGGTCGTCGAGAGAGCCTGTGCCTCTATCTCTATAATCCCGTTATCTATGGTGAAGGGTCTGGCCTTGTTTGAGTTAATCTTGTAGCAATTAAGCAATCATTACTCTGAAATTGTTGCAGGATCTTTGTCTGAATTGTTTTTGTTTTTTTTCCTTCCCGGTCTCCCACTCTTGTGCTTTCGATGGATTTTGATTTCCTGAGAGTTTAGGGGTGATTTATGATGAGGACATCCTCCACTAATAACCGCTGGCATGAGCCAAGTGACCTAGTTGTAGTCGGGTGGCGACCGTGCGAGCCTTTGAATAATCCCATCTTGCTTAGCTTGGGAGGACGAAGACACCTTAAAAGGGAGAGCCACCCTTCCCCTATTGGACTAGTCTTTTAGGGAGATTGGGCCTTTCGCTGGGTGGGTGTGCATAAGAACTGTTGGGGTCCGAGCAACTTTAATTTATTGGGCCTCGGCCAACCCCACCTGGGCCGGATGTATCAATTTAAGTGGATGTATTCATGCTAGGATCTCTAAGAACATCTTTACCAAGTGATTTCGACAGATTCACCATTTGGAGGAAAACTTGAGAAAACCCTTCTTTGGAGTTCTATATATCCAAGTGTATTTCTTGACGTCTGGGTGATGATCTTTGGGGAATAGCTTCTATTCATCCTTGGGAACCTCTATGCAGAATTTCAGATTTTTAGGAACTCATTCGAATATATTTTATATTTTTTGGCGTGAATTCTGCTAAATTTGTGTAAATTGGCTCAGACTGGTTTTTGAAGTTGCTCTGATTGAGCTAATGTTTGCTGGAGATTTCCTCCTCAGTGTTTTAAACCCACACAAAGTTTCAAGTCCGTTTGAGTTTATCTGATTAGTCTTTGATTTCCCTCCCCCCCTAGGGCTCAGGCTTGTTTTTATAGTTGGTTTTCAAGTTTACTTGTTTTGATCGCTGGTTACTTTCTCGGTAGTTCCACTGTGTTCCTTGGTACTTCTTGAGCACATCTTGGGACTTGGGTGGTGTTGGAATAATGGCCGACATTGAAAGAAAATTAGATTTTCCTCCCTTTCATCTCTCCCCTTCTAGTTGTGTACTTAATTGGTCCTGTATATATTAAAGAAGTGTGTTTATATTCTGTTGAGCTAATTGTAACAAAAATCTATGTAGTAGTGTTGTCGATTGGGTTGGCCTTTATGAGAAACTTCAGAAAAACTCATAATAGGAAAAAGAGTACAATATATATGCAAATTAACAAGGACGGTATATATGTGCTCTTTTCTCCATATTCTTTTTCCCACTAGGTTTCTAGAGAGGCATAATATTGTAGAAATCGTCCAAGGGGGAGTGCTGTAAAATATACGGACTCTGAAATATAGAAAGAGGAGGAGGAGGAGGAATCATAATCCTAGTACGTATGTTATGTGGACGCTTACTAAACTCTAAGATATATTCAGACTATATATATGTGGGAGATCCTTCATTGTAAGCCATCAATATCTAGAAAGCAATAAAGAATTATTCCACAATTATTCTCTTGTGTTCTCTACTGTGTTTGTTGTAATTGTGAGCGAGAGCGTCATGTGACAAAAGTAGAAATTTTAGAGGCAAGTTGAGTTCCTTTCATTCCTTTTATAGTTTAATGATTTTTCATGATAAAAGAGAACCTTTCTGATTAATTTAAAACCTATACTCTCCATGATTCCATGTTTTGCAATATGCTTTTTCATCTGCAGGACGCAATGCAAGCTGCATATGGCTACTGCCTACCAATAGCAATGTGCCGAGTGCTGAGGGGGAAAAGGACATGTCCCTGCAAGAGGCCTCCCCACCTACCGGCTACTGAATTGTGTCTGCTTCTCCATCGTATTCGTGATGCCCTACCTGATTGCATTATTGGTCACAGGAGTACTATTTTTGTCTATGCGCGCAACACTACTCTGGTCTTTCAACACGTGTTGTTACCACCTCAGCCACGTGGCATTCTTACTTGGGTTGTTCACTTAGACCTATAAATCGGCTGATAAGTTAAGTTGGTTGATTTTTTTGAATACTATTTAAACAGTTGATAAGTCCAATTGATATAATATATCAATATATACATTATAACAATCGGCTCCATTTGGCTTGACTTGGCTCGTTATTTTAACAAGCGGAGACCTTGGCTTAGCTTATTTACAAACTTGAACGGATTCATTTAGCTCATAAGCAAGATAATATGAACCGTTAATAATATATTGTTACTATATGCATCTGAAGTTGGAGAATAATAATAATACAATATTAACATATTTATAAGTCCTAAATCAAACAAATAAATTAATATGAACCGTTAATGTATAGTATAACAACATACTATAGAAATACACCGTATTTCCATGGCCCATAGTCCATACTATACGTAATGCATTCATAATTCATTTTTGATGATAAAGTCATAATAATTTCAATCACAAGGTTACACGGTTTGCGTCGAGGCATGAACAAATTTCAAAGTGTAAGTCGAGGCATAACAAATTGCAAAGTGTAAGACATAATGTAATACAAATTAGGTAATACAAATTATGATTAGTAAGTTAGTAATCATATTAAATATAATTTATGTATTTAATTTGATTACTAATTAATTATGTTAATCTCTCTCTCCATTAGAATTATACATATTTATAACAAACATATTAATTATATATAAATTATTAATTAGTAATCATATTTTAATTACTTGTGCATCATAAATAGTTTCAACCTTTCAAAGCTACTACTAACCAAACTGTTATCTTTCTACTATTAGAATGTATACTACTATACTTTTCAATAATTTTAATGGTACACATTATATATCATGTGCCATATTAATGAAATTAACATAGTTTAGCAACATTAAATTAGTGTTGTTAGTTATAAAAAAATATATTTTATTTTATAATGATTATTAAAAATTAAAGTCAATATTATTAGTATTACTTTTAAATAGTTTTGAAGGTACATATTAACTATATTACAAAATCAATACTATTAGTCATTAGTCATATGAATGACTTTTAGATAGTTTCACCTAGTATATTCCTTATGGATATAGATGTTATCAAATATTTTTTAATATAGATGTAGAATCAAATAGATAAAAATAACAAAAATGAATACACACCTATTTAGTATCCATATTACAAAATGAATAATCAAGTTTTAGCAGATACATATTTGAATAATTTAAATTTTCAGACATACATCTTCACCCCTATCCATAAAAGTGTTGTTGAATGATTGTGGTAATCTCCACACATGGCATGGAGGTACACCTGACACTAGTACACGGAGTATTTGTGTTGACGGTGGGGTTTCATTTTTACAGGCGGTTTTAGTTGACAAACGCCTCTGCAAATCGACCAGCGTTCCCCAGCCTTAGAACCGCCAGTGGAAAAGCAATATCACTGGCGGTTCATTATGCCAACCGCCAGTGCAAATGGTCAGATTTACACTGGCGATTTGCATAAGGAACCACCAAAGGATAATGACCATTATCACTTTGGCGGTTGCTAACACCACCGCCTATGAAAACAATGATCATTTTCACAAAGTGGTTGCCTTATATCAACCGCCTATGCTGATATTCTCCTATATACACCCCCCTTCTTCCTCCTCTCCAGCTCCAACAGAACTGTAACCCGAGCACAGTCTTCCATGGGAGGAGCTTTGGAGGTCCAGATTTGAGCAAATACAAGGGGAGAGGTTTTGATCCTAATTTCTTTAGAGGAGGTAGCTAAAAAAGGTTAGTTTATGTGTTTCTTGTCTCATTTCCTTCTTTTTCTTCAATCCCCACCACTTTAGAGATCTAGGGTTTCACCTCAAGAGAGAGAAGAGTAGCTAGGTTTTTTTTCAATAATTCTAGTCACTTTTTATTTAGGGGTTCACCTTTTGTAGCTATGGTTTATCTTTTTAAGTTTTATTAGCTACTCTTATTTAATTATTTAGTGTTATTTATTTATATTTAGTTTAATTAGCTAGTAGTGATGCTTTTAGCTAGTTTGTTATTAATTAATCTAGTTTTAATTATTTTGAATTTTTCTAGAGCTTGAGGCTTTGAATTAGTTTTTGTTTAATTATTTAGTTATGTTTCATTAAATTAAGTAGTGGTGAGGCTTTTATTAGGGTTTTAGTTACTAGTCTTACTTTAATTTTTTTAGTTTCATCTAAGAAATTGATGCTTTAATTATTTAGTTATGTTTATTCATATTTAGTTTAATTAGCTAGTAGTGATGCTTTTAGCTAGGTTCTTATTAATTAATCTAGTTTTAGTTATTTAAAATTTTTCTAGATTTTGAGGCTTTGAATTAGTTTTGGTTTAATTATTTAGTTATGTTTCATCAAATTAAGTAGTGGTGAGACTTTTATTAGGGTTTTAGTTACTAGTCTTGCTTTAATTTTTTTGGTTTCATCTAATAAATTGATGTTTTAATTATTTTGTCATATATTATTTAATGAAGTATTGCTGGTTATTTTATTAGTAACTAGTCTTGCTTGGATGTGTACTATTTCAGAAATATACAAGCGAGGGGTCATTTTCATCTATATATACTCTTTTGGACGAGTGTATTTATCATACAAAGGTTAGTTAATAATTAATATAATTAAATATCTATGTGTACTTTGTAATGTTTACAATATATAAATTATTAAACTTTTTAACAGGTAATGATGGATAGAGCCTTCTGAATGTATAACTTAGAAAGAGTAGATCTATCATACGTACTGAGGTTCGAAGTTTATCGATGCTTGCCAAAAACCATGCTTTGAGAACACGTAAGAAACACATATATTGTCCTTGCTCGATTGTAAAAATATTGTTGTCTTTAAAGACACAAAACCAATCTTAAATTATTTAGTCTGCCGAGGATTTATGGAAGATTACTTGATGTGGACATATAAGGACATATGAGCGTTTCATGTCAATTCTTAATAGGTACGTAGCCACTCGTACTCGTCCTCAGGCATCTATGATAGAGGGATACACTACCGAAGAGGCCATTGAGTCTAGAGGTTCATTCTGCAATACTTGAATAAAAGACCAAATTGCAATAGGTTTGCCTCCGTCTCGACATGAGGGTAGACTATATGGGTATGGGAGGATAGGTCGAAAATCATTCATCCCGTCAGACTATAATATAGTCCTCAAGGCGCATCATAGCATCCTACATTAGCTCTCAATAATGGATCCTCTGATCAAACAACATATACAAGAGCTAAGTTATCAGAACCCTGGGCAAACAGAGGATTGGGTATCGAAGGAACACAAGCGTCGATTCACCACATGGCTAATAGAGCAGAATATTCCAAACGGAGAAACAATTGAGTAACAAACTATTAAGAGGTTGGCAGCTGGACTATCTCGCCAGGTCACATCATGGCATACCTTTGACATTAGTGACTTCACATTTTGTACAACTTCTAGGGACAAAAAGAGCATAACACAAAACAGTGGTGTTCGTTGCGAGGCCATAGATGATTCAGATGAAACTGCTATATACTTTGTCTTTATTGTGGAGATATAGGAACTAGACTATGATTCATTTAAGACGCCTGTATTTCGATGCCAATGGATTGATGACAAACATATCACCGTGGACAACTATAGCTTGAGAGTTCTTGATTTTAAATAAAGTAGGCTACAAGGATGATCCTTGGATCCTTGCTAACTGTGCTGCACAGGTCTTCTATGCCGAACAGATCCTTTATAAAGAAGAGAAGAAACGTAGCGACAAGACCAAGCATATAGTTCTTCCTAGAAAGCAGCAAGCTATAGGAGTTGATGGTGTAATTGATCTAGATGACTTCAACCACTTTGGGCACATGTCTCTCTTTGAAGATCATCATACAAAGATAAGGAATGTTGAGCGAAATATCTCAAAGAATTTATTGCCATGGGTGCGCCACGATGGAGAAGGCAGATCAAGTAGTCGGCTAGCTAGATTTAATATTAGTTAAATATTAGTCAATGTCTTATGTAATTTATCGTTATAATTTGTACTCTTAAATTGGTATCTCTTCGTATTGCTCTTCAACTTATTTAAGTCCTTTTGTTTCTGCATCTTTAAGTCCTTTTCTTTCTACTTGCTCTAACCTAAAAAGAAATATTCTAAAAAGAAATATTCTATATCCTAAACGAAATAAAAAATATCCTAAAAGAAATATCCTACATCCTAAAAGAAATATTCTATATCCTAAAAAGAAATTTCCTAAAAGAAATATCCTATATCCTAAAAGAAATATTCTAAAAGAAATATCCTAAAAGAAATATCCTAAAAGAAATATTGTAAAAGAAATATCCTATATCATGAAAGAAATATTCTAAAAAAATATTCTATATCCTAAAAGAAATATTCTAAAAAGAAATATACTAAAAGAAATATCCTAAAAAGAAATATTCTAAAACAAATATTCTATATCCTAAAAGAAATATCCTAAAAGAAATATCCTAAAAAAGAAATATTCTATATCCTAAAAGAAATATCATAAAAGAAATATCCTATATATGTAACAATTTATTCTATAACCTGAAAGGAATAACCTAAAATCAGAAACCATTTACACTGGGCGGTGGACTTAACCAACCGCCAGTGTAAATATTATTTTCATTGGCGGGGATCAATACAAACCGCCTGTGAAGATCATTTTCACAGGCGGTGGTCATTTACCAACCGCCTGTGAAAATGATCTTCGCAAGCGGTTGGTAATGACCACCACAGGCGGTTGGTAATGACCACCGCATGTGAAAATGGATTCCTATATAAGGACCGCGCGGGACTTGGAAAAATTTTGACTCGGTGGGCGCGTTTCCTTTGCAATCCACGCCGTCGGGATACCAAAATTTCGAGGTTAGCGCCGCAACCATCGAATTCGGCCCGTTCCGGAGTCAGCCCGCTTCCGAGGAGCTCTGTCCGTTCAGCGCCGCCACCACGACGCCCGTGGACGCAGCCGCCGTCGAGGTCAGCGCCGCCCGCGGTCAAATTCGCCCGAGCTCCAGTTCTCCGCTGCCGTCGAGGTGAGCGTTAAGTTCTCCGTCGAGGTAATTTGTTGCCGGCGTGGTGGCTGGGCCGGCGGATCCGGCGGTGCGGTGCCGTGGTGGCGGTGCGGCGGCGGCGGGTGCGCTTGGGCGGAGTGGCGGCAGTGTGGCTTCATCCGACGGCGCCGGGGCAGGGGCGGCTCACGGCGGGCTGGGGCGGCTCATGGCGGAGCACCGGACGGCGGCGGCGCACCGGCCTGGAGCAGCGTGCGCCCTGCCCTAGCGGCACGGGGCACCGATGCTGGGCCGGTTCTAGGCCCTCCAATGGCCCAGCAGTGGCATTTTTTTTGCAAATTTTTTTGAATATTATTAAATATTTATTAATGTTTGTAATAATTATAATGATAATTGTATGTAAACCATTGTGAAATAATTAGTATATATAATAATACTATCATTATATATAAATTTAGTATGTAATAATTATAAATGCAAAAGGATAAATATAATATATTATTTCCTTATATTATTTCCTTTATCACATGTGTAAATATAATGTTTCCTTATATTATTTCCTTTATCACAGGTGTAAATATATTGTCTTCTTATATTATTTCCTTTATCACATGTGTAAATATATTGTTTTCTTATATTATTTCCTTTATCATATGTGTAAATATATTATTTCCTTCTATTATTTCATTTATATTAATTGAAAATGATTAGGAAATATCTTTCTTTTGAAGTATACTTAATTTACTAAGTACTTTGCAAAGATTATTGTATGTGCTATTATTTCCTTCTATTATATAAAAGTTATTCTATGCTTTATTAAATTCTAGGTATGATTTAGTGTGTTAATGACTAAGTGTACCAATGACTTAACCATTTTTATGCCTTAGCATTACTAAAGAGAAGATGACTCCTCCAAAATCTGGAGAGCATGCAGATGACCAGCATGCGAGAGTTGTCCAATAAGGTTGATAAACCCCCGGACCAACGGTTAGTATGACACAGTAATAGTTTCGAGTAATTATTATTTCGAGTACTTAGCATGTCATCAATTACTATGACTTAGCTTATATATTTTGAGTAATTAGCATTACTTAAGCGCAACGATGACTTATAGAAATGAACTCACACACTTATTGCCCTTGCATTTCAGAACTACAAATAGTCTGGGACAAGAAGAAGAAGAAGATTTCTATGGTGACATGTTGGAAGAAGAAGATGATGGAAACCGAAGTGATCCATGCCCTAGCATAGATAGTCAACCTCAACGTAGTGTTGACCCAGATTATGATCCAGCTGTCGATGAGGTACAGTTATTACATACAAACAAATGTTTTCATTCATCCCGTAAAAATAGGCTCCGCTTGTTGGATATGTCGTGCAGGAGGTTTTGTCTCAATTGCGGGACATTCTGGCAGAGGAAGAAGAAGTGCCAGAAGGAGAAGCCCTAGAAACAACCGAGACAACCACCTCAAAATCAAGGAAAAGAAAACTCACTGAGTGAAAATGAGGTGAAAGGGGAACGAACAAGTGGCCAGAGCAGACCTATGTTATTCCCGACATAAGCCCGAAAGGAGAGCCTTTAGTGTCAGATGCGGTGGCGGGCAAGATACGAAATACGATTGGTTTCTTGGTCAAGGATAAATTGACATCACAATCTAGAGGTGGGTGGATGTGATTGCCGATACAAGGAAAGAGTTATGGAGAAAGTTCGGTGAAAGGTTTGTCATCCCTATGGGGACTGACAAAATTGTGAAAGAGTTTCTTCAAGCAGGTTGCAACGTCATTCCAAAACTATAGATCGGAAATGAATGTCAAATATCTGAAGAAGGGGTTGGACCCAACGAGTAAGTATAAGATCACCGCTGGTCAGTGGGTGGTATTTAGGGAGCAGAAGAAAGATCCAACTTTCCAAGCCAAGAGCGAAGCCGCTTCAGAGTTAGCAAAGAAGAACAAGTACCAGCACCACCTTGGCACAGGTGGTTACAAGCTCCAGATTCTGAAATGGCGGGCTAAGGAGGAAGAGCTAAAGAAAGAAGGCAAGCCTGTTCTCTCAGAGGAAGTTGGTGAAAGGACGGCGAATTGGCTGAAAGCTAGAGGAACAAAACAAACTCCTACCGGTTTGAACTGTCCCGATGAAATGAAACCGACAGCAGAAAAATTGTGGAATTGGCCGCTGATGTCAAAGAAGGTAGATTGAAGCCACAAAGGGAGAGGGACATCTTGACTTTAGGTCTAGGCAACCCTGAGCATCCTGGTCGTGTATGAGGAATATCATCGAAGAGGGGATGGAAAGAGGGATTTGGTGAGGAGTGGTTAGGCATGTACAAGAAAAGAGATCGATACAAGGCACAGATGAAAGATTATTATGAGGAGCAGGCTAAGGAACAATTCAAGAACATGATATCTGATTTCCTATCAAATCCAGATCCTAAAATAATACAGAAGCTAGCTAGTGCAATGTCTGTTCAACAGATGAGCACACAAGCTCTGCAGATGCAGCTCGTCCCTACATAGCCCGCGGCTGGTCCTCAGGAGATGATTGCTGCCATGTCCACACAATCACCTGGGTTTTCAAGCAGTGTAGGGTCTACGGGCAACAAAGACCGCTTCCCAGTGGATGATATCGAAGCACCGACACCTTGCAAATTGCTCATACGATATGGTATGAAGCATGTTCGTACCAAAGAAGTGGCCACGGGCTTTGCAATCCCAGGACGTGACTACCACCATACCATCATACCAGAAGAGTACTACAGGGTAGAAGTACGTACGGTCCTCCCTGGATACGAGGACGATGTTCTTGAAATTCCTAGCCCTGACGAAGTTAAGACACTCGGACAGGCCATTAACAATTCATCCTATGGCCTCGACGAGATGTGGAGTTAACGCAGCCACCACAACCACGGCAACCACCAACCGCTGAAGTCTTACCAGGAACTCAGGAGTCACAACATATCGATGCTGTTCCCGACCCAACCCTGATATCACCAGGTTCCCGATCTCCTCCTCCTAATATACAATCACCGCTAGCCAATCCTATTGAAACCCCACATGCATCACCTAAACCCGCAGGATCTCCACCACCACAGGTGTTGGTATTTCTAATGTCATTACTAAAAAGTAGAGATAAACCCTACCCCTAGCAACGACACCAGAAATAGTCGGTATAATAATTAACTTGTCATTAGTAATTAGCCACTCTCGAGTTACTAACATTCCTAAACATTAAGTAGGTTGTCATCCCCAATTATATTGCTAGAAAATTATCATAGATTAACATGTACTAATGTGACTAGGCAGATAAAGATATAAATATAATATAAATGTAAACTAATGGGTTCTGCAAGCGGACAGATAATTATACCGTTGTAGCATTTTACCTAGGGAAGTCTACCGGGTTGTCGATTTATATTTATACCACCGGGAAGGTCTATATGTAGGACTTATAAACTGTAACTTATACTATTGATGTGAAAGATAAACTATAACTAGAATCCTACTCATAACAGGGATAAGTCACGTGATAAAAGATATATATGATAAATAATGATCAGTCATCATAAATAGATAAACATCAGAGCTCTTCTAGTCATAGTAATAGCTAGCCAATGGATAAACTCGGAATACTACGGTAATTCAATAATACATCAATAAATAACTCTAATTAGTGCAACTACATCTAGCAATCATTGTTAAGTTAACCCTATATCGTTATCACATGTAAAGAGGCATCAACTAATGAGGGTATTAAGACACAAAGGTCACCTCCTCCGCGACCGTGCCCATGCTAGTCCTACGTGCGGAGGGTGGACTACAGAGGAACCAACACAAATTGCCACCTGCACGGACTACCACACACGTCCCGGCACGTCAGGGTGCACTCGCAGATAAACAAGATATCTAGACACTACATCTACATATTGTCTACCATCTACCCAGCGGCCGCTTGGGTAAATGCTATACGAGCAATTACATGAATTCAATAAGATCAAACCAACTATCCTAGACATATAATCAAAGTAGACAATGACTATTGCAATTGAGAATATATAAGAGATTAAGAACAATGTTGCCTGAATCATAATATTGAATACAATAAGAGCAAAGTACTAGAACTATAACGAACTCCGCGCTCCAGACAGACGTCAGGGGCTCCGGATCCCGCTGAAAAACTAGAACTCTTCTACTTCTAATCTAACTAGGCTAAAACTATAAACTACAGAGGCTCTGATGAACTAAAGAAGGCTCTTGATGGCTGGATCTCCAAATGACTTGATGCCTTTAGGGAGGGGGTCTACACTTTTATTTATAGACCGGTGGGATCGACGTGCGCCACAGGATCAAACCGACGTAACCAAGGGCCAAGATGACTCCTCATAGGCGGTAGAGGAAGCTTCCAGAAAGAGGGCCAAAACCCTAGCAGAGGGGCGCCGGGCGGCCCCAAGGTGGGGCCGGTCGGCCCCACTTTTTCTCCTCCACGGACCCCGTTGCTTCGGGTGTCTTCTAGATGGTTCCTAAGCCCAATCGTGATATTTCTCGTGGCGGATAAGTTTTTGTGGTTATTTTGCACTAGAATCCCTCTTTTTTAGTTTTTCTGAAAATCACCCTAGAAAATATAGAATATGCAAAACTCGTGGAATTTATCGGATAAAGCCCTAGACTAGTGTGTTTTCATGTTCTCCCTCAGATATAAAGTCCTAGTAAAAGTTGACGCTAACGAGTGCAACAATACCCCCAAGCTTACCTTTTGCCAGTCCCTTGGCAAACAAACTAAGCCTAGCTGATATTGTATTTGGATCAGGAGTTGCTACAATGTTATTATTCTTTCCAGTACATATACTTTCAAACAAAAATTTCCTCTGGATCAAACAATGTATGCTCTAACCTTCAAACTTACTCATTTTACCTGTAATATGGGGCTTCACAGCTAGCTTTTGCATAAGTTTTGAGCAATCGAAAGATAGAACAATCAAGCTAAGTGCTATGTCTCAAATTTTTTGCAATAACAATATTCTAGAGTTTTTCATAAGTTTTCAGAATAAAACTCAGAGCTTAATTGTATGACTCTCTCAAGTCTCTCAATATATGTGGTATTTGTGGTTCTCTCTTGAGGCATTATGTTGTTATGCCTCTTATAGCTAAAGGTATATATAGTGGAGCTTATAGGAGTGGCAATAACAAGGATAGACATACTTACAAAATATGTATTGTAAAGTCAACTAGTGGATCCACAGAGAATCGAAGCATACAATCAAACCAAGATGTGTATGTGTATGGAATATGATGGATAGGTGCATATGTGTTATTTATGGCTAATTTCTAATTCTACTGTTGCTCTTTGGGAATGACTCTCTTTTAAAACTTTTCTCAGGAAAGACATGGGCTATCTTTATTATTTTTTTATTCAGAGAGGTGGGCATCTAGTACCCATTGTTTTAATTGCTGGGACACTTGTCTATCTTTTACTCCCCTTTTTTCTTTCTTTCTCTTTTTTTCTTTTCTTTTGCATAGCGACATGCATCCTTTGAATACAATAAATGAATCGAGAGATATAATCAAGAATTAGAGCATTAAAAATAGGGGTTATCCTATAGGGTGAGTGTATATTTTTGTGTCCTCTCCCAGTGTAGGAGGTGAACATTTTATGATGAACATGTATAGAAATATGGTGAATGATTGCGATTATTTCTAAAGTAGGAATAATGCATATATAGACTGGAGTGTGCAAGTGTTTCTTGGTTTTAAAAGCATGACAAGACTCTCATAAGGTGTACAACTCAGGTTGACTAAACTCAATGTAAAGCAAGCAGCTTTAAATGTGAAAAGGTTTTCCTATCCTCTAAGATATTAATTTTGGCTTTGGTAGGAATTCACATTTGTCATACAAGAGCTCATCATATAATTTTTTTAGATTTTTAAAATAAACCTCCAGAACTTAGCAATGCTAGGAATCAGATAAATAGCAGCTCAACCTTTATGAATCATATCAATCAACTACCTAGACTTAGTGCAAGCTTATGCCTCCACAATTAAGATTCAAAATAAATTTTCCAATTAAAACATCAATGCTTAGAACCAGAGAGATTAACAGAGCAACTATTCATCATTTCTAAGACAAAATTTTAATGTTCATCAGTTTTTAGTTAACTCTAGCCTAGACTGACTCTAAACACACTCTAATATAATTAATACTAACTAAGACTTTTTTTATTGGTTTTTAGATTTTATTTAACCAAAGACTCACGAAAGACTCAACAAAGCGTGGACCTTCATGTGCCCATATATTTTTAGTATTTTATGACTATATAAAGTAGACTCAAAATCGCTTAGGTGTAGTCACCTGATAACTAGGGGATGCTCCTCCCCCAAGCTGGATGGTTGCAGTACTTGGTGTAGATGTCCTTTAGAGTGAGCTAACTAGTAGCGGACCTAGTGGGTGCCACTGATAGACTCTCTCCTTGCTATGATGTTATTCCTGCATAAATACTCTCCACAAGGAGAAACCAAAACTCGAGGCTCAAATTTGTTAATGGGTTAGCGGTCAGCCAAAGAATAATTGATCACCTTTATGGGCTAGCTTTAATATTGTCTAATTTAAACAGGATTTCACTTTTCTCTTATTTTTAAATTTTCTATTTATGATGCATGAATTTAAATATGAATGCTATATTTTGTCATTTTTATTTTACGACACCACAGCGGATGTTCCTTCGAGAAAATGCCATAGAGTATCCACATGGGGCTTTATGATGCCATGAGTGATACAGTAAATACTTTTGTTATTTTTATATCTTTTAGTGTGTAAACAAGATTATGCTACTAAATAAATTGTAAATGCATTTAATGAGATAACTACCATTCTAACCTTATGGCTAGGGTATGGAATTTAAAGTCTACCAACATGACTTAGATAGAGGAGAACACTTATTCAGTGGGGTTCATCGTCTGAGGTAACCTCAGTCAACTCCCTGTTTCGTGGTGATGCCGCACGTGCCTCCTTCCATCTCGTTTCTGTCTCTTTTGCTTCTAACCGTGCTAATAACTAGGCGATGCTCTCCCCCAAGCCAGATGTTTCCTTATGGTTGATCGTTGAAGCTGAGTGATCCTCTCAGAGGAGCTCATGCTTATAAGAGCAAGTGTTGTCCGAATACTTCAATCTCATCACCCAAGAAGTTACTTCCTTTACACAGGGGGCCACCGCATGTCGGAAAAAGTGTACTTCAAGTGATGAAGATGAAGAATCCTAGGTAAGTTGGCTCTTGGAGTCATCCTAGTAAAAGCTCTCACAAAACACCAAAACTCGTGGAACGGTATTAGGATAAAACATTAATGATTAGCTGTTTTTAGAGAATTAGGTGTTGTGGTGGTTTTAAATTTTTATGATAGCGGTATTGCAATAGGATGCTCAATTAATATTTTTTTAGATTTTATAGGTTTACATGCAGAAAGTACAAATGTATGATATATATATTTTTATTTTATAGGCCACCACAAAGGAGAACTCCTACAGCTTTTACACTACGAGGGTTTCACATGGGGCTTAGCATTTTTAAGATGCATGAATATAGCCTAAAGCTAGACTATTTATTTTTATTATTTCTATGCATTGCTAATATACAAAAGTAAATGTACTAAAGAGAAAATAAATCATACGATGCAAAAAAGTAAATATAGATAACTACCGATGTTACCTCACGGCAAGGGTTCAATATTTATAGTCCTTTGAACTAGACTTCTCCTTGCAGTGGTTCATTGAGTACTTTGAGTTGCTCTTGAGGGTAAGGATTGAGGTGGTGCCTCCACTAGTGGCTCCCAATGGCAGTGCCACCTTCTTTCTTTCTGTTGTAGGCGTCTCAAAGCCAATCTTATATGCATCATTACTACTAGTTGAGAACTCTCACTTGTAGAATTTGAGGAATTATCTCCCCACACTTTAATTGAAGTGCGTTCTGTAGAGATCAAGTGCATGGGCTTTGCTGGTAGGAGAGCACCAACAGAACTAGAAATTTATTCATTCTCTAACCTTGGGCACAATAAGATTGATATTATTCATATTGTTCATTCCTATCATGGGTGAGAGGACTAGAAGTATAAATATGACATTTAAACTTATGAGATAAAGAGTAAAGCTACTTAACCAGTAGAAAGACTCTTCATCTTTATAGTGTATCAATAATAATAGATAAAATATTTATAGCTTACTTGGTTAAGACTGAGATTAAGAGAATGGTGCTATGAATAAACTTAGAGAACAAATCATATTGATTTTACTCAGGTTGATTAATTTAAGTTGTAACATGGTTGTATTTTTATTTATTGCATACCAAGATCAAGAGAAAATTAATGACCACTTATCTTAAGATGTTACCTCCATTATTAGAGCATGATGAAGGGTAAATGAAGTTCAATGGTCTCTGTTTCTTTCTTGATCATGGGTTATTCATTAGCATCTTGTCTCGTATGTTGTACTCCTTTCTCACTCCTCGGACCTCCTGCTTTTCATATTATGTCTTCTCAACACATACCCGAAGGAATACACTATTTATCAAAGTACGGATAGGGTTTGCCTAAAAGTTAAAGATTAATTTATAGCTCGTGCTTTCAATGATTCATCACTATTTTAAAAATTTATTTTTTTCATCAAGGTTAAAGCGAGGATATTATTTTGAAGCATACCCTTAACCTTAAATTGATTCTACGAATAGTCTCCTCATATGATTTAAATATTTTTTATGTAGGAGGAGTTAGTCTATATGTACAACTAAATTCTTATATAAGCATGCTTGATTTTCATAATGGTTAAGTAATATACTAAAGCATACTTATAACAGAATAAAGAAGCTTACTGCACTAAACGTATTTATTCAAATAGAACCAAGAATATGTATAGTGAATCATAGGAGCATTTTATTTTATATATATATATATATATATTTTTTTGCAAGTTATATTTGAATATAGCATAGGGTAGAAATAACCAAGATAAATTAGCAACATGGTATGAGGTGTTAATTGTAGTTACATGTTGCATGAGGCTTGGACAAACGTACCTTATGTCTTCATTCTTCTAAGTAAGTGGTGACAATACTTACTTGGAAGAGGAGGGTTTGGGTTCATCTATTGGTGAGAGCTTATGGTCTTGTTGGGCAAGGACTTCCTTTTATCTTCTTCATCTTTTCACCATTCAATGAAACTATGGAAGATTACATGCTCTTCACTTATCAATCTTTTCCCCGATTTCTTTGATCAATTTGCGGTTGACGAGCTAGGATCTATTGGAGATGCAATAATGCTCACTTGAAAACTTCTTCTTCAATAGATTAAAGTTGTTCTTTCCCTGCAAAATGTTAATGGACACATACCCGAGGGAATAGCAAGATTAAAATAGGGTTTTGTTGTCCACACCTTTTTTTTCTTCTATGCTAATCAAGATGATATATGGTTTAAGATTATATAGCATAAATTATGTCTATCATATTTTATATTGTTGCAATCTAGCATGGTTGAAGGCAAAGATAACTTGTAACAAAAGATAAATAAATACTCACAAGCTAGACTTCTTGTGTGAAGTTATCATCTGCCTTGAGTCATCTCATATATGAATTCCTTTCTTGACTTACCCAGATTAAATTTGAGAATTCTCCTATAGGGGTTAGTCTGACAAAATAACTAGTATCTACTAAAGTGTACTATCGGCTCAAGAATCAACATAGACTCATGTCCAATTTGATTCAGGAAAGGATTTTAACCTAAGCACCTTGCTTAATTCAAAAACCTTTTAGAAATAAGATCACCTTATAATTTAGAAATCAAACTAGACACCATATCTATTTTAAGTTAAGAAAACAATCAATGCTCAATTTTAAAGGTGTATGAATATACTTCTAAACCTAAGATACTATAGCAAAGACAAGTAGCATGAAAGTACTGTAGAAGTTTATTCAAGTAGAGATGAAAAAGCATGATTATGGTGAGAGATCTTTTTTATTATTATTATTTATAAGAACACAAGTTGGGATGGATATATGAATGGAACTAAACATGTTATGGATGAAAAACTTTAAACTAAATAAGATGGATGTTTGGATTGTAAAAAGTAAATATGCAGTGGAATGCAAAAGATAACTACTCATCAAATTTAAAGTCCATGAGCAAGACTTTCTCACCTTTATTTTATCATACTTACTATGACTCACATGCTGGAATTTGTGAGTGATGCAACATCTATATTCCCATCACTTGAGATACGAATTAAAGTCCTATGACGTCGACCTCTTTCTCCAACATTGGATTTATTATGTTTCTTCTTATTTTGTGGGGGCATGCCGGAAGTTCATAAACCGGTTATTTATTACCCTGCATAAGATATTAAAGTAGACAAACAAGAGTAATCCTGCTTGAGCAGGGGTTAATGGTTATCTTGATCATATAATTGAGTATAAGTCTATCAATGTTCCTAATTGCCTAGCTACCTTCTCCGGCAACGGCGCCAAAAATGTTTATTGGCATTTTTAACGTCATTACTAAAAAGTAGAGATAAACCCTACCCCTAGCAACGACACCAGGAATGGTCGGTATATAATTAACTTGTCATTAGCAACTAGCTACTCTCGAATTACTAACATTCCTAAACATGAAGTAGGTTGTCATCCCCAATTATATTGCTAGAAAATTATCATAGATTTACATGTACTAATGTGACTAGACAGATAAAGATATGAATATAATATGAATATAAACTAATGGGTTCTCGCTTAGCGGACGATAATTATACCGTTGTAACATTTTACCTAGGGAAGCCTACCAGGTTGTCGATTTATATTTATAACACTAGGAAGGTCTATATGTATAAATTATAAACTATAACTTATACTATTGACTTGATATGAAAGATAAACTATAACTAGAATTCTACTCATAACAGGGATAAGTCATGTGATAAAAGATATATATGATAAATAATGATCAGTCATCATAAATAGATAAATATCGGAGCTCTTCTAGTCATAGTAATAGCTAGCCAATGGATAAACTCAGGAATACTACGGTAATTCAATAACTACATCAATGAATAACTCTAATTAGTGCAACTACATCTAGCAATCATTGTTAAGTGAACCCTACATCATTATCATATGTAAAGAGGCATCAACTAATGAGGGTATTAAGACATAAGGGTCACCTCCTTCTTCATGCGACCGTGCCCATGCTAGTCCCACGCACGGAGGGTGGACTACGGAGGAACCAACGCAATTGTCACCCTAGGGACTACCACACGTCCCCAAGACGTCAGGTTGCACTCGCAGATAAACAAGATATCTAGACACCACGCCTATATATTGTCTACCATCTACCCAAATGGCCGCTTGGGTAAACGCAATACTGAGCAATTACATGAATTCAATAAGATCAAACCAACTATCCTAGACATATAATCAAAGTAGACAATGACTATTGCAATTAAGAATATATAAGAGATTAAGAACAATGTTGCCTGAATCATAATATTGAATACAATAAAAGTAAAGTACTAGAAATATACCGAACTCCGCTCCCGCATGACCGCCAGGGCTCCTGATCCCGGCCAAGAACTAGAACTCTTCTACTTCTAATCTAACTAGGCTAAAACTATGAACTAGAGAGGCTCTGAAGAACTAGAGAAGGCTCTTGATGGCTGGATCTCCAAATGATTTGATGCCTTTAGGGAGGGTCTACCCTTTTATTTATAGCCCGATGGGATCGACGTGTGCCGCAGGATCAAACCGACGTAACCAAAGGCTAAGATGACTCCTCGTAGACGGTGGAGGAAGCTTCCAGAAGGGGGCCGAAACCCTAGTAGGGGGGCGCCGGGCGGCCCCAAGGTGGGGCCGGCTGGCCCCACTTTTTCTCCTCCGCAGGCCCCGTTGCTTCGGGTGTCTTCCAAATGGTTCCTGAGCCCAATCGTGATATTTCCGTGGTGGATAAGTTTTTATGGTTATTTTGCACTAGAATCCTTCTTTTTTAGCTTTTCTAAAAATCACCCTAGGAAATACAGAATATGCAAAACTCATGGAATTTGTCAGATAAAGCCCTAGACTAGTGTGTTTTCATATTCTGCCTCAGATATAAAGCTCTAGTAAAAGTTGACGCTAACGAGTGTCAACAACAAGCCAATACTATTAAAACCCCACAATCATCACCTAAATCTGTCGGATCTCCACCACTATTCAATGATCCTACTCGTGCTTCCCCACCACCTCATGACCTCGAACAATCACCTTGGACACCACCGCCGCCACGAAAAAAGATCCAAGAACCACCAAAGAAGAAGAAATTTCTGGTTCCCAAATTGATCTCCCCGTTCGAGCCCAAGAAGAAAACTGCTGGAACCATCAAATTTTTAGCAGGGATTGCACAAAGCCGCAAGTCATATATCGTTGACTTAGCTGAGCAGGAGAGGTCGTCAAAAGGCCCAGAGATCAATGTCTTGCAGATCAGGAAGCCCACATGGGAGGATTATAGAAACATCCCTGACAAATACATACCGGACAGGCCTCTCCTTAGTTGGGAGAAACTAAAGAAACTACCAGCTGGTATTAAAAGACTACATAACTGGTATATAAGAGCAGCTTCTGTCGGCATCAACACGATCCAAGTAAGGATACCGCCCTCGGCTTTCAGAAGTGAACGAGATACCGCTTTTGTAACCTTCAAAGATATTTGGTTGATGACGAATCTCATGCGGCTCGATGTTCAGCTCATAACATTATTTGCATTGTAACTCGCTCGTCTTAACATGTTCATCTTTTAGTATTATTGAGTTGTATTACTAAGATATCCCTTTGATGACATGCAATTGTGCCATGCAGAATGGAATATGATAAGGACGAAACCACTTATGGCCCTGGACCAAACAAACATGAAAGCAAGAGAACTGGGTACCTTAGCCCAAAGAAAATTTGTGAGAACGAGCACACCTTCCGGATTGGTCATGACAAATGATCAATTACAAGGTTAACAGAAAAAGAAGCTGCAGAGAAGAAAGAAGACATGGAGAAGAGACACGAGGCTATATACGCCGCGTACATAGGAAATGTATTTCTTCAGTTCCAACACAGGGAAGTGGTAATTGCCCCATACAACTTTGGGTAAGTCTGAGTGTATATATAAAAATCACGTTAACAAGATGAATAGAAACACATGACAATTCTAGTCCATTCGCGCAAATGACCAATTTGGATATGCTTCTATATTTATCTTAGGGACGGAAAGATGCTGGTCTTTGACTCTGCAGACTATAGACCTGAAAGCTATGCAACGGTCACGACCATCTTGGAACGGTAAGCTAACATACTTGAATACATACTTTTATCACTGAAAGTTATGAAAAACTAACTAATTCTATTTGAGACCATAGGGTTTACAGGTGGTACAAGTTCAAGGGTGGGAAGTATGACTTATCCAGAAAGGGCGAGGAACTAAGAATATTTCATAACTGGCCGGTACGTAAGTTATGAAGCCATATCTTTTATGTATAGTAGTTAAGACGATGTTGCAAGTCAATAACAACTTCTCCTCTATGTAGTGCCACAAGCAACCACTTGGCTCCGTACACTGTGGATTCTACGTGTACGAGTTCATGAGACTGAACGGACGGTACTGCAAAAACACTTATAAGGTATAACTAATAGTCACGCTATATTTATGTCGTTACCAAGTGCAAACATATGATGTCTACAAACTTTCTTTCCAGACGGTTGCAGAATCATCGAAGCCCAAACACCTCACAGAAAAAAATCTATATGAACTAGTTGAGGATCTGTGCTCCTTCATCATGAAAGAAATCATTCCAAGCGAGGGAAAATACCACGAACCGGATAGCGTCTTAGCGAAGCCAAAGTTCACAGCGCTAAGGGAGATTAGCGCTCTGAAACTAACTCGAGATGATTATTAGAATCATCATATCATTTGCGATGAAAAACTTTATTGTCGTGGCCATAAAACCACTGTGATGTATATTGATGTATTGATGTATATATAAATGTTGTAATTAAATTGTTAATGGTGTGTATATGTATATAATTATATTGGTCTTTTTAGCATAATTTAATAGCCTTTTGTACTCCTATCATTACATGTAAAGATCATTGACATAAGATATAGGGAGAGACAAAGGTAGAGGGAGAGGGACAGAGGGAGGCGAGAGAGAGGGAAGGAGGGCGTTTCACATTTAAAAATTCAAATTAAAAACTGGCGGGAAAGACATTTGTACAACCAACCGCCTTTGTGGAAACAGTATTTCCAATCGGGCGGTTAGTACTATGAACCGCCGGTGGAAATATTATTTGCACAAAGGTTGGTTATGTCAACCGCCTATGCAAATGGCTTTCATTGGCGGGTGATTGCGAGACGCCAAATGGAAATGCTCCATTTCCATCGGCCTCCCGCGCACAGCGTACGCCGAACGCTGTGAAGGTGCGTCTAGAACCGCCTGTGCAAATATCTGTGTACTAGTGTGATTGTGAGAATATGAATTGAGTCTCGATATCCAAAAAATTAATTCTCACTTTCCGAAGAGTCAAACAATTTAAAATTTCACTAACATTTATGTTATTGAATAAATTTTAATTAACAAATTAATTATATAATTATATTTATAGTTTATCTATTTGCAATCATAAATAATAACAATATTGTCTGTAAAACCTGTAGTAATATATCTTTTTAAGCAAATGTACTACATGGTTTATAAAGATCGAGTACATACTCCCTCCGTCCCAAAATTAACGATATTTTAGGTTCTAACATGGAATTACGGACAAGTGAAAAGATGTTAAGAAACAGAGGTAGAGATGTATTAGGAAAAGAGAAATACACATTGGAAGAAGAAAAGGACGTATTGGGAAGTGAGAGTATTACTCCCTCCGGTCCCATTTATAAGGCGTAGTCAAATATAGCACGGTCACCTAAATTACAAGTTGACCATTCATTTGTTGTACATTATAACTTTTATGATTATAAAATTATGATCATTGGATAGTACATTTGATTATGAATTTGACCATATTAAGTTTGTATTATATTATCTAAAATTTGTCCACTAAATTGTTAGTCAAAGATTATGAAGTTTAAATCTTGTTTTACGTGTTCGTCTTATAAATAGGACCAGAGGGAGTGTGTATTTTAGGACAAAATTTAAATTCTTTAAGGTTAAGTATTTTGGGACAGAGTGAGTATAAGATAGTTTAGATATCTCAAGCATTTTTTATAAATAGTAGGGACCAAAACTATCATGCAATTTGGTGTCTGGCCCCTGTCTCACCCGTCAGTCATCCCATCGTCATGCACATGGCTAGAGCATGGCCATCGCCTTGCCATTGGCCACACTGTAGACACTCTGACCACCACCACTATGGCACCGTCCTATCTAGCTGGTGGCGATCTGTGTCTTCTCGTGTTAGGGCGTCCCTAGTGGCCTTCTAAATCACTGGTTCAAATCAAATAAAATATGAAAAAAGAAATCTAAAGTATATTGAGAGGGTTAAAAAAGAAGAGGAGAAGAGGAACACATATAATATTGGAGACTGTGCGAGCTGATCACTTGAGAGCCCGCTAGGGTTTTTGTCTTTTAGTCTTCCTCTTTAACATGAATAAAATATGTTCCTAACTATTGATCCATACTCCCTGGGCATGCCATTATATCTCTCTCGCCATATAGGGTTACCCTGATCCATGCTCTGTCTAGAGTATGCATCATATCGTGGGTCTTGTTAGAAGTTCTTTGGCTCTGTTTTCAAGACTCATGCGTTGAAAATAGTGTAAATAAATTTTCTCTATAAAACGCATTTCATCCCATAAAACATTTTTTATCTTTCTTCATTTATACTATACCACATCAACTTATTTAATGCTCACTGAACTCATATGAAACATAAAGAGCAAATTTTAGTAGTGGTCCCTAAACTTGTCATGAGTTTTTAGGTAGGCCTAGAACTTAGAGTTTGCATTTCTGGCACTTTAAACTCACATTAGTATACCAATCAGGTCCAAACCCTGTTTGACCCGTGCTGACCTGCTGATGTGGTGGCCACAGTGGAATAGGTGGGAGTTTCGGTACTCTTTTCCTTAGGTTTTATACCAAGAAGTCCCTGCCTTTTCCCATCCTCAATGCTTGGTTGAAGCTGAGGGGGGATTTCGACGAAGGCCATGACTGTGATGGTGACGAGGAAGGTGAAGAGGGAGGCAATTCGAGCGCTAGTCGTCAGAGAGCATCTGTGGCAGCAAAAGACACACCGTCACAAGCTGCTTCGTCGACGTCCTGATGGCACATGACGGTGCAAGGATGGCAACCACCACATGAGTATCGTGAGTTCATTTGCTTCCTCCCTTTGTTGTTGTTTAAGAATTAGCCTAACATCTGTGAGTAGGCATTTAGGCTTTGAGAATATCATGGTCTTGAGGTGTGTATGTACATTGGTACTTAGTTAGGGTTTAGGGTTTTCTATGGATTTCAGTAGCACGGTTTGGGTATTGTGGTTGATTTGATCGTTTGTGTAGGCAACGATGTATGCAATTAGTTCTAAGTAGAAGTTCACCATGCTACATTTTCTATGGGATTGGATCAAACTGAAGCTATGTTGATGGTAAGGTGGAATGGTTTGATTATGTTGACGAGGATGTGTGGAGTAGTTTCTGGATAGATGAATTTATTAGCCAGCTTGGCTATGAGAAGTCACTGACAAACATTGTATCCCTAAGAGTGTACTGGCTGTTTCTTGGAAAGAAGCTTTTTCATGGACTAAGAATCATAGAGACAGATGATGATATAATTGTCATGGCATTAGTGATTGACAGGGTTAAGAACATTATCCTTTACATTGATCATGATGACCACATAGGTGGGCTACCTCATGAAGACATAGTGATCAACCTTGCCCTTGGTAGTTGTATGCTTCAAAGGATGCAAAGTCAAAAACCATTCTTATAAAAAGGCATGTTGTACGCGCATGGCTCCTAAGTGATAAAAGAAAGAAGAACTCGTCTTCTTTCTTTTTTGATTACCTTCCTCGCGTATGTATAAGACCGAATCCATTCTTTTTCGAAATGGATTTCGAAAAAGAACTACTAATCCTTAACCACACAACTATAGGATGGAGTGGACTCTCAAGAGATGCACTACCAAAATGGTTGGCTAAAAATATATTGACACCTTTAGGGCTAATTCAAAGATGACATTGCAAACTTTGGTAGGATTGTCCAGAAAGATTGGAACCTCACACCATCAAGGATTAAGCTATGCAAAGCTAGAAGCTTTACTATAAAGTAGATCAATGGTGATGAAGTTGAGCAGTACAACTAGCTCTAGGATTTTAGCCAAGAGATTAGAAGATCTAATCTAGGGAGCACCTTCTACCTAAGCATAGTTGATGGCCACTTCAGTCACCAATACTTTGCTCTAGATGCTTGCAAGAGAAGATTTCTGAGTTGATGTAGGTAGTCATCTGCCTAGATGGTTGCCACATCAAGACAAAATATGGAGGTCAATTGTTGACTGCAATGGGTGTTGACCCTAATGACTGTATATTTCCAATAGCTATGGCAGTTGTGGATTTGAGTCAAAAAGTACCTAGAAGAATTTTCTAGAGACACTAAAACAAGAACTCAATATTGACAACACATATCCATGGACCATCTTGACTAATAGACAAAAGGTACATAATGGTACATACTTGTAGTTCATGAAATTGTTCATTTGTTCATGAAATTATTCTAATAAATCTTTGGAATCTCAAGGAAGTATTTCTTAAGACAAAGCATAGGTTCTATGTTAGACACCTATATCAGAATTTCCAAGGTAGTTTCAAAGGAGAAAATTTAAAGAACTAGCTCTAGGTATGTGCAAGGTCTAGTTCTATTAGAGTTGAACATCAACATGGAAGAAACGAACAAATTTGACTCTACTACACATGCTTTGTTGAAATAAATGCCACCAAACACCTAGGTGAAAGCTTATTTCAGTACCTTCCCCAAATGTGACTTGTTGGTAAACAATACACATGTGAAGTATTCAACAAGTACATTTTTGGAAGCAAGAGAACTTCCCATACTTTGTATGATACAGAGAATTATGGAAGAATTAATGATAAGATCTTACAACAAGCAGAAAGGGTTTAGTAACAACTAGCTAGGACCTCTATTCCCCTAAGATCAGAAAGAAGCTTCTCAAGAACTCATAATTTGCTAACATGTGTTTGTACACCCAGCTGGTGTAGGAATTTTTCAAGTGTAGTATGGGGAGTTGACTACACAGTTGACATTAGCAAGAAGACTGTGACTATAGAAGGCGGTGCAACCATGTAAGGGGAGTTAACAATATCAAGTTGATTTTATGGTGCTTATCCAAATCATAGACATAGAGCTTAAATGTTGGATAAGTGGCATAAAGTCCCAAAGCTTAATTTCTATATATTTGTAGAGTTGTCATCATTTAGGGAGATTGAAAGGTCCTTATCAAGTTTTGGTAATTGAGTGACAACTTAGGTTGACTAAATTATGCTTATGTGATATGTAGAAAATTAGTCCATAGGTGATGGAAGAGCTTAAATGCATGGTACATGACATGGAGTCATGTGGCTAGAGGTGAAGATCGAGACAAGATTTGACTTGATGGACTGATCGTGATGGTGAAGGGCAAGTTGGAGGCTTTGAAGCCATTGGTACCGATTGTCGAGAAGCTTGAGCAAAGATTTAGCGCCAAAGGACTAAAGCAATGGTGAAGAGCAAGTGAGGTCAAGATCAATAGACCAAAGGCCATGTGATGATATAGAGTGGATCATATCATTCACATGGGTGATTGATCGTATAGCCATCAATGGACTAAAGATGATGACCGGATTTAGGATAGATGGCTATACTATCAAGAGGGGCAAACTTGTTTGCATATGAGTCATCTAATACCACTTGAGCAATCTAATTTTGTATTGTGTTGCTAGGATCGAGTGACGTGGCAAGTTGAGAGCCATCTTCGAAGAAAATATTTGTGAAAATGCTAACTCACTTGGTGGTGTTGGCTCATTAACAAAGGAGATGAAGTTCTCTTAACAAAACTGCCAGTAGAAATGTGCTATTTCTACTGGCGATTTTCTTAAGAAATCACCACTAAAAATCCATTTCTACTAGAGGATTTTCTAAGGAACTTCTAGTAGAAATGTACCAAAAATTTAAAATATAAAATTTTCAAATGACTTCAAATAGAGAAACACTCTATATGAAAGTTATAGATCTTAAAAAGTTATAAAACTTTACAGTTGATTTTTTTATTTGAAAGCATCTATTTGAGCATGATTAGCTCTAAAGTTTGAAATTTAAAACTCAAAATGTTTTAAAAAGACTTGGATGGAGAAACACTCTTAATAAAAGTTGTAGACCTCGAAATGTTATGAAACTTTATAGTTCATCACTTTTCATTTGAATTCATTTATACTCTCAAATATTCAGTTTGCCGTTAGTTTACTGTAATATGTGAGAAACCAAAATGAGATGTGGACACAAGTGAGTATGCAGTGGGAGGAGAAGGATCGCGTGAGGGCGAGGTTGTGGGTTCGAATCCCATCGGCCGTGTAGAACTTGGTTTTACGCCAAAAATGCGCTACCTGCGACTATGATGGAGGAGGCGGCGGGGGGCCTCCCTAGGTAAATTTTTTTTTGCTGTTTTTTTTTGCTTTTTAGCTATTTTCAAGCGCTAAAAAATATGAAATTTGGGTAAACATTTGCACTAGCGGTTTCTTGTGGAAACCGCCAAGTACAAATGCTTGATTTTCATTGGCCTCTAATACTAGTGGTTTCGAAAAAGGCCAAGTAAAAATAAGTTTAGAATCGCCAGTAGAAAGCTTTTCTGTACTAATGTTGTGTGGCATAAAAAAATACTTGCCATTACATTTCTTATATATATGCATTATGGGAAATTCCTTTCTACTCCTAGATGATGCTAACTCCATGTGTATAAACTCAATATTTAGGGTGTATATGGTTTGAATGAGTGTATGTACACGAAGTTTGTGACCATTATGGATGAAAACGGATCGGATACGGACGGATATCACTGATACCACATTTGTTTTCATATTTCTATCTGGATTCAGATTCGAATACGGATAGTGTCATTCATGCCGGATAGGATATGATTGGGTATCGACATCATAAATATGCGATTTGAGTATTCGGATACGGATACGGTACCGATGTTGAATATCCGAACCCGGATACGGACAGATCTAAACCCATCTAAACGAATTCAATCGAACGGACGGTCGGATAAATATCCATACCATTTTCATCCATAGTGACCATACTAGCATTTAGACCGTCTAGAGAGCTATATATGTCAAGTATATGGAAGTATTCATAGAGTATCTGGTTGTAGTTATTTTATACCACTATATTTAATTTTTATCTGAAAAGATACCACTATAATGATAAAAAAAAGTATGGCTCCTTTGAAAATTTTTCATGTTATAAGATTTAGAGTATCTTAAAATAAGTATATAAATATACTTAAACTAATGAATAAGTACCTATATTTAAGGTTATTTATTAGAGATATAGCAGTAGCTATACCCATGATTATAGAAAATTAACACTAGTACAGCATTTTTTAACAGAGGCGGTCAAACTAGATTAACTGTGGTGGTTTTCTCAACTATCACCATGCAAAGGTCATAGTTACCGTGGCGGTCATGTTACACCAACCACCACGATTAATGCCCCTTAACCGTAACAGTTGGTGTAATGTGACCGCCACAGTTAATAAATTCATATTTTAAAAAATATTTTTTTCTGAATTTGTATTTGAAGATTGAGAAAAGACAACTACGCGAATCATATAAACAGATATTAAACACAACATCATAAACATATATACATCACATCATCATTCAAATTATCATTCAATCTCGACGAACCAACATTAATTCAATTCAAAGTATTTGTCCCAAGTGTTTCTCGCTCACGGCTGCTATACCTATAGCTAGCTAGAGGGTCGCATTATTCCTAAGGATTGCCTTCCTTATTGCATCCTAAGAAGATGCTTGGCAGCTTGTAATCCTAGACGCGTAACATGGTGCTCTAGTTTCTGAACTTCTCATACTTCTCGTTATATGCCAACTCGCTCTCTGTGTTGATGAACGTTCTCCCTTCATGCACACAGTCTTATATGATAAATTTGCATATGTCTGCTACTGTTTCAGTAAAGTTCTTCTATCCTATTTCTCTTGGTTCCTGCCTCTTGAGTTTTTCTTAAGCTGTCGCCAGTTGGTGTTGAATTTGGGGGACACCGCCGTGAGGTACTTGCAAATGTAGTATCCGCACAACACACTTCTAGGGGTTGTTTGGCATATCATGGGAAATATAACATACGACAATTGCAACATGAAGACTGTATGCACCACAAACAATAACACAAATTTTTTTTTTTCTACACATACCGAGAGTCACGCCTGATTTTCAGTTTTGTGCCATTTTTTAGCTTCTTCGCCATCTTCGATCAAAGCATCCAACCTGCACGTACTTCTTGTATGCGCTGCACACAAATAACCATGGTCAACACCAAATTGATCACGTTATTAAATCTAAAAGAGATAAGTATAGTCACTTACTATCTCAAAACCTTTTCAAACTGTGAGTATCCTTCTTTTAGAGTATTTAAAGATAAAAAAACCACCAAGGTTAATACACACATTAATTGTGGCAGTCAAGTTATATATGTGAGGTGTGACGGTTAATCGATTAACTGTGGCGCGCCGCGGTTGGTGTAAGACGATCGTCATGGTTAATTTGCATTAATTATGGCAGTTTCCTTATGTTAACCGTCACGGTTAATGATTAACCGTGGCGGTTGCTCAGCTAGCGGCTAGGTGCCGGCCGGCCACCTATTAACGGCGGTGGTCATCCTAGCCAACTGCCACAGAAAATAAAAACGAGGCGTCACGCAAAATCTTTTCCGTACTAGTGTAAATATACTCTATTCTTTATTTATATTGATAAAAAGAGCAGACGAAAAGAAACATATTGGCCAATGTAATGTGACACCACGTCTATATGTATCTATCTAGCTTTCCTGATTTTGACCCTGTGTGCACCTAGATTTGGCCCCTACTTTTGGTACATACTCCCTTCGTCCCTTATTAATTGTCGCTGTGGGATGCGTGCCATAAGTTTGACTTGATTTTTAGAAAATATATGCAATATTTATATCTTCAAATAATTTTATTAAAAAACTAGACCCAAAGATCTTTCTGATGATACTAATTATGATACTAATCAATGATATTTATTATTTATTAAAATTACCGGCATTTATCTCTCGGGAAGCGAAGCGATAATTATTTAGGGACAGAGGGAGTATGATATAAATCTAAACTTGAGAAGGGGTTTGGGTGGCACACATTATATGATTCTTGGATGTACATGTAATAATGCACACCATGTTTTTTCCATTCCCCTACTTTAATTTATACACACACAGTGCACAAGACAATGCAACACGGGAGAGCATCAATCAGCAGGTCACAGTTCGTGACAATTGACGTAGAAAAGCACGAACAAAGCAGAGCAGCCATGCATAGTAGTACGTAGGCCCAGCTGCACATGGCAAAGGTCTTGTAATGCATGCATGAAATATAACAATATGCATGCGTGCATAGTTGTTTCGATGGGCGCGCGCGGCGCCAAAGCAGCTCTAGACCTCCTGTTCATCACCAGTACTACTGCGTGCTCGATCGATCATGTGCACTGCTGTGTGTACTAGCTATAGCTACTGTGCACAGCAAGTGAACACATGCCCATGAGGCCGCCAACCAACACACAGTGAATCGGAGGACTGCCACTTACTGGCGGCCATATCCACACCGCTGGGGAGTGGGGACGTACGGGGCCGCCCGGCCGGCTGCGACTGCGAGCCCGAGATATATCGATCGATCAGATCACCGTCACCATATGCATATGTAATGCAAGTTGATCGATGCCCTCCTCTCGCTGGATCAGGCGCCCTGGGACGGGCACATGCACTGAACTTCGCCGACACCCAGCACGCAGGTCCAATAATCTCCTCCGTGCTCCCGGCCAGTCCCTCATAATTATTATTAGTACTTTTATTTTATTGATCCAAGCTAAGGGTGTCTCAAACAGCGAAAGGTGCTCTAGCCTAATGATTAGAGCACTTGAGTAGCATCCAGCAGACCTGGGTTCAACACCCCGAGGGAGCAAATTTAAACAGATCTACATTAACCAAAAATTTAAAAAATAGGCTGGGATTTCCCTACTGACTACGGTCAAAAAGGGTGTCTCAAACAAAACTGTCGAATAATAGCTAGCTGATGAGAATATTTTTATATGACATGAAAGGAAGGGAATGTACTACTCTATACTTATATTAGTTGACGTTTTTGGACAAGGTTTTAGTCAAACATTGGGAACATAAACTATCAATAACTTTTAAAATATTTAGTTTAAAAAAATTTATATGTATATAGATTCATCCTAAAACCTACTTTATAAAAAATAATTTTATTTTTAGTTTTCTTATGTATTTTTAATAAAAATTAATGGATAAAGTTAGGTTTGGTAGACCATGTCCTTGTCCAAAACGTCAATCTTTATGAATATAGAGGGAGTACGTAAAAAACGAAATCGCTAGCGACGACTGAATAGATAGAATTGCACGTCTTCCAATATAATTCTGCCTCTCTTTGATCTCTTTCTCCGTAACCCTTGCGCCTCGGCAATTCTATTTCTTTACTCTACCTTGTATCCACGTCTCAACTGGCAATTTTTCTTGACTGTTACGGAAATTGAATCTAAACATTTTCTTCTTAATTATGCAGTCCAACAATTTTTAGAGACATTTTTAAAAAATGTAACCAATTATTTAGCCTTTGCAATATCACTAGCCAAATAATAATGGCAGTTTTAGTGTCATTTTGTAATTTTAATAGTGGACCTTTTGAGAATATGGGTAACTGCCAGGGCGCTAATAAGGCCACAGCCACATCGCCGAAAAACGACTAAGTTGACATTTTTTTTTTATTAGCAAGCTTACACTAAGGTGTTGTTTGTTGGTTCATTTTTTGACGTGAATCCATCACATTGTAATAATTATAATTAGCTTGCGTTAATTTTTTTTGCATGCCGTATGTACAATATGCTAACGGATGCCACATAAATAATGTAGGCCCTCAGCAAACTCATCAAGGGTGGTATTTATTAGATAGTAAGATATTTTATATAATATTTAGTGCATGTCTTGTAAATTTTAAAATAAGTAATAAGCAGTAAATATTATATAAAATATCTTATTATCTAAATACCTATAATACTTATCTTAAAATTGTAGAGTGGTGCATGGCCCAATAATGGACCACTCCCTAGCTAGACCACTGCCCTTTTTGTGTGGACATCTTTCCAATTATATTCAACTGATAGAACATGAAAAAACAATTCATTCACTATTAAAAAAATTAACCGAGGTCGGCATTTTGGATTAAACGAGGTGGTCATCCAAAATGCCTCGGACCCAGGTCACGGTATATGGGATCCTTTTCTGAGGTGTTTTGGATGTCCTGAATCAGTTAATCAAAATAAAAAAAATAAACTGACGAGGCCAAACGCGAGCCCACCTAGGGCCCGATGTTGAGCCCATCCGCCACCGCGTCATAACGCTGTAAGTGCCCGCTGTTGCACCGCCACAAGCGCTGCTTCGTCGGGCTCGTCCGATTGGGGCCCCCGCTGCTAGTTGAGGCTACCACACCCGCTAGATCTGCTTGACGGAGGAGAGAAGGCCGTCCTGCGCGAAGAGCTCATAGGAGTCGCTGCATCCGGATATGCACTTGCCGCCTCTAGACGATCCGTCCTCCCAAGCACAGATCTAGCTTCCAACCGTCGGATCCAGATCTGCACCACCATTGTCTGCTCATCAGAGGAGAGGGTGGAGGAGGCTATGCTGTCTGAGTGCCCGCGCCCTAGCTCTGACTGGCACCACCACGCGCTTATCACATGAGGCTGCACCTCCACGACCGCCTGCCTGGATGGGGAGGGGTCGTCGGAAGGGAAGGGGATGTTGAAAGGGAAGGGGTTGCCGGGAGATGAAGGGAGGGCATAGGTATGAACGGAGGAAGGGGGAGAGAGGGGACGAAAAGCTAGGGGCATGGGGCGTCAGTGTGGGAGAAGTGGCTGTGAGCGAAATCCTCCCTCCTCTTATTGCATATGGTAGTTGGCTGGTGTGGGCTAGCGGGCTGGGCCTAGTTTACCGAGGTGGTTGGTTTATAATGCCCGTCTCTGTTAATGACTTATCGAGGCGGTTTCATTATAATGCCTACCTCGGTTAATAATATTTATAAATCGAGGTGGTTATGTTATAATTGTCGTCTCGATTAATGGATTTTGCGAGGCGTTTTTTTAAGGCAGTTGACATTTATGCCCACCTCGGAGGGGGTTTTAGAAAAGTCAGTAAATCATAGTAGTGATTGCTGATGTTCTACTTTTTAGGGTTGCAAGGTATGCTAGGTCAAAAAATTAAAGTGGTTCTATGTGGATCTGTCTCGAAATTAAAGTATAAACTATAGTACCTTGACAAGCCAGCCATTTTGGATGGTTGTGACAATAAAGGAGGCTGGGATGGCCTACGTTATCACCACTGCCACCGGAAGGTTCAACTTGCACACCCCCAGGTGAATTATTGTCTCTGTCCCTTTGCTAATGGTCATGTGCAATCGAGCATCTATATAAAGAGGAGGAGGGTGTGATCCAGGAGCCACAAGTCCCAGTTGTAGTATAGTGGCACTGGAGCTGGAGCTGATAGAAGAGGGGAGAGCTGGCTAGCTAGCTAGAGAGGAAAATGTATATATGGAGGTGGTGTCGGTAAGAAAGAAAGAGAGACAATATTAAGATATCTAAATTGTTCAAAATTTCATCAAGGCTAAAGGGAGAAGAGAGAGAGTACAGCCTTACCATGTATACACTCAGATCTCAACAGTGTCTTATATATATGTTGTTACCGCTGAGTGTGAAGGCTGTACCCCCTCTCTTCTTCTCTTAGCTTCTTGATGCAAAGTCGCATACACACTTGGGGAGCTCTTGTAATGAAGCAAGCGTTGTACTCCTGTCTAGATCGCTGCACACTCATGCATCAGAACTCCCATCGGTACAACGACTCTAACTTTTTGGCCAGCTTCTTTTTTTTTTTTTTCGTTTGTTTCAAACAGTTCATAGATCAAGCATGCATCTTAGGGAATGCACTTTGGCGCTGTTTGGTTGGTGCCCTCCAGGCAACCTCAGCCCCAGCCCTGGCCTATAGGCAGCAGGTTTGCCCTGCAGGGTGCAAACCAATAAACAGGAGCACACGACGGTGTGTACCCATAAGTCTGCTTAGTACTTTATACATGTGATGGCTCGGTATATGTATTTTGCACAATTAATATATGTAGGCACTGTAGGCAGATCTACTTCAAATTTACAAATTTGGAGGTTCGCACGAAAGAAATTAATTTCCATTCAGATAGAGTAAAATTAATATCTCTTGTAGTTACCTTTCAGTTTCCTTTTAGTTATCGCTGTTTTCTTTTACCGAGAATGATCGCAGCATGCACAGAAGAACCCACCATAGTGCATGTGCGAGTACACAAGCCACACATGATATTCCTGATGATGGACATCGGGATGGAGTACAGCTGCTAAACTGCCTAGGTCAAATCAAAGGCAAGGATTACTTCTGATTCAGCAACCATTGTCAGAGTCTACAAACCCATTTTCACTCTTGGAATTGAAACCGGCATATAGAGAGCTAGCAATTGACTGCATGCCAGTTTCAGAACCAGCAATGAAATTTTGTGGAGGTCACTGCTAGTTTATTATCGATCTTGAACAGGCGGAGGCCTTCGTTTTTCATCGGCAGAGTGACGCTGACGACTCTGCAGTGGCGCGCCGGGGGTGGGGTGGGGGGGGGGTGGTGTGTGGGGGGGAGGGGCGGGGGTGTGTGGAATGGATCAGCACTAGCGGCGAGATATGCCACCACTCCGGCGCGGCGCAGGCATGCAGTATTGCATTAGGATGGGACCTGACTGCTGGTTGTAGTCTCACGCTAGCTCGCTAGCTTAGCTTGCCAGGGATGCAAGTAGCATGAACTATCAGTCAATTAATAAAATTACCGTACCAATATATTGCTCATCACCTTAACAAAATATCTTGCTGCCACACAAAACGGAATCTTTGCTTGGCTCTGCGCAACTCTATTCACATTTATATAGATAGATGGCTGCCATGGCCGGATTCACCTGTGAGTACGGCCAGTGACCATGGTCATAATAATGCTTGGACCTTGCAGACCTGCAGGGGAGAAGCGTCTCTCCATAGACTCCAGCTGCCAACTGGTGCAGTGCAGGGTTCAGTCTGCGCAGCTTGTTTTTCTTTCTTTTGTGTGAGAAGAGGAATTCCAGGCAGCTTTTTCCATGAATGAATAGTACATAGAGAGCGCTACGGTTTGTGTGACCTTGGGCGTGATACAGCCCCACACGGCCCAGAAGAAGCGAGCCTGACCTCGGCCTGTTGCTAGTGTGGTTTGTTGAGCCCGACCGTTTTCCTTCATAGTACAAGCAAAAGGCCCAGATAGCCCGCCCATGGATCCGTTATATACTATTCCTCCGTAGTACTTGGCGTGCAGACAGTAGTGATGCACATTGCGTGCTGAGAAGTTAGAACTATGAAACTCTAGGTCATCATGTATGGCTGTTATCTCCGCCTAATTAAGGGTGTTTTTACTTCCTGTGATCGGATAATGTCATCACCAGGAGCTCTGCTAAAAAAACTTAGTTTAGTTATCGGACTTCCATGTGCACACTCAACAATTCAAAAGGTAGACTTCCTTTAAAATAAGTTTCAGAAAACAAAGGCACATATATATGTATCAATTTTGTGGGACCTTTTTGTCAATTTTTTTTGTGGGACACTATTTTTATAACATGGGCACACTCTTGTATATTATTATGTTGTTAAAGTTAATATATATTCAAGCACGAGAACGCATGTTATATATATAGCGTGATTTAATTTCTTGCGTCCGCTGTCAGCATCATATATGTTCTGATCAGATCAAACATCATAGTGTAGCCACCATTTTTCTAGGATTGGCATATAGCAGTTCATGTGTCGCCCGGGCCAAACAAGAAATATTATGGAACATAAAAACAATTGTAATTCCTTTTTCACACAGCTCAGTTGCAATAATATTATGGAACATGATTAAGTGCATTATTCCTAGGATCGGATGGCGTGGATCTCACTTAATTAGACGAGTACTTACTAAGATGTCCGTTATGTTATTCCTTTTTCCAATCGCATTACTGCAATATGATCATTCAAATAGAGCCGTCAGTGGTGAAGATGTGACTTGCAATTTGCTTTCTCTCTGGAACTGTGTATGAATTATTAAGACATCAGAGATAGCATGAAATATGACAGTAAGAAATTTCTGTTTATGATATGTCCCAAGAAGTTGAACGTTTCATTTCATCAGCCTACTTACATTGTCAATGATCCGTTTCTGCAATCAGGGAATAAGCTATAGTAGCAATACCATACACTAATACAAACTTTCTGTAAATGATGAAGGAATTTCTTTGGTTATACATTGATTATTGATCGAGTCATTTGGCCTGGACGAACTAGGGAGAATATATAGACAATTGGGTGGAATACTGCAGGCTGTTGTTAGATCTCTCAATGCAAAATCATAGTAGATTTCATAGGGTTCCATGTGAATGCAAATTCATGACTGAGAAAGATTAGAGGTCAAATGAAAAGTGGCATCGTTGCACATGGTCATGCACGGCAAATCTTGTTTGTGCAAACAGAAATGTCTTTTTCATTCCATAAGTTTATGTCGTTCTCTGACATTTGGCAGGCTCCATTTCTCTTTGTTTCCCAGCAGCTTAATTTCAGTATGCCTCTCTTTGTAGTTTGCCCAAAGTAAGTTACGGTGTGCATATTTTTGGACAAATTTCCATTTAATTCTGTTTAGTTTGAACATGCGAGAGAGGGCCGTATCGGGTGTTCGTGCGCGTGTGTGCTGTGATGGCTTGGCACCTGAATTCAGCGGGCCCTAGCCCCCTACGACTTCTCGTCCTCCTCTCCCAGGCGACGGCACGGCCTGCACGTGACTGCTGCAGCAGAGAGGTGGCACCGTTGGGCTTTAGGGTCAGGTCTAGGTTTCGGCAACGGCAGCGCCCAATGCACAGCGACGGCAACCTACGGCGGCGTGGTGTCGAGTGGCAGGACGGAGAGGAGAGACCAAGAGGTCGAACCTGGACAATGAAGACGACGGCGGGGCACGGTGTCGAGTCGCAGGAAAGGAAAGAGCGCGGTGCCGACGTCCTGCCCGCCCCATTCCCGAGCGCCTGTGGAAAGGAAAGAGCTGATGCGGTTAATTCGTTCCTTTCCCTGGAGGCAGAGCGTCGTCGCAGGAGGCAGAGTGAAAAGTTTGACCGGGAGATTACCGCACCAATTAGCAATCTTACTTTTAACCTTTTTAGTTGAGGGAGATGGGGAAAAAAAGAAATGGTTGAAGAATTCGTTGGCGCAACCAAGGACAATAGAAACAGGGCGAGGTCAGGCCGGGTCGCGTGCGACTTCCGCCTCTCTGGGCCATGTCACACCGAAGGTGAGAACTCACAAACGGTAGCGCTCTCTCCTATGCATGGAAAAGCCGCCAAAAAATATCTCTCACAAAAGAAAGGAGAAAAAAAAAGACGCTCATTATTGCAGCCGGAGGCTATAGCTGAATCATATGGTCACATGTCGTACTCATTGGTGAATCGATCTATCTATCTATCGATATCTATTTACTCCCTCTGTGGCTCTATCCTATAAAAAATATCACTCTCAGCTTATTAAGAAATCAATAACTTTTAACTCTAACAAAATATATATTAGAAATCTTAATATTTATGATACATAATTAGTTCCATTATATAGATAGTTAAATATATTAATAAACTAATTTAGAGATATAAATATTTCTAGTATTTTCTATAAATCTATTTTTTTAAAAAAATTGACAGCACGAGTCTCTTAGTGACTCTTTTTACATGATGGAGTAGTATATCTATGCACAAATCTACAAAACAAAGGACCAATTCAAACAAATTTGGTACACCCACATTTGTGTTCCCGCTAAGATAACACACATATTGTGTACCAAGAATTGTGTACCCCCAAGTATACAACTTTAAAAAAATTAATGGATCTTAACCTATCCTAGAAGGCTTGAACTCAAATGGGCTTCAATGCACACTGCACACTGCACCCCAGCCTACACGCCCTCCGTGGCCAGGGATCAAGAATCCCCCCATGCCTCCAGCGCCTTGCAAATGCCTCAATTGTGTCTTTTTTTCTAAAAAATGAAACATATCAAGGTTCATGGGGGGAGCGTTCGTGTGCCAACCTGCTAGGATGCGACCAATAATGGGGTGTTGCTTAGCGGGGTGCGGCCACCATTGTGTTGCTGTCTGGGAGCAGTAGCCTAGGGCACTGCCATCATTGGCTCACGAGCGGGCATGGGTACCTAGGCATAGTTGTGCGGGCACTGGGCATTGTTGTGTGGGAGGGAGGAGTGAGCACAAGCAGCTGTGAGAGCGAGTGGGAGGCCAATGGCCATGGGGATATGACATCGGCGTAGATGCGACCAGCTAACAATGGGAGCTTAAGGACAAGGTGAAGCTTGGGCATCGGAGCGGCCCACGCGATGTCTGCATGTTGAATAGGCAGCACAACAAAATTCCCTTTGGGGGAAGAAGAGGATGGGGAAGGAGAGGGAGTCCCATCGGCAGTGAGAGAGGGAGGGAGAAGAGGTGGCAAGGCAGGCTAGCATAGGCCACTGGGCCACGTCCTGGCCCATGATAGGGAAGTGAGAGGAGGTGGTTGTGTGGACGTGTGGGAGAGATTTTGGGATAGGGTTTTGTATAGGATTTTAGCTCAAATAGTATAGGATATTTTTGTAAATATTTTAAAAGGATGATAGATAGTGTAATAAAAAATTAAATACCCTATGTCAAGGTGATGACCAAATGGTAGGGTAATTGAATGATAGTATACATATGCTAATTTAGTTTCATCCCTGCCAAGCTACAAGTCACTAGCTTGAGAGACCAATAGTGCCTGTACCGGAGTGGCAATGGCACGTCGCCACCGTTAGCTAGTTGCTGGTTCCATTCTATCGGCGGAGTCCTGCACGCACGCGCTCGTCAGCGTGTCACCCACTCACCCTGCCGTGTTTCGTCAACATGCATGGGCCAAGGCCTTCGACAGCCCTTTGACCTAGGCACCTTAGCTGTATGTAATTCATCCTGAATTCCTTGAATTTGATGTCTATCATCAGGATGTGATGTCAGCACACTTAGCTTTTAGTAGGCGGCTAGTCTAGGAGAATACGCGTGGCTGGCTGTCAGTGTCAGCACAAGTAGCTAGTAGGCGGCTAGTCGAGGAGAATGCAAGCAAAAGTCACCTGTACCGCATTGCCTTAATGACGATCAAGTTTTAGTTTCGTAAAGTACGACCTCTGGGTGTCCAATAATTGATAGTCTAAGAAAAGTTTTAGTATTGGCTATTGAGAAAAAAAATTAAATAGCTAGCGATCGCTAAATAGTTAGACCATGCATGTTTAATTGTAAGGCTATAAGGATTTATGTCTACTTTTAAGTCCCCGTAAGCTATAAGTTCCTCTTTTGCTAAACATCAGGGAGATTGCGTATTATAAATTGTGTGTAACTTTTAGTCAATTTTTTTTGAATTTCTCCACCTGGTTTCTAGTCTTTGAATCACTATGGATGCTCATATATTTTTGTAATTTTTCTTTTCACCGACAGTGAGAGTTTCTAGGGTCGGGCATCTAACCATTCATAGCTTGTTTGTAGGAGGCTTCATGTCTTTGTCTCATGTACATCCTGACCTATCCATATGTGGTCTTTGAGAAGAAAAATGTATATTTGATCAAGACACTACTTGCATATACCTGGTCAACGAATTGTCTATTTTTTATATAAATATTATACTTTTCTAGACTTAGAGCTTAGAAAATAATATAAAAATTCATCAAGCAAAAATGACAAAATAAATATGCAAATTAACTAGAGTTGATGTGAGCTAAGTGGGCAAAAAAAGTCAGTCTAAATTGCTTGCAAAAAATAAATAAAAATACCAAACATCATGTCTCTTTAGATCTACGTAAGAACAAATAAACTAGTGAAAGAAACATATATAGGTCCAATTTGAATATTTTAGGGTGGCACAAACTCACCTGTTAAATCCAAATCCTGCAAATTAAAGTTTCCAAGGGTTAAACCTCCCCTTCTTTTTTTGCAATTTATCAACTCCAATGATACTTAACAATAGCATGAACAGTTACAGCTCCTAAAACGCGGTTCTCTTAGAAAACCGTCCCTGAAACTTTCTCTCTTCTATTTTTGGGGAACAATTCTCTTAAGAAAACCACTTCTAAAAAATGGATATGTTTCTAGGAGTGATTTTTTGAACAGAATCATTTCTAAAAATTGATTTCTAGCAACAATTGTTTACCTGTGTAATATAGTGCCTTTCCTAAGTCAACCGCCACTATTAGAAAGAAGAGCTGTCTGTAAAAATTATTTATGTACTAGTGTTCATTTCTTTTCCAATATGTACTAGTGTGCATTTATGTTCCAATAGGAAATTTCTCTTCAACGAGAAAAGATCATCCTCGATCCTCTAGTTAAGTACACCAACTTGTCATGGATGTAGTAAATGTTTACTCGGAAGGTGGTCCAGTGAATGGCCAAAATTAAAATAAGAAGAATACTAAATTTCTGAAAACTTGCATCATTAGAGTCAGACTATATTATATTTATTTTTTTACACACACTCACAAAGGTCACCAACTCTACATTTGCTCATTAACAATCTGCAGAAACCTGCACCGTAGTGCGAATATTCTAAGTTTCCAACCAAAACTAAATATTCCCTGGATCTCATCAAAATCAAAACTCAGAGAAACAGGATAGTTTTGAATGATTTCTGATCTAACTAGTGCCAGGAATCTATAAAAAAGCAGTGTACAAAGTCAGCCAATTTTTATGGTAGTGTAGTGAGCTTTGCGGTCCATATCTAACGCACCTGTGCATGCATACTTATTTAGGATTGATACCAAACATTTCAACTTGGATTGGCAGTAGTATTAAATTCCTTGATACCAAACAGGGAAGTCAACTAATATTAAAACGTATGAATGGTATAACCTGTACAAACTCAGCCAATTTTTATGGTAGTGTAGTGAGCTTTGCGGTCCATATCTAACGCACCGGTGCATGGCATACTTATTTAGGATTGATACCAAACATTTTAACTTGGATTGGCAGTAGTATTAAATTCCTTGATACCAAACAGGGAAGTCAACTAATATTAAAACGTATGAATGGTATAACCAGTAATTTCTCATAATATATTTGATTAAAATGTTTATTAGCATATTTATTTGTGAATGGTACAGTAGTTTCTCATAATATATCATTTATAGCCAATGTTTGCATTTATTTGGGCAATATGACCACTTAAACAGGCTACACCATTGACAGCCTCTTGCTAGCCCAGCAAATTGGATGTAACAAAGTGGAGATGCAATCTAACTGTGCGGAGATCGTGAACATGATGTTTGAAAGAGGGTTCTCGGCAACATCAGCAGCACCTATCTATGATGAATGCTGTCAGTACTGGATGGATTTCAATGTTGTTTCTATTAGCAATTGTAATAGGGATTACAACTCTATTGCTTATGAATTAGCTAGGCAAGCTTTAGTTGAGAATATTCGTTTGCATGGATAGATAACCCCCCTTAGTCTATCATCCAATTGCTTGTAAACGGTGTAACAATTTTATCGAATCAATAAAATTTGCCTAATTCCTAAAAAAACAGATAAGTGAATGACTGCATGCCGTTTACAATAACACTGGGGACGCCATGACTGCATGACCATTTACGATAACACTAGGGATACCCGGTGCCTCCTCCTCTTGTTGTGTTGGGCGTGTGACACTTAGTCACCAGCATTTTACTCTTTTATTATTTTTTGGCAAGGGCTTAGTCAGTTGCATTGAACAGCAAATCTCACATGTTCGCCATCGAGATACAGAAGGGGTGAAAGCGTCTACACCAAACAATGGAGGGCAGTGCAAATTCCGTACACATCGCATCTAATCCCTAGAGAGGGAGAGGCTGCACCTATCCGTGCACAAAACAATATAATTCTCACTTTAAATGTTTTAAAGTTTGGCTAAAGTTATATAAAATTATATTAACAGTTATGATATACGATACGCTATCAATCTCCAAATAAATCAATTCTTAAAATCTATATAGGTCAAATTATTTTAAGTTTAACTAACTTTATTTATATATATATATATATATATATATATATATATATATATATATATATATATATATATATATATATATATATATATTAAAAAAGAGTAACAACTATAAAATGAGCATATTATAAAATATATTTTTATAGAATATCTTATTTGATGTCATAAATCTTAACAAATTTTTTTCTAGAAATTTAGCTAAAGTTTAAAAATTTTATTTTAAGATAAATAGAGGAATATATTATTTATATTCAGGAACAGATGGAGTAATCATTACTAAATTCATTATGAAATATATTTTTAAAGTAAATTTAGTTGGAGACATAAAGTTAAGTTACATCGATTTGCACAAATCTCCTAGTTACATTTTTATGGACAACACACAAAGGGCGGATGCAGGTTTTAAGTTTAGGGGGGCTCACTCCTTCTTCTTCCTCCATCTCCATCTTTTCTTTCTCTTTTTCTCTTTTTTTTTCCCTCTCTCCTCCTCCTCCTTCTTCCTTAGTTGTCGCACCCGGTTTTCTAAAGAATACCGAAGCGCTAACTATATGTGTGCCCAGGATGTCCACACAACACATATAGCAACAAAAATGGAGATTATCAAAGACAATGCTTTATTATATATCGAAACATATTTACAACAAAGCTTACATCTATTACAGAGCATAGTGGAAACTTGTCTTAATCTTCTGTCTTTGAGTCTCCGTACTCCACAGGGACGGTTGACTGGGAGAGCACTCGCCTAGTAGTCTTTAAACAGCTCAGGGAAACACCTCACTTGAAACGCCATCTGGTACCCATCCGGGATTTTGTTGATTGTAAAGCAAGCGTCAGCGCACCATGCTCAGCAAGCATAACATGAGGGGATGCAAGGCTCAAAAGGCTAGACACTGCTGAACTGCAGTTAGCACTTTTAATTGGTCATGTTTTATTATTATACCTGACTTTCTAGGTTATGCTTAGCACCCCAAGTGAATATAATTAATTACCATCATCAAGATTAAACATCACTGTAACCATCCTTCGATCCATCTATCTCGAAAAGGATCCAGGGCCGCCGTGGACCGTGAGCACGGCTGATATATCAGTTTGATTAAACTCTGCAGAGTGTGTACACTTTCACCATGAGTCGTGATACCCATACGCCTGAGGCGGCCAACCTCTGACTCACTTCCGAGGTAAGTCGGCAGGGTTCACTACGAGGCCTTTCCAAAGACACCCTAACAAGTTAGTAGCCGCGAGGTTTCAGCAGCTAGGCGAATGGAGCCCCCCTTCAAGACTGGTGCACAAATGACCACAGCCCAGCAACACATCTTGACAGGCAAGAAGCCATTCTCGCAACCTAGGCCCCCTCTTGCGCCTTTCGGTAACCACTAACAAGCTAGAGAAATCTAGTTACTTAGCCAAGACCGAGCCATATAGTCCTCATGGTTGTACGGATGTCCTGGGTGGCCGCTTTAAGATTGAGTCCTTATGGAGGGCAGACTAGAGCACCCAAGAAAGCCCAATGCTCTAGCCCCCTTATGTCCATGTTACCAAAGAGCATCATCTTAACCATCGATTCCATAAGGCATCATTAATCAAAATTAACATTATAAAGATAGGTGATTGCAAGCTAAGCAAAGCTACCCATGTGCATTAACCCAGGGTATCAAGGAACAGGGTACAAAAGTACTAGGTAAAGTCCTTAGGGGTTCATCATATTAGACACATCCATATGAAAGATGATTAATTAGTTCTTAGGTAGCAAGGGTACTCATGTTACACTTGCCTTCCAAAAGTCAGACAAACTTTCGATCCTTTCCTTTCGGATCATCCTTGCACAGCTCCACCTCTAACGATAGCATCAACCAGCACAAGCATTTTAAACAAACCTACAAACATTACACCAAGCATTATAAAAATAGCACATAAAGATTTGAAACACGTAGGACTTGTAACTACGATCGCTTGAGCGCAAAAACAACCAAAAGGAAAGCTAGGATTAAAGGATGTGAGAGTTGAAAGGTATAGATGGAAATGATTGGATTTAGGTGAGCAAGGTGGGTTTTATACTAGAAGGAACATACACATCAGAACAATAAGGGTTGGTTATTTGTATAGGTTACTTGGGAACATGTCATTATTAACCAATGCACTATGGTAGATTCAAGATCAAAGGAAAATAGGATTATTGTTAATGGTGCATTGGTTGAGAATACTCGGTGGCGGATAGCGGCGGGTAGCAACGACTATGAAAATGATAAGTCAGAGACACATGATCATGTAGGAGGACTCAGAGCGGGGAAACACGGTGAATTGCTGAGGCATCCTAGACACGCACGTCGGTGGCCAGCGGTAGTTAGGATGAGCGGTTGCATGGTTATCGAAAAGGACCAAAGGGTGATATCTTTCATGGGGTTTCTAGGCACTGTATGTACTATGTTGTGGCAACCGGACATGGTGTTTCGCCACTTTGGATAGTTGGGGAACGAGATTGCAAGATTGTATGGCGTGGTTGTTGGCATTGCAAGAGCAAATGACATGATGATATATATATATATATATTTGGTGATGTGGTTTATATGGACAAGAAAACTTGCAAATATGTGTATAAGTATATGATAAACACTGTGGTTGAAGGGCTTGACCATCGGAGTAGCGAATCAGCAAGAACACGCATGCCAACCGGCATCAACGCGCGAAGCGGGGGCAGCAGAGACAGCGAGCACAAAACTGGATGATATCTCTTTTCGCATTTGATCATATGGCCATGAAACTTTTCATAGGTGTGTGCAACTATATAATTGATATCCTAGACAAAGGGTACATGTTGGGGTTCAATGGATCAACGGGAACGCCGTTGCCAAAAACAGGGTGGGTGCTGTTTGGACAACAAGGGTAGTGGACGCTTCGGCTTCGATATCTCGGCCACCGGAGATTGCATAGCCAAACCAATTTGTGGGATCATGTGCAGAGATGTCATGAGCATGTGGGTTCAAGGGATAGTGTATTTGGGCTGTGGATTAGCAAGGAACGCCAACACGACTCAGAGTTGCAATCTGCCAAGACAGCAGGAGCAGCGGGTACGGAGACGGCGATATCTCTAGTTTCTCAACTCCTATGGCGAAACCATTTTACAGAGGTGTGTTCAAGGATGTAATCTACAACTCCACCAAACGGATTGATGATTGGAAGCACGAAACAGCGAGGAACACCGATTCCGTGAATGACAGCAAATCTGCCCACGAGGACAGCAACACATACAACGGGTAAACTCCATCGGGGATCAACCATATGTCATCTATGGTACCTGATATGCAGCGAGAAACACAAGAATAACATGGGGATGATGATGGAGGGTTCTCACCATGGGGAATGGTGTGATGGAGCGAGGAGAGGCATCAACGGCGGCCGGTGACGACGATCTAGTGCATCGGGGCATCCTTCTCGCATTGCGGTTGATCGGGGCAGCCATGGGGGAGGATGAGGAGCTGCAGGGGCGTCCCTCCTCTGTTCTTGACGTGGGGAATGAGGGGAGAGGCGTGAGGGGGCTGTTGGGGTGGTATATATGAAGGAGAGGTGAGGGGAGACCAAGGGTTGGAAGCCAAAGGGTCTTGCTTTGATATTTTGATGCCTTGCTTGATATTTTTATGGGAGATTGAGAGGCTCCAAGGGGGTCACGTGGGAGAGGGAGAGGAAGAGTTAGAGGGCTGGTTGGGCTCCATGTTGGTCCACAAAAAAGAGAGGAGGATGGTTGGGCTTTGATCCAAGGTGAGGGTTATGGCAAGGTTTGACCGGATTAGGCCCGAAACGACATCCGAGGATGGAAATAGCTGGTTGACCCATTAGCAAGAGTGATAAAAGGGAGGTGTGGTTTACTAATGATCTAAGTTGGTGGATTTTTCCCAAGATAAGACAAGATGGAAGAAGAGAATTGAGCTTGATTCGCCAAGTTATCAGAGTTGCGATTAGGGTTTTCATAAAATTGAAAGCTTCAAAGAGATGGGACTAAGGCTATAGAGATTTCAAGGATGGATCATATATAAGTTTAGCTTTGATCAAGAGGAGAAAAGGTGAAGGGTAAAAAGGGCCCATGTAGGTTTTTCTAAGGTGAAGAAAGAAAAGCAAGTCAAAATTGAGATTAACTTGGATACATGACACGTGATTGATTTGACTTGAACAAGATGAGATTGAATTGTGTGAGAAAAAGAAGAGATATAAAGATTGGTCACTTAGCATAGACTTTGGGCTATAGAGAAGGACGAAATCAAAAAGAGATTAGGAGCTCAAATATAAGGGATAAAGGATAAAAGAAAGAGAGAGAGCAAGGCTATGACTACTAGCTAAGGTTTTAGAGGGCATGAGATTGGGTGCCTGACAAGATAAAAGTGTGGGATCTATCAAGGTTCTTGAATCAAGGATTAAGATGTATGGTTTGTAAGAATATGATCATGGTTTTGAGGCCAAGGAAAGTTGGTCAAAGATTAAGAGGGATTTGCTTCGGATGAAACCCGATGCACGCGTTTGAAAACATTTAAATTCATTTTTCACACAAGAACACTATGCAACGGCATGAAGTGCAACAAACAAGTAATATTAAATTTTAAAAAGTTTTAGGAAATGGCTTCTTCACTCTTTAGATTGAGAACAAACTTACCAACAAAAGGTTGAAAACTTTTAGAGAAATGTTAAATCATTTACTTTATTTAGTGTTTTCGGGGGCACATCCCCAAAATGGAAATTTTGGGGTGTGACAAACTACCCCCCTTAACAGGAATCTCATCCCGAGATTCAAGAATGAGGCATTCATTACAAAGAACCAAAGCAAACAAGGACACAATAACAAAACAATCAACCACACTAAGACACACTAACATGGTAGATCCTTATGAAAACACACTATCACTTGCCTTAGCATCGTTACTATCGTAAAAAGCGCTTGGGTAGAAACTTTCTAGAGTAAGGCTTAGGTTAGATGAGCTTAAACTCTTTAGTCTTCCATGGTGACATCTTTTGTTGATGTAGGATCTTCAACTTCACAGGCGCCTTCATAGACTTTGAAGAAATGAGGGGTTTTCGGTAAAGAGCATTTTTATTTTTTGCAAATCATCAAGGGGTAGAAAGCTAAGATTAGTTTTTACTAAAATAAGTTTATAAAAACGACCATTTCTAACTAGGCTGAGCGTCCTACAGTCAACACTACTCTGATACCATTTTGTCGCACCCGGTTTTCTAAAGAATACCGAGCGCTAACTATATGTGTGCCCAGGATGTCCACACAACACATATAGCAACAAAAATGGAGATTATCAAAGACAATGCTTTATTATATATCGAAACATATTTACAACAAAGCTTACATCTATTACGAGCATAAGCGGAAACTTGTCTTAATCTTACGTCTTTGAGTCTCCGTACTCCACGAGGACGGTTGGATCGGGAGAGCACTCGCCTAGTAGTCTTTAAACAGCTCGGGAAACACCTCACTTGAAACGCCATCCGGTACCCATCCGGGATTTTGTTGATTGTAAAGCAAGCGTCAAAAGCACCATGCTCGAACAAGCATAACATGAGGGGATGCAAGGCTCAAAAGGCTAGACAACTGCTGAACTGCAGTTAGCACTTTTAATTGGTCATGTTTTATTATTATACCTGACTTTCTAGGTTATGCTTAGCACCCCAAGTGAATATAATTAATTACCATCATCAAGATTAAACATCACCAGAACCATCCTTCGATCCATCTATCTCGAAAAGGATCCAGGCCGCTCGTGACCGTGAGCACGGCTGATATATCAGTTTGATTAAACTCTGCAGAGTGTGTACACTTTCACCATGAGTCGTGATACCCATACGCCTGAGGCGGCCAACCTCGACTCACTTCCGAGGTAAGTCGGCAGGGGTTCACTACGAGGCCTTTCCAAAGACACCCTAACAAGTTAGTAGCCGCGAGGTTTCAAAGAGCTAGGCGAATGGAGCCCCCCCTTCAAGACTGGTGCACAAATGACCGCAGCCCCGGCAACACATCTTGACAGGGCAAGAAGCCATTCTGCAACCTAGGCCCCCCTTTTTGCCTTTCGGTAACCACTAACAAGCTAGAGAAATCTAGTTACTTAGCCAAGACCGAGCCATATAGTCCTCATGGTTGTACGGATGTCCCGGTGGCCGCTTTAAGATTGAGTCCTTATGGAGGGCGACTAGAGCACCCAAGAAAGCCCAATGCTCTAGCCCCCTTATGTCCATGTTACCAAAGAGCATCATCTTAACCATCGATTCCATAAGGCATCATTAATCAAAATTAACATTATAAAGATAGGTGATTGCAAGCTAAGCAAAGCTACCCATGTGCATTAACCCGGTATCAAGGAACAGGGGTACAAAAGTACTAGGTAAAGTCCTTAGGGGTTCATCATATTAGACACATCCATATGAAAGATGATTAATTAGTTCTTAGGTAGCAAGGGTACTCATGTTACACTTGCCTTCCAAAAGTCGACAAACTTTCGATCCTTTCCTTTCGGATCATCCTTACACGCCTCCACCTCTAACGATAGCATCAACCAGCACAAGCATTTTAAACAAACCTACAAACATTACACCAAGCATTATAAAAATAGCACATAAAGATTTGAAACACGTAGGACTTGTAACTACGATCGCTTGAGCGCAAAAACAACCAAAAGGAAAGCTAGGATTAAAGGATGTGAGAGTTGAAAGGTATAGATGGAAATGATTGGATTTAGGTGAGCAAGGTGGGTTTTATACTAGAAGGAACATACACATCAGAACAATAAGGGTTGGTTATTTGTATAGGTTACTTGGGAACATGTCATTATTAACCAATGCACTATGGTAGATTCAAGATCAAAGGAAAATAGGATTATTGTTAATGGTGCATTGGTTGAGAATACTCGGTGGCGGATAGCGGCGGGTAGCAACGACTATGAAAATGATAAGTCAGAGACACATGATCATGTAGGAGGACTCAGAGCGGGAAACACGGTGAATTGCTGAGGCATCCTAGACACGCACGTCGGTGGCCAGCGGTAGTTAGGATGAGCGGTTGCATGGTTATCGAAAGGACCAAAGGGTGATATCTTTCATGGGGTTTCTAGGCACTGTATGTACTATGTTGTGGCAACTGGACATGGTGTTTCGGCCACTGGATAGTTGGGGAACGAGATTGCAAGATTGTATGGCGTGGTTGTTGGCATTGCAGAGCAGCGACATGATGATATATATATATATATATTTGGTGATGTGGTTTATATGGACAAGAAAACTTGCAAATATGTGTATAAGTATATGATAAACACTGTGGTTGAAGGGCTTGACCATCGGAGTAGCGAATCAGCAAGAACACGCATGCCAACCGGCATCAACGCTGCCAAGGGGGCAGCAGAGTCGGAAAGCACAAAACTGGATGATATCTCTTTTCGCATTTGATCATATGGCCATGAAACTTTTCATAGGTGTGTGCAACTATATAATTGATATCCTAGACAAAGGGTACATGTTGGGGTTCAATGGATCAACGGGAACGCCGTTGCCAAAAACAGGGTGGGTGCTGTTTAGACAACAAGGGTAGTGGACGCTTCGGCTTCGATATCTCGGCCACCGGAGATTGCATAGCCAAACCAATTTGTGGGATCATGTGCAGAGATGTCATGAGCATGTGGGTTCAAGGGATAGTGTATTTGGGCTGTGGATTAGCAAGGAACGCCAACACGACTCAGAGTTGCAATCTGCCAAGACAGCAGGAGCAGCGGGTACGGAGACGGCGATATCTCTAGTTTCTCAACTCCTATGGCGAAACCATTTTACAGAGGTGTGTTCAAGGATGTAATCTACAACTCCACCAAACGGATTGATGATTGGAAGCACGAAACAGCGAGGAACACCGATTCCGTGAATGACAGCAAATCTGCCCACGAGGACAGCAACACATACAACGGGTAAACTCCATCGGGGATCAACCATATGTCATCTATGGTACCTGATATGCAGCGAGAAACACAAGAATAACATGGGGATGATGATGGAGGGTTCTCACCATGGGGAATGGTGTGATGGAGCGAGGAGAGGCATCAACGGCGGCCGGTGACGACGATCTAGTGCATCGGGGCATCCTTCTCGCATTGCGGTTGATCGGGGCAGCCATGGGGGAGGATGAGGAGCTGCAAGGGCGTCCCTCCTCTGTTCTTGACGTGGGGAATGAGGGGAGAGGCGTGAGGGGGCTGTTGGGGTGGTATATATGAAGGAGAGGTGAGGGGAGACCAAGGGTTGGAAGCCAAAGGGTCTTGCTTTGATATTTTGATGCCTTGCTTGATATTTTTATGGGAGATTGAGAGGCTCCAAGGGGGTCACGTGGGAGAGGGGAGAGGAAGAGTTAGAGGGCTGGTTGGGCTCCATGTTGGTCCACAAAAGAGAGGAGGATGGTTGGGCTTTGATCCAAGGTGAGGGTTATGGCAAGGTTTGGACTGGATTAGGCCCGAAACGACATCCGAGGATGGAAATAGCTGGTTGACCCATTAGCAAGAGTGATAAAAGGGAGGTGCGGTTTACTAATGATCTAAGTTGGTGGATTTTTCCCAAGATAAGACAAGATGGAAGAAGAGAGTTGAGCTTGATTCGCCAAGTTATCAGAGTTGCGATTAGGGTTTTCATAAAATTGAAAGCTTCAAAGAGATGGGACTAAGGCTATAGAGATTTCAAGGATGGATCATATATAAGTTTAGCTTTGATCAAGAGGAGAAAAGGTGAAGGGTAAAAAGGGCCCATGTAGGTTTTCCTAAGGTGAAGAAAGAAAAGCAAGTCAAAATTGAGATTAACTTGGATACATGACACGTGATTGATTTGACTTGAACAAGATGAGATTGAATTGTGTGAGAAAGAAGAGATATAAAGATTGGTCACTTAGCATAGACTTTGGGCTATAGAGAAGGACGAAATCAAAAGAGATTAGGAGCTCAAATATAAGGGATAAAGGATAAAAGAAAGAGAGAGAGCAAGGCTATGACTACTAGCTAAGGTTTTAGAGGGCATGAGATTGGGTGCCTGACAAGATAAAAGTGTGGGATCTATCAAGGTTCTTGAATCAAGGATTAAGATGTATGGTTTGTAAGAATATGATCATGGTTTTGAGGCCAAGGAAAGTTGGTCAAAGATTAAGAGGGATTTGCTTCGGATGAAACCCGATGCACGCGTTTGAAAACATTTAAACTCATTTTTCACACAAGAACACTATGCAACGGCATGAAGTGCAACAAACAAGTAATATTAAATTTTAAAAAGTTTTAGGAAATGGCTTCTTCACTCTTTAGATTGAGAACAAACTTAACAAAAGGTTGAAAACTTTTAGAGAAATGTTAAATCATTTACTTTATTTAGTGTTTTCAGGGCACATCCCCAAAATGGAAATTTTGGGGTGTGGCATTAGTCTCCAATGGAGTTTTGGGCTGTAGGGGGGAGGGGGCTAGAGCCCACCCAGGCCCCCTGTAGATCCGTCCCTGCCTATACATATGGATGAAGGCGAGTAAAAATACTAGATGCATTTGCACACTCATCAAACAAAATATACATTTTTTATTAAAGGAAAAGAGGGAAAAATATGGAATTATAGATTAACTCAAAGTGTGCAGCCATGCGTTCGCCATGGCTCGCCCATTCAATTTGAGTTGGATTAACTCTGATGTGAGCTCTACGGCTTTTTTATTCACTTCCCCGTATTTTCATATCATTTTGTCAAGTCATGCATAAAGTTTGGCTAAATATTTCTTTAACACACATAAGACAGGGAGGGAGTGCCAACCTTAGCGCGCGCGCGCACACACACACGAACGTTCGGACGGTTGGTTAGGACCACAAACAAGTGGCACGTCGATCCGTTCCAACGACTCGCGAGGAAGCACGTGCGCACGTACATCATCGTCGCCCGTTGGGTTCATTGGGGCGATGCTGTTGCTGCAGTGCAGCTGGGCACGGGCGGCCATTATTGCCCTGTCTGGCTGATCTGGTTGCCCGCCGGCCGCCCTGACTGCGCTGCGTGCGGCGATGCTACAGCCGACGACGGGACAGGGCCGGGCACGCACGCATGTGAGCTCGGCTTGGCGCTGCGTTGAAGCGGTCGTCTTTGGCGGAGCCGCAGCGGACCGGGAACCGGCGCCGCCTCCGGCCCAGGGCCACCTGTCGACGCGCGCCGCGCGCGCTCAGCTCCCCCTCCCCGTTGAGTTCGATCGGGTCAAGGTCAACACGTGACGGCCGATCGAGTCAACCACAGCGCGTGTCTAGTGTCTTCCGCGAGCGCGCGCGCCGCCGGTTCCGATCGGCGACGAGCCGAACGCCTCGCGACGCTGCATGCTCTCGATCGACTGCTACAGCTCCCATGCCATGTGCAGTTCGACCAACCTGGATGGATTGGCGTATAGGGGAAACAAATGGCTAGCTCCTCTCGCAAAATTACAAAGAAAGAACCACCAACTCAGGCAGGGGCCCTCTACCTCGGATTCTCTCTCGATTTTACGCAGGTTTTTGTTCATATGTATATGTATATGCCCTTTCAACATGCCTGGTTCAAAAAAGTACTAATAAATACGGAGAAAAGTACGTACACGACAGATGAAAGTAAGTTTGACATTGACCATTGACCAAAATAATTTTCCAAGTGACATATTGTTGACGTGTAATACTTAGTATAGTCAAAGATTTCAATTTTTCTACTTAAAAAAAAACTAAATCGTAGGTCAAGGGAGGTCACTTTTCTACTAAGGCAGACATCCATTTCGGAATGGAACTAAACTCTGACGGTGCCGAGGTCATTAGCGTTCTATGAGAAACTGTAAACTTAAGTGGCCTCCTTCCTCCTAACATATTTGAAGGAGCTTCAAATCATTGCTAGGGCTACAAACAGTGTCAATGTTCTTTGTTTTTTTTCTTCGTGTTCAGTACGTGTCGAGCATCATCTAGTACTGTCGAGCATCATCTAGTACACCTTACAAAAACATCACAATTAATTGTTCCTTGTGCGCTCATTCAAAATAAGATATGTATCCAACCTTGTCTCACTGACCGTATTTTTTGCAATAGAAGTTGATGTCATTGTAGCAGATTTTGTTGACTTTGCAGTGAAACTTAATGTGTCCCCAGTCACTCACTTTCGAGTGAAACAAGCATCACTGACCATTATTGATATCCTCGGCGACAAAACTTGATGTGTCCAGTCACTTACGTGTTGCATGCATGCAATTAGTAGGGAAAAATAGAAAGAAACAGCTCATGTAATTAGTTCTGGCTCTCAACACACAATTATTGGAAAGAAAGTTGGAAAGTGTGATGCTTTGTTGGTGCACAAAGCTTGTTGTAAACATGATAGACAGACGAGAACGAGATATGTAGAGAACAGAATGAGAAAAAAGATGAGTTCTAGCTCTCAACGCACAATCCTTCTATTTTTTTTGTAGCAACCATATTATTGCAATTATTGGAATGAAAGTTGGAAAGTGATGCTTGTTGCAACCATACCATGATTCTTGGTGCACAAAGCATGTTGTAACCATGATAGACAGAGACGAGATATGTAGAGAGCAAAATGAGAATAAACAAACTGCAACATATTTTTTATCCAATATCCAATTTCTAGGGTGCTTAAAGGTCGTAACTTAAATCACCGAATTCTTATTTTCATCTACTTGAATAGAGACTACAGTATGACCAACTGGTATGGCAATTGTCATTCGCCTTAGAAAAATCATGACACCTGACTTGGCTGCTTGCAGTCATTCAGAAGAGACATATTATATAGCAAAGCCCCAGTAACCTTGGATGTATCTCTTCGACCATCGACCACTAAAGTTGATGTCACTGTAGCTAGATATTGTTGGCTTGGATTAACAACTCTCTCCTATCACTTACGCGTGCCAACAAGCAATTTTTATTGGGAAGTAAAAATGCAAAAATTCTAGTATACACGGTTCGGGATATAAGTTGAAAAAACACTAGTTTTGATGACGTGGATTATCAAAATTAATGATCAAATTAGTCGATGAAAGATTTTTTTAGGCCTCTCATCTAAGTACAACCGTAGTATCTGTTCATGTATAGACACACATCCTACTCTATGCGCGCACACCACACATACCACTTGTGCATTATAAGACCTACAAATACACACCGATAGAAACCATGTCGTTCTAGAGATCGTCAGGGCCATCCATACATCTATAAGAAAAGTGCATATCACAATTCTATTGTGGCTCCACGTGAAATAGGTTGCAAATAATTAATTGGTCTATAGCTCTGTAGGCGACGTGCGCATTGCAATGGCATGTTCGGCTGGTCATATAAGTCGGCTGATAAAATAAGCCAGCTGATTTGCTGTGAGAGAAAAATACTGTTCAAATGATTGATAACTTTGGCTGATACAACAAGTGAACATAGTCAATTGTGTCTTCCATGCGAGAGAGACCGCAAACCATTAGTATAGGGGAAACCTCGATAGAAAAATCACGCATTGGGCAAGGCTTGAATGTGTGACCATCCATAACTCTAGAGGCGACATGCACATCACAATTCTATTGTGGCTCTATGCAAAAGTGGTTACAGACAATTAATATGGTCTAGAGCTACGTAGGCGGTGTGCACATAGCAATTCTATTGTGGCTTCCACGCGAGAGAGGTCGCAAACAACTAATATAGAGGACACCCCGATGGGGAAACTTGCGCATCGGGCAAGGCTCAAATGCACGATTGTCCATAGATTGGTAGGCATAGTGCACATCACAATTCTATTATGGCTTCATGCGAAAGAGCCTGGAAATAATTAATATGGTTCATAACTTTATAGTAGACATGTACATTGTAATTCCATTGTGAATTCCATGCAGAGAGATCGTAGACAATTAATATAGGGCTCGAATGTGGATTCCACACATCGAGCAAGGCTCGAATGTGCGACCATCCATATCTCGTAACAATTCTATTATGATTCCACACAAAAGAACTTGCAAACAATTCATATGGCCCATAGCTCCGTGGGCAACGTGCGCATCGCAATTATATTATGGCTTCCACGCGAGAGAGGCTGCAAACAATTAATATAGGGGGACACCTGGATGCAAAAATCGCACGTCAGCAGGGCTCGAACGCGCGACCATCCATAGCTCCGTAGGCAACATGTACATCAGAATTCTATTGTGGCTCCACGCGAAAAGAGGCTATAGACAATTAATATGTTCCATAGCTACGTAGGCGGCATGCACATCGTAATTCCATTGTGGCTTCCACACGAGAGAGGCCACATACAATTGATATGGGAAACCCTGAAGGAAAAGTAATGCATTGGGTAGGGATCGAACTTATGACCATCCATAGCTCTGTAGATGACGTCCACATCACAATTCTATTGTGGCTCCATGAGAAAAGAGGTTACAGACAATTAATATGGTTCATAGCTTCCTAGGATATACATATCACAATTTTATTGTGGCTTCCACGCAAGAGAGGCCGCAAACAATTAATATAGGGGGGAACATTGAAAACAAAATCATATATCGGGCAAGGCTGAAACGTGCGATCATCCATAGCTCCATAAACGACATGCACATCACAGTTTTATTGTGGCACCATGTGAAAGAGACTGTAGACAATTAGGCCATGTTTGGTAGGGCATTACTTCAATAGTGAAGCTATTTATTTTGGCTTCAACTCTATGATCAGTGGAGTTGGAAGCATTTTGATATATCGTTTGGCAAAACATCTTCACCTGTGAGAGCATGATTTTAGGAGCCAGAGAAGGAGCCAAGAGAAGCCACTTTTTTTTGCTCTATCCTGCTCCAAACACATGTAAGAGCATATTTTTATGGGCTTCACTAAATTAGCCATTCTATTTTACCCTGTTTGGCAGAAAACGGCTCTAAATGGCTCATGAAGCCGATGAAGAAGCCCTGCCAAACGAGGCCTTAATATGTTTCATAGGCAATTCTATCATGGCTGCAGATAATTAATATAGAGGAAAACCTCGAAGAGAAAATCACATGTTGGGCAAGGCTCAATGCGGGAGCATCCATAGCTTTGTAGACGGCGTGCACATCACTATTGTGGTTCCACGTGAAAAAGGGTTGCAGACAATTAATATGTTGCATAGCTCCATAGGCGATGTGCAACATCGCAATTCCACTATGGCTCCATGCGAAAGTGGCTGTAGGTATAGAGAAAATATATGCAACATCGCAATTCTACTGTGGCTCCATGCGAAAGAGGCTGCAGCTATAGAGAAAAACTCTGTAAAAAATCACATATAGATAGGGCTCGAATGCGTGACCGATGGCCTCCGCCGCATGAGTGCTCACCATCCAAGCTAAGACTTTTTTTTAGCCCAACAAAACATTTTAATGATCTTCACAAAAATTAATTAAAAAAACGTCATTCGGCCAAGAAACAAATTAAACATGTCTTTCTAGTTGGATGTAAATACATCTTCCGGTGAGATGAGAAGGCTATGCACTGCAGCCCAAGCTGCAGGGCGACCACCATCCCCATCCAGCCATCCTCCCCGCGGTGGACCGCAGCCGTCAGCTGAGGGACCCGGACCGGGACCGCGCGGCGCGGCTGCGGTGCGGCGGCAAAAAACGCGCAAACCACCCGTCTGCCTTTTTTGTTCGCTGCCAATCCTCTGATCCGACCCGAACCATCCGCCCCGACCCGGCGAACCCGGCAGCCCCTGTGCGCTGTGCCGCTGTGGCACTGGCAATAGAATAGCGAGCGGCCGCATTCTTCTTCTCCAGCCTTCCTTCCCGCTTCCCCCCTACCCATTGCGGGCCCCACGCCCGCATTCCCACCAAACCCCTCCTCCTCCTTGTTGGCCTTGGCCCGACCTTTCCATAGTCAAACCTTCCCTCTTCATCTTCTCCTCCCTTCTCCTTATTCCGTTGATTGAAGAGAGGGCGACATGCGCTCCGGCGGTGGTTGGGTGCATCATCATCGTCCGTAGACCGTAGCTGCCTGCCTGCCTTCTAGTTCTAGGGCCTTCCTTGTCTTAGAAGACGAGGAAGAGGAGGAGGAGGCGTGCCGTCTGTGCGGTGATGGAAGTCGGGGACGAGGTGGTGCGGGCGCTCGGCGCCGGGTTCGACCTCACGTCCGACTTCCGCCTGCGGTTCGCCAAGGCCCGCGACGGGCGGCGCCTGGTGGAGCTCGGCGAGGAGACCAGGGACGTGCCGCTCCCGGGCGGCGGCGGGGCCACGCTCCGCGGGGTGCCGCGCGACGTCGGCTTCGACAAGGGCGACCGCATCCGCTTCCGCTCCGACGTCCTCGAGTTCAACCAGGTGCGTAACACGCCCGCGCGCCTCGTCGTCGTGCGTGCGTGCGTGCTCCCTCCTCCTGCTTCTGCTTCCGCTTCCTTCCAGCGGGGGCGCCGCGTGATCGATCGGACCTTTGCTTGCTGCCCTGTTTCGTCCCGCGATTGCCACGCCGTGATTTGGGGGATCGGATGGCTTGGATTCATGCATCATGCCTTTCTCGTCTTGTTGTTGGCTTCTCTTGCGTCCGCAACATCGCGAGCCGAATCAACAACAGCTCTTGGTTCGGTTGATTGGAGACGCCGTGTCCAATTCACCTTCTCGTGGCTCGGCTTTGCCAGATTTTGGAAACGGGACCGCATTTTTTTTTTTCTTTTTGTCGCTGGTTGCTTCAAAGATTTGCCCATTTGATTTGGGCGTCAAAATTTCTCTTTGCCACTCTTTCGTCTTTCCTTCTCTATTTTTTTTAAAAAAATTAACGCGACATATATATTTTTTTTTCTCGAACAAGATAATTATCTTTCTCGTTCGCAGAGTCTATCAGTCAACCAATCCAAGTCCTGTGCTTAAAGTTCAATCAATCATCATCAACAGTTCTAGAAACGATACCGTCTTCTTTTCTTTTGCGTGGGGGCACAAATTCGATAGTAATACGCAGTAGTAGCATTAGCTAGCCTGCACTGCACACCACCCCCCACCAACCGCGTAACTTTCCTGGTCTGCGGAGCAACAGGATCGAGCTGCTACGGCCTTTCCATCATTAACGCCTGGGGGGAATGTCTTGCGTCCTGGAACGATCCTGCTCATCCCTTTTGCTGCGTGCCTGATGCCTACGGCCTACCGGAGTTTAGCTAGCGGCCACCTGTATCGGCTGGGGATATTGCCTGCCTTCATCATGGCTCCTCGATCTGGCAGGCACCAATTAATTTCCGTGCAAATCCTTCAACGATTCGGTTTGGTGTGCGTTACATCATGCTGATCATGATTAGATGCATGAATAGGACTCTTGTGACATTTCAGGCTAGTAGCTTCCGGTGGAGTTCAGCCTTTCAGGGCTGCGCTAGTACAACTATACGTGTCGTTGGTTTCCAGTCATTCTAGCAACTGAAGGATAACTTGTACTTCAGGGGTTGTTGCTTACTGAAGTCTAGCAAGATAGCGTGCATCCCCGTGGCAGAGGAAAAGCTAGTCCCTGTCATGGAAGCTGGTATATACTGCGAGTCTAGTATGACAAAACATTGTGGGCCTTTTGGAGGTGGTTTTGGACAAAACTAATTTTCTTTCCATGTATTTCCGGTGCACGACTGCAGCATTTCATTGGACCATGTGGCCTGATAAATGTGTAGAACCTTCCTGCTTTTCAAGGTGAAAAGCAGCTTTAGTTGACGGCTTGGTTTAAGTACAATGCACATGGTAGAGTTGGTCATTCGCTTATGAGTCAAGACCACGACTAGGTTACCATCTATCTGCCTAGTACTTTAACATTTGATATTGCCCTGTTTCTGATAAATTCAAACTCCAGAGTATGGCTGTCTTTGCTACTGTTCAATGTACCCTTACTGTGGTAGTTTGGTGTTTCTTTTTCTGTTTTCCCTTCTAAAAATAATTTAGTATTTTGGGTTGTAACATTGAAAATCTGCTCCTTTCACTTTTTGGAGGTGGGTATTCCCTGTTTATCAGGTTAAAAGCCACTGTTTCTTTATTTCTTCACTGGAATTTTACTTTCTAGTGACATGCCTGTAGAATTGATCAAAGTTACTAAAAAGGTTAATTGGCGACTAAAGAAAGTTTGACTGTGAAGTTCATTATGTACAGCTGTGGACTTCTATCTGTAAAATGTTTTATTCTGATCACATTTTAATATTCTTGATCAGATGTCAGAATTGCTTAATCAGAAATCTTCAGTTCAAGGGAAAGTTCCTTCAGGCTATTTTAATGCTCTCTTTGAATTAAGTGGAAGTTGGTTAACTGATGCCAAAGAGACCAAGCATCTAGCATTCGACGGATATTTCATTTCTTTGTACAACTTGCACCTAAAGGCTTCTCCGTTAGTTCTTCGAGATGAAGTAAAAAAGGCTGTTCCATCCAAGTGGGATCCAGTTGCATTATCATGGTAAGACACTATGTTAGCCTTGTTACTCATAATTCGTTTGTCTTTTCATTCAAACAATATTATTCCTTCATGTTCTTATCGTCCTCTCTGAGATTTGACCTGTCATTTTTTTTTTTTTTTGCCATGCTGTATTTTAGATCTGTTATATGTTCTTCTTTAATTCAATCCTAGGTCCTAGTCATTCATAAGGCTTTTTATTTTTCTCTATAAATAGAAGGTATTAATTAGTAAATGAAAAATGTTATGTCATCTAAAAGTAATCAATTGCTACATTCTAGAGACTCACATATAAATAGTTTCAAACCGGATAGTTTCTAAATTTCTAGTTTGCCATGTTTCTTTGTTTTGGTTTTGTTAACATCAACCATGATTCTTATACAATGGCCTGCAATATTGCAGTTCTTGACCTGAGAACTATAAACCAGGGATTCTTTGTCAGAACTTTCTAATTTTGTCAAATATTTAAACTCATTTGATCTGAAAAGATGAACTTACCTGGCAATAAATTTTCCAAACCACATAAATACATCAAATTGTTGTTTTGAAATAAAACCCGCTAATCAATATCAGGTTTATCAAGAATTATGGGACACATATAATTGTTGAAATGGGAATCGGAGGTCAGGATGTCATATGTGTTAAACAAAGTCATTCTTCAACCATTTCAACTGCTGATCTTAAGTTGCATCTGGAGGATCTTGGTGATTTCTTATTTTCTGATGGGAAGAACCACTCTCCAATACATCGCAAGACAAAGGATGGCAAGAGCAAGGTACAAATATTTCTGTCTTCAGTTTGTGTTCACATATATTGGACTAAAACTTGGCTAATCTGGTCCATTTTGATTACAGGTGCCTGATGTTTTTGTCAGGATAGTGCAGCAACCTAATAACCTGCACCTTTCTAGCTACTCTGAAACATCAACCAAGGATGTATGTATTTTCTTATATAACTTAGTGTCAATTTCCTGTCTCTTGATATGGTGACAAAAATTATATGTCCACTATTCCAAACAGGGCCTGACAGTTACATGTTCGAAGAGGGGAGGAGATGCATACCTACCCAACCACTCCAAATGGCTGCAGACAGTGGCAAAGAAACCTGATGCCATTATGTTTAAATTTGTCCCCATCACCTCTCTTCTAACTGGTATTCCTGGTAGTGGTTACCTCAGCCATGCCATCAATCTATATCTTCGCTGTAAGTCTTGAGAACAAGTCTTTTTTAAACTGTTATTGTAATACTCTTTTTAGAACAATTGCATTTCTTCTTGCCAGGAATACCTTGCTTAGAATGTTATTTACTGAGTAAAATCTTATAATGTTTGTTTTCCCAGATAAACCTGATCTTCAAGACTTGCAATATTTCTTGGAGTTTCAAGTTCCTCTACAATGGGCACCTATGTTCAATGAGCTTGTCCTTGGGCCCCAAAAGAGAAAAGGCTCCTACCCTTCAATGCAGTTCAGATTTCTTGGACCCAAACTCCATGTCAGCACTTCTCAGGTACCAGAATGTTAATTTACATTCTAGATTTAGACGCATTGTTTTGTTCATTCATTCACCTATTATTTATGTTGCCTCTGTGTCTCTCTGAGGACTGAAATAAGATGGTAAACCATTGACAGTTTGGACTTACAGGAGTTTCGTTTATGCCATTCTCCTCTGGGAAAATCACTTCCTTCAGTAAAGTCACAGTTTGTACCTATCTATTTACATGTTTTTGCTCTCCTTTATTGTTTCAAGGTATCTAGCTCTCAGAAACCAGTGGTTGGCCTACGGCTATACCTGGAGGGCAGGAAGTGCAACCGGTTGGCCATCCATGTCCAGCACCTCTCCAGTGTTCCAAGCATGATTGGAGACTCTGTGGCATCTTCAATGTCAGAATGGCGCGAGTCCGAAGACAGTGACCCAGGGTACATCGAGGCCATCCAATGGAAGAACTACTCGTCCGTCTGCACCTCTGCCGTCAAGTACAACCCGGAGTGGCACAAGAGAGCGCCTGGCGGAGTCTTCATCGTCACTGGCGCCCAGCTCGTCACGAAGGGGACCTGGTCCAAGAAGGTCCTCCATCTGCGCCTCCTCTACACCCACATCCCCAATTGCACCATCCAGAGGACCGAGTGGACGAACGCCCCGGCGGCGTCTCAGAAGGGGAGCTTCCTGACAACGATCAGCACAACATTGAGCTCCCCTTTCACGCAGCGTGACACCCACCAGGCCAAGCAAGAGCCGGTACAGCTGAACTCAGGTGTCTACCCAGATGGACCACCCGTCCCGCTCCGGTCTAGGAAGCTCCTCAAGTTCGTCGACATTTCGGAGGTGGTAAAAGGGCCACACGATGTCCCGGGCCACTGGCTGGTGATCGCGGCGAAGCTTGTGAAGGAGGGAGGCAAGATCGGGATCCATGTCAAGTTTGCACTGCTGGGCTATGAAGGGCAGTCGCAGGGTGACAGTTTCATGAGCTGAGTCTCTGTACATAACAACAGCTGGCCGATCTTTGTAGATTTCAGGATTTTGGAAGAAGCATAGGATGAGGATTTGTTATTGGTTTTCTTTTTGGGGGTTCGACAGGAAGTGTATAGAGGGCAGTCACAATAAACCAATCACCGCTCTGTTGAGGATGCTTCGTGATTTCCCATGCAGTATAATTAGAGCCTGTAGTTGTAAATTACTCCTATTTTAGTGTTATTTGGCTTGCCAATGCTGGCATTTTTTAGTGATTAGATTCAAATCCAACGGTTTACCTCTTCCCTACCAGAAGCAAACTCTAGGAGTAAATCTCCTCCATCCACCACCTACTGATGCAATGGTGCTTCTTCCTTCTCTTTTTTTTCTAACAAGTGGTGCTTCTTTCTTGAGGTTTCTCCAACGCTACAGCATGGCCTGCTGCCCCATCCTCCACATCCTCATCCAATGTCCATGTCATATGAGATGATAGTCCTCTAGTTATCAGTCTCTCACAAAAGAGACAATGGTTTCAACTGACAAAAGATACAAGCAACCATTTGATGAGGACAACATCCTCTCTTGGGGACCACTCTTAACTTTTAATAGCCTTGTGCCCCTGTACATTTGGTATCTTTTGTCTACCAAGTAAGAGAAGGCTAATAATGCAGCCTGCTGGTAGCTATAAGAATTCTTACAGCTCACCTCTCTGCCCACCTATGTAGTAGTAAACTCTTGACTATTAAATACATGGCCTGCTTTCATCTCTCACAAGATTTCTTGATTCTTGTATATAAACTGGTTGTAAGTTTATAATCTACTTATCTTCTCTCTCTCCAAGTCTCTTTCTTCCACATCAGCATTCAGCTCACCTATAGCCTGCCATTATATACTTGCTCTAAAAGAAAAGAGCAGCATGCGTTGGGAGAGTACTTGCTCTAAAAAAGAAGAGCAACCTACATTGGGAGAATGTCTTCTTCCATCAATACCTACGTGACCTATAACTTTAATTTGAAGCTAATATTCTCTACTGCATAGATTGGCCATGCCCTTAGCAGTCAGCACTATGATAGAAAGTCTTCTTTAGATCTATTTTCTTGTGTTCGGATCTTTTTTTTCAAAGTGGATTACTTACTAAGATGGTGTTTGGGACTGCTCTGCTCCACGTTTTTTAGCTAAACGGTTTCAGATCTATGCACGTAGCTCTATAAAAAAAGGTAAAATTATAAGAGCACCTAAAGAATTTTTAGAGCCACTTCATTAGAATTTATGGAGCAGTTTGTGGAGCAGTCCTAAACAAAGATGTAAAATCACTAAAGATTCAGAAGCTTTTGCACCTGCTAGCTTCCACAGTTTGCACTCATCCACCAACACCAGGAGTAAGGCATCTACTGTCCTTTTATGGCATTCAAAAATTCGATCATTCCTTCGGCGCCAAATTGTCCAAAATATTAGAATCGCCAGGTTGTGTACACCCTTGTCCCTCGTCAATGTCATGCCCACCAACTCTCTGTTTGCTGGTCTTGAGTCTTGCCTGTTACTCCACCTTGCCGCTTGCTCCCATGGCGCTCCCACACAAAAGCCAAGGTGTACCAACAGTTGGCTGGCAGTCAAAAGCCAAGTACAGCCGGCCTAGGAACTCCACTGCCAGATGAATGTCCACTGAAACCAACTTTTAGTTTCCTGGGGCAGCAGCCAAACAGCAAGGTTGGCGCCTTCATTTGGTCTGGAAACAAGTTGCAGAGACAGAGGTCCCATTAGCTCGCAGCGGCAGATGCAGAGAAGATGCACATCCTCTGAAACGATGTACCCATCTCTAGTTTTAGCTGTGACTGGTCCTATACCTGCTGGTTTAGTTGTTATCCAAAAAAAAAAAAAAAAAAAAAAAAAAAAAAAAAAGGTACACCATGGGCCTTCAATCAATTCACATACCACCGCTCCCTCGTAACCAGTAAGAAGCTGGAAATCTAAAAACATGACAAGCAAATCCAATTGAAAGCGGTACAAGAAAATCAAAACATAGATATGCAACCCTAAAAATTGACTTCTAAACTTCCAAAAATCAGAATAGGCTTCTTCAACTATGTGGAACCATTAGGACCTAATAGGAGAATTACAATTTCTTTCTTTTTTTAAAAAAAGTGGACACAAGTACTACAGTAATATAGCAGCATCGACATGGCACAACCAAATAGAATTGAAGTGGATCCAATTTCTGAAGAGATATGCCAGTCCACACCAGCTTATTTGTTCCAATAAAGCCTGTACCAGCAGCTAGTCTACGATAAAGCACACAGAAAACAAATTTGACAAGGGTAGAAAGGACCTGTAATAGTTTGTGCCAACTCACCTGTGTGGAAAAAAGGCTAGTCCTCTAGAAAGTGCAATGCAAATGGCCCAAACTAAATTGGATATCTTAACAGTGTGTTTTTAGGTTATTTAGCCTATCTCTTCATAAATAAAGAACCTAGAGTTCTATAAAATGCCATGGTAAGGTAGTAAATGCTGACATAGATTTTTTTTATAGGATCCTGACGTAGGTATGTGTAAGGAGTAATTTGCCCTGAAACACAATAGCTGTATGAAGCAAGATCTTCGCAGCACAATGATGCCTATAAACGTCACATTTGAAGAAACATTGAACTAACTAAAATACCTTTGGAAAATTCCATGATACAATGGATTGGCAGTATACCAAATAGAGACAGTAATTACTATATTGATGACTTGATGCAAGAGTGTGATTAATCAATCAACAATGAACTGGAAAAGGTGATGTCTGATGCCAAATGGAATATTTCTTTTAAAGAACACACAAATTGGTACATGGCATGCGAAGCATAAATATTCCCATCAGCAATCAGAAAATATTTAGCAGGTGTCCAATGCAATATCACTGAAAGCGGAAAACAGAATGATGCTACTCAATAAGTTCTACACAAGTCACTGATACCAGAGTATAGAATGCTTCATAATCCTCAAACACACTGCAGTCTGAAACAGTGCCTTGCATATGGATACGGGAACAGCCCACTAATGACTTTGACATTTCTCATCCAGACATTTTGAAACATCAAAAGGGTCTGTGCTAGAAAGATTAAATGCTGATAGGTAGCACCAAGCTGAACCTTCTCGAGGAAATGGAGTCTGAAAAATCATCAGCTCACAGCATGCATTGGCCCATTTTGCAGAAGCCATTCTAGTCCTCAGGTTGGTACCGAGCGGATCTGAAGGGGAATGTCCATGTGTCAACACAATCACCATCTTCTCAAGAACTTGTGCATGCTCAGCGATGAACTTGAGGAAGTCAAGCTCGCTTCTTGTCCCTCGGAACGCACGGAGAACCACCTTTTTGATGTGCCGCTGAACACATTCAATGTAACCTGCCTCCTTCCAGAACTTGAGATTTAGTTTGCCGGTGCCAGGTGCTTGAGGTCCCCAGAATTTGATGTCATCATTCTCGGACTGCAATTAGATAGATCAGAGCACATAGGTAATAATGGGTAATGGAGTAGCAGTCTCGTCTGACATAAGTACATATTCAGTTAACATTTTACCTGGATGTAGAGTGTCTCGACGTTGGGAAAGCATCTGAGGAAACTAGGTAACATCCTAGCTGCAATGCGCGTTCCAAGTTTCACCTCAATTGCTAGCATCTTGACACTTGGGACAGTGGTGTTTGGGCTTGCCTTTGTCTCAGCCTGCAATTGATGCAATTTGAGACTGCATGGAATTGAAAAAAGAAACTAAGATCACACATTGCCCTATAGCCTTTCCTGGTTCATGATGAAAACCACATTCACAAGAAGTAGATGAAAATGATGCTTCCCACCTTGATGATGGTGTTCCCAATCTCCAGTTGGTGCATTCCAGGCAACAAGAATCCCAGGAAGCGCAGCTTTGGAGCATGTCCAATCTTGATCTTTGAGGACATGTTGGTGAGACCGCCGTCACCCCAAGCACACCAAAGCAAGAGCCTTTCTAGGCGCGGAGCATTCACCACTGTGATTTCTGGTGCGATACACTGGCATACCTCCAGCAACCGTAGGCTGTAGCTCCGAATGCGGATGCAAACCGGCCACTGGCTTCCGGTCATCACGAGCTTCTCCAGGACGGGGGATCTGTTCAGCACGAAGGCGAGGTCCTGTTCGGTCATGTAGAGGGAGAAGAGACAGAGCTCCCGGAGGTAGGGGAATGCGACGGTGGGAGGGACGGCGTTGGTCGCCGGAAAAAACCAGAAGCCGATGTAGAGTTTTGTGAGGGAGGTGCATCTAAAAAGCGTGGCAGGGAGATGCACGGTAGAGTCGAACTTTGTTGTGCCGCTGAGAAAAATGAGTTCTTGGACGCCCTTGGCGGCTAGGTGCTGGAGCCAGAGCGCGACCTCGTCCGGATGCGTCTCCATCGGGGGTGCCGGTGAGGTAGACGCAGCGGAAGGGACCTGGGTGCGCGGCGAGGACGGTGGACACCGCGTCGGCGAGGCTGCGCGAGGCGCCGAAGAGGTCGCGCGGATCGGCGCCGCCGAGGAGAAACGGGCGGCTGCGGCCGGTCCCGATGGAGGCGCTGGGGAGGAGGTGGGCGTCGACGAGGACGAGCGGCGTCGTGTGCCAGACGCGGCGCCATCGCGTGGAGAGGACGGCAGTGCGCGCGGCGTCCTTGACGGGGAGGCGGGAGACGATGTCGCGGAGGATCACGCCGGGGAGGAAGCTGATGCGGTCGACCCCGTCGAGAGCGCGCGCAGGGACGGCGCCGGAGAGGGGGCGGCGGTGGCGGCGGGCGGGCGGGGCAGGTTGGTTAAGGCGCTCTTCGTCAATTGGAGCATGTTTGCGTCCATCATAAAGAAATCCAAACCGCGGACTAGCATCCTAGCAATGTCATCCATGGCGACGCGGCCGCTGCTCCACGGCTGCTAGCGCCGGAGCGGAGGCGGAATTTGTCGTCGCGGTGGCGAGGGTTTTGGTCCGTGTGGAGTCTGGAGTGTGGCCTTGGATGTGTTGAGTGGGGACTGGCCGACTGGGGAATTGTCAATTGTGGGTTTTGTAGTTGGTCGGGGCGAGGGCTTGCCGGCTTGGAATCTGAAGCTTCAAGCGTGGATAGGGATTTTTTTTTTCGCCATATTTGCAAACGGCGAGCAAAGATTCAAATGCAATGTTATACCTTTTCGTACAATATTGCCACCGAAAAATAAAATTTAACGTATTTTAATTTTTTTTTGTGTGGCATGGCACTCCACCTGCCCAGCGTGGCAGGAGCACGCGAAAGATGTTTAAACAAAATCATTAACCATGATTATCCCTTTAGTGTAGCAATAAGAACCGAGTATAATTGATGAACAAAGCAGTGAACATGTTATATTGTTTATGCTATCCAAATATCTACTCGATCTTTCACGCTATGCAGAAATTAGATCCCTTTAAATTTATCAACCTCAATATAATTTCTTCCTACAAATAAATTAAGTAGCAACAACTAGGAATATCGGAGCAATTTAATATGACTTCTGTGTAGCAAAGTACTCCGTAGCAATAATCCAAGAATTGAACTTGTTGTCTGAAGATGTATTTATGGTAATTTGATCTACACATCTGATGGCGTGCCATATTACTAGCTAGACGCTAGTAGTACTCATAGTAACTCTAAATAGCAGCAGTATAACATATGGGAGTACTTGACTGGTAGACGATCAACTGATGATGATTGCAGCAACAGGGAATTAATAGTAGCAAAAGATAACTACTCCCTCCTGTTCGTTTTATAAGGCACAAGAGAGTTTTGCAAAAAGTCCAGTATATAGGGCATAAACGAGTATTGAAGTGTGCTGGACTGCCAAGCATTAATTACCTCTATGGAAGCCTAAACGCCCCAGCCAATTGCATGGCTCAAGAAAGAGGAAAGAGGTGAAATTTCAGCAGCACATTTAATGGTAGGCAATTGAATCGGCTTCTCCTCGTCAGAGATGTCTTGGTATTCGTTATTCACCTCATTGCGCCGTACAAAGGGAACCAGAGGGAGTAGTTTCGGCAGAATTTCTAGGAATAGATAACCTAAAACTTCTATTTTCTTCTGCTCATAGAGTACAGATGGAGAACTCTAGAAGTTTCAAGCAGTACATTCAAACTGTAGCAACTTCGATTGTGCATTATACCTTAATCCACGTAAGGATTGGCTTCAGTTCTTGATAACAGATGGGATCGTCATTTCGAATTTCTAGAAAACACCTCAATAATAGAGGAATATAAAATCCACGCTAGAATTTTCAACACAAATCTATACATACCTATGAAAGTTGTGGATGCTTTAAACTTCACGCCCTCTCTCACATTACTGTTACGGTAACAGTAAACAGAGCTCCCTCCCACGCCTGCCCTCACGATGCCACGTCTCGCACCTTTCCAGAACCATCTGAAACACCCAGACCCCCCACACGCTCACTTGCCGGTGATTGAAAAGGAAAAAAACTCCAATCTTCGGCCTCCTCTGACCTCTCTATAATCGTTGCCGTGCGCGCCTTTTATTCCATGTATGCTCATATGATGTGCAGTAATTTCGACTTCCTGCCCGTGCTTTTGCACGGGGTACCTGCTAGTACATATACAAAGTCCAACTCAGACCAAGTTTAAACCAGTTTAGGCTTACCTAAAATGGTAAACAAATTTGGCAGACATGCAACACACTTGTACTAAGACTGATAATCTGGCTAGCCAATAATATTTCAAGTGATGCACTTGCACGGAGCCAACAAACATATATTTTCTTTTGTATTTCTACCTTTCATGAATGTTACACCACTAAAATGATATTTGATAACCGATAGGCCAACATTAGTAAATTTCTCCACGCTGTGATACATTTCTCATTAAAATGGCTTCCAATTTAAGACCACGGGTTTCAAAAAGATGCCAATTGCTATATTTTAAATAATGCTAGACTTGTCTCCATGAACATCATAAGGAGCCATTGATTCATCATCCTCCCTTCCATGAAACAAATTCTGGAAAAAGATAAATAAAATATTTTATTTTAATGAGTTCCTTTTTTAGTTTCCCTTTTATGCAACTTTCTTATTATTAATTACATTCCTTTTTTATAGAATACTTTTTTATTTTATAACTAGACATTTATTCTATATCTATAAAAAATAATATTCTATACAAAATAGTATTCCATAAAGAAATAATATTCTATAAAAAAATCTTTATTTTGTAATTAAAAAATACAATAGGATATACTTAATTATAATGTCTGGACGTTAGTTTTGAAGCATTAGCATTTTTTATAGTCTAAAGTGTTGTTTGGTTCGGAGAGGGAAATGGGAACGATAATGGAATCAGGGTACCGACGTTAACTGTAACATGAGAATTGATAACGCGAGTTGGTTGGTTCACTCTTAGATGGCTTTCTTTTACGGTAAAAAAAAGAAGATCAAAGGGTGAGGACATGGATTTGACAAAGGCTGTTGGAGGAGTGTCCAAGCTGCCGGCGAAGCACGAGGAAGAAAAGGCACCTCTTCGCCGGCGAATGTCTAAGGAGGCCGCTGCAGATTGACACCACTCGAGAGGCGACATGTTGCAGCTGCACGGTGCGACGGCGTAGGAGAGGTGGCAGTGCGTAACGGTGGCACAGGAGAGGTAGGGCATCGCGGCGACGCGGGACAAAGACAAGGAGCAGTGGTGCCTGATTTTTTTTTCTAAGTTGCCACTTTGACAGGAATGCTTTGCGACATGGAGAGGGTAACAATGGATTCCGTTGTAATTTATTATGGGTCTGGCTCTAGGTCTACCCCGGGGGGTTCGAGCTGTGCCACCGCACTGGGCCCTCAACCTCAAGGGGCCCAATCCCATATGTGTAAGGTGTACGTATAGTTTCTCTAGCCCATAGAAAAAAATCAGGAGCCCAAGACTCCTTGGGTGTAGAGTCCACCCGACTTCCACAGTTTTACGTCCGCATTGTTTCGCTTTCGCCGTCTACCATGCGTGTAACAGAACCGACCAATTTATAAAAGCATAAGTGAAAAAAAATCACTCGCTAAGCAAGCAATTGTCACACTTAAGCCGTTATAAACCCGGTAGTCCGGAAATCTCGAAGGATTTCAAACAAAACATCATCAACCAAGATCGTACAAGTTTAGCGTCACCATTCGCATGTTACAACATTTCGCAAATAGTTCAACAATATCAGAGTGCGGAAAGAAAGTTATTACAAACCGAGTTCTTCAGATTCAAATAACGGAAACAAATAGTTTTAAAACTCAACCCAACTCACACATTTAAAAATTAATACAGTGCCAGTCCAGAGTCTATCCATCAAAAGCGGTTGGGGAGAATATTAAGATTAACCTTGCCCAAGGCCTTCTAGTCCACCGAAAAGATAGGTCTCGCAATACCCGTGGTAGGTATGCCCGTCTGCACAAACAATAAGCGGGAAAAACCCTGAGTACGAGAAGGTACTCAGCTAGACTTACCCGACCCGACTCAAAAGTAAAAGACTCCAAGGAGAATGACAGGGCTTTATCGAGGGGGATAGCTTGACTCTTTTTACGGAAAGCAATAGTAACATTTAGAGTGATAGCTCGACAATAATCATTCCTATTTATGCTAGGTGAGCAGCTATACTATTCATCATGGCGAATATTAGTCGATTAATCAAGCAAGTAGTATCCATAATTATAAACCTCGCCTTAACCCATCATCATCATTAACCACATTCCATAATCATTACTACGATGGTGCAGCTCAAGTCAAGTGTTCACTTTGTCCGAGAACGATGGCGATTCGAATCGATTACATTACCGAGCTCGGGGGGGTATTCCTCATGCAAACCACACTCACCCGTCGGTGAGCTACTGATCACCATGGCACGTATCCGGAAGACAAGCACGCGGACTTCGCCGCGGAACCACCGTGCCGGGGACCGCCTGATCGCCTTTAGCCCGCCATCTTTGGACCTCGGACTTACTCTTGGCGCCCCGTCGTCCCCATCCATCTCCAATACGGTGCGAACGGATCGAGAACCGCCCGGATAGTGTTGGGCTTCGCGGTCGGAACGACTTATCCGACCAGACTAAACATGAGGCATACGTTCAACATGACTTGGGGTACAACAACGGTACGGTCTTTAATCGACACAGACGGAATCACTATGGTCCAACAACCCCACAAGACTCCGTCCGGTCTCCATTTATCAACCTTAGCCATTAACCAGATGATATCAATATAAGCTCTTCCATCAATCATAGGTAACCACCTATCTCGCGGATGACAGGAAATCACCCGACTTCTACCGTCTAAGCAGGCTAAGCATAAAACTCGCCCTAGACTAGCAAGGTATATCAAGGTAGGATAACCAATGGTAAAGCAAGGATATAATGCATCAACGGTTGCACACAACTCCTATACTTAATGCAACAATCATAAAGCATAATTAGACTGTTAGAAAGCATAGGTAAGTAGATGCTCCGGTGCTTGCCTTGCACAAAGTCAGACGCGCGGTGGTCTGGGCACTCCGGCAGTTCCTCTTCGCCTTCTTCTTGAGAGATCTCCGGCTGGGGCTCCTCCGGAAGACTCTCCTCGATCTCCGAATAAGGGAGGTCCTCTTGCGAACCTGTATGATGCGATGCACGTGCATAAGTATCATGAATGCACAACGTATGATGATCATGGATGAGGATGATTAATAAATCTTTTGACAGAATAGGTGCATATCTCTTCTCTACTAACAATCTAACTCATTTACTGAGTAAGTGCATATCTCTTGTCTAAACACTTAGAGAAGTGCGTAAAGAAGGGTGCCGTGCGCGGACACACTCGCATACACGCACAACATGAATACAAGAAGTACTACTACTACTCATGGGCAAGTATTACATCTCAGACATGGCACTCCAATGCATGACCAGCAAGTATAACTTAATTGAAAATGCACAAGAATTGCTATAAAAGCCATTGAATCATTTAATCCAATTACTTATCATTTCATGTGAATAAATAGGCTTGAACTGTGACCTCTGTCTAGACAGTTTAGAAAATTCTACAAAAACTACAGGAGCTACACTATGCTATAACAGAGCCATGATAAATTTTTCATCACATTTTACCAAGTACAACAGCCTACACAAAAAGGTGAAGCTACTGGCCAGAAATGCACATTTAATAACTTTGCACAGTGAAAAGTGTTAAACAACAAATTTCATATTTTTAACTAAAGCTTCTTAGCACAAGAGCAGTCAGTAAAAATTATCAAGGCCTAATTCCACATATTTTATTTATTAAAAATCATACAAGAGTCAGCCCAGAAATTAAATTAAATCATATTCCAATATTTTTGTACAGGAACTGCATAACACACATTTTTCCCAGAAACTACATCACATGACAAGCCTAACAAAATAAGAATCACATTTTTCAGAGCAATATACAATTCACCATGCATTTAACCGGTTTTTAGCCTTTTAAGCAATTAAATAAATCTATACAGAAAATATTCACCAAAAATACATCTCATAATTTTCCCTAGTAGATCTATTCGGTAGAAACCTAGCAAAATAAATTTCACCAATTTTGGAGTTCATTTGCACCAGCTAGAATTTCAAAAGCATTTGAAATAATTTTAAAATTAATAAAAAGAAAAGGGGGCTGAAACCCTAAGCTCGTGGGCCGGCCCAGTGGGCCGTGAGCCACTGACGCGCGGGCCCTGGGTCAACCCGACCCCGCCCGTCGGCCGGGAGCGGGGGCACGGCGCCGACCGCCCTAGCTCGCCGTGGCGAGGTGGCCGGCGGCGGGTGGCAATCGGCCGTGCTCCCATCGCAAGGCGCACTCGCCGGGTTTTGGCTGCGCCGGCAAATAGCCCCTAGCGGCGGCGCCAGCGCGGTGGCGACGGCGGTACGGCATGGCCGGGCCGTGAGCCGTCTCCGGGCGTGGCGCTGAGGCGTGTGAGGCGCCATGAAGTGCCAGGGTAGCAGGCGAGCATGCCGCGCGCACGGAGTGAGAGAGGAGGGAATGGCGGTCGATGGCGCTGGAGCCGAGAGTTTCTCGCCGGAGCTCGCCAGGGCGAGTGGCCGAAGAACGGGTTAAATTGGCCCTTTACCAAGGTCGCCGGCCCGATTAGTGGTGCGGAAGGTGGAGCAGCCGCGGCGACGCGTGCTCGGGTGGGCGGGCGCTACGCGTAGTGGTGGTGGCGCGAACGGGCCGCCGCAAGGGCGGGCGCGCTGCCGCTGCCGCTTGTCGCGCGCGGTGAGAGCGCGAGAGAGCAGAGAGAGTAGAGAGCGAGCGAAGGGGCGGAAGCGGACGCAAATGGAAAGCGAGGCGCTCCATTTCGGGGCGCGTGGGTGAGGCGCACGGCGGCCCCGCCGCCGCCGGCCGCCACGGCCCGCCTTGCGGCGGCGGCGAGCATGGAAGCGCGCGTGGCGCTTCGCGCTTCTGGGCGGTCGGCCACGACAGCGTGGCGCTGGGCGCGCGGACGCGACGCCAGGCGCGGCGCCCCGTGGGCGGTGTGGGCGAATCCGACCTGCCGGTTCGCGCCGGTCTTTTTTTTTTTTTTTTTGAAATTTTGAATCCGACTCAAATGCAACTATTTAGCAAATTTAAAAGCTTTTTCATGAAAAGTGCCCAAAATAAAAGTTGTAGAGAATTTTAAACTGAACAACTTTCATTTAGGGACCAACTCAAAATTCCCAATAAAATTTGAACTATAAATTCCTTTTGAATTTAGGGTCATTAAAGAGGATTTTCAATTTATTTTCTTTTTGACTCAAATTGCACCAATCTTTTGTAATAAATTTTTGTTAAATCATTTTGAAAGGCTGGGCACATGGATCCAAACTTGATCAAGTTGTTTGCAAGACAATTAATTAATCAAAGCAACACTCAAGCAATTAATTAAATTAAGATAAATGCAACACATAAAATGATGATGCATTTAGGGTTAATGCTTGATGATGCTTAGGCCATGCTTAATGAAGGTTTAAGGTTAATTAATTATATGCCTAATGCATGCTTAACACTGAGGTGTTACAGCCCTACCCCCTTAAAGAAATCTCGTCCCGAGATTTGGGTTTACTAACCAGGTTTTATGGAATTCGGGATAAACTTCCTTCAGGTAATCCTCAGTTTCCCATGATGCATCTCTATCATCATGGTAGCTCCACACGACCTTGTAAGTGCGCACCAAGCGATTCCGAGTAACTCTTTCTTTGCTATCAATAATCCTCACAGGTTCTTCTTTATAGACCAGATCGGCTGCTAGCTTCAAATCTCGCTCATCAACTCTTTCTTCGGGTACTCGCAAACATTTCTTCAACTGAGAGATGTAAAAAATCGAAAAGATGGAACTCATTGACTCTGGCAACTGCAATTTGTAAGCAACTTCACCTCTTCTTTCAAGAATCTTGTATGGACCCACATATCTTGGTGCAAGCTTCCTCTTGGCTCCAAACCTTTGTGTACCCTTTATTGGTGAAACTCTGAGATAAACATAGTCACCAACTTCGAACACTAACGGTCTTCTTCTAATATCAGCATAACTCTTTTGTCGGGACTGTGCAGCTTTCATGTGTTCTTGGATGGTTCGAACCTTCTCTTCAGCTTCGGGAACAAAATCAATACCGTAGTATCTCCTTTCTCCCGCTTCGACCCAGTTCAACGGAGTTCTACACTTTCTGCCATATAAAGCTTCAAACGGTGCCATCTTGATACTCTCTTGATAGCTGTTGTTGTAAAAAAACTCAGCCAGAGGTAGCCAAGATTCCCACGAACCCTTGGCAAATAGCACACAAGCTCTCAACATATCTTCAAGGATTTGATTAAGTCTTTCAGTCTGACCTGAAGTCTGAGGATGATAAGCAGTGCTGTGCAGCAACTTAGTACCCATACCTTCATGCAAACGGGTCTAAAAGTGAGCAGTGAACTACGATCCTCTATCAGATACGATGGTCTTGGGTACCCCATGCAAATGGACAATCTCTTCAATGTAGAGGTCAGCATATTGAGGTGGTCTGTAGGTTGTCTTGGCCAGGTAAGAAGTGAGTGACTTGGTTAGTCGATCAACGATTACCCAAATTGAATCATTACCCTTTTGTGTAGTTGGCGGACACTGTGATGAAATCCATACTAATGTCATCCCACTTCCAAGCGAGGAACTGGTAGCGGCTTTAATAAACCTGCCGGCTTCATGTGAATGGCCTTGACACGACAACAAGTATCGCATCGAGCCACATATGCTGCTATCTCTTTCTTCATCTTGGTCCACCAATAACGAGGTCTTAGGTCATGATACATCTTGTTGCTTCCAGGGTGAATGGATAGCTTGGAAAGGTGAGCCTCATCTATTATCTTGTTCTTGAGTTCTCGGTCCTTCGGCACGACAAGACGAGTGTCGAACCAAAGTATCCCACTGTCATCTAATCTGAAATGCGGAATTGATTCCTTCTTCATTCTTTCTTTGAGGTGGTATATGCCAGGATCAGTCTTTTGGCCTTCAATGATCTGCTGGTCGAGAGAACATCGGACTTGGATATCATGCGGGGCTGCGGGATGCATCGATTGAACCTTTCTTCAACCAATGGCTTCACAAAGATGATGATGATGTGACTTGCGACTCAAAAGCATCTCGCAACTACGTTTGCCTTGCCGGGGTGATAGTGCACTTTGTCAAGTCATAGTCCTTGATCAGCTCTAACCATCTTCGTTGTCTCATGTTAAGCTCAGGTTGGGTGAAAATGTACTTGAGACTTTTGTGATCTGTATAGATATTGCACACATTTCCCAACAGATAGTGCCTCCATATCTTCAAGGCATGCACAACGGCAGCTAACTCAAGATCATGCGTGGGATAGTTGACTTCATGCTTTCTCAATTGACGTGAAGCATAAGCAATCACTCGGCCTTCTTGCATCAGCACACAACCTAAACCGGTCTTCGATGCATCACAAGTACATCAAACGGCTTTTCGATATCGGTGTGCCAAGACAGGGCGATGGTTAGCAACTCTCGCGGGGTGCGAAAAGCTGCCTCACACTCTTACTCGTCCCGACAAACTTATGCTCTTTACATAGCAGGCTTGTCATTGGCTTGGCAATCTTAAAGAAATCTAGAATGAAACGGCGATAATACCCCCGCCATTCCAAGAAAACTCCGAACTTCATGCACGCAGGCGTGGGGCGGTTGCCAATCCATGACCTCTTGTACCTTTGACGGGTTGGTGATATGCCATTTTCAGAAATGATATGGCCAAGGAAGGCAACTTCCTTTAGCCAAAACTCACATTTGCTAAACTTGGCATACAACTTATGCTCTCTTAGTCCGGTAAGTGTAACTCTTAGATCTTTGGGCGTGTTCTTCTTCATTTGCGAGTAGATCGAGAATGTCATCCAAGAATACAATCATGAACTTATCCAATTCGGGCATAAAGACTGAATTCATAAGATACATAAAGTATGCGGGGAGCATTTGTTAGGCCGAAAGACATAACAAGATACTCGTACAACCCGTATCTAGTAACGAAAGCAGTCTTATGTATATCTTCGGGGACGAATCGATCCGGTGATACCACGATCTCAAGTCAATCTTAGAAAACACCTTAGCTTTAGACAAGCGATCAAACAGGGATATCAATTCTTGGCGGAGGGTACTTATTCTTGATTGTCACGGCATTGAGCGGCCGATAGTCAACACATAGCCTCAAAGAATGATCTTTCTTTTTCACAAACAAAGCTGGACAACCCCATTCAGAAGTACTTGGCCTAATGAAACCCAACTTCTTCAACTCATACAACCTGTTTCTTCAACTCTGCTAACTCATTGGGAGGCATACGATACGGTCTCTTACAGATTGGAGCTGTACCAGGCACTAAATTAATTGCAAACTCAATATCTCTTTTAGGAGGTAACCCAGGCAATTCTTCAGGAAAGACATCGGGAAATTCACAGACCCTTTGGAATCTCGGCAAAGAGATGAAGCTTGAATAGCATATGTTAACTTGGTCATGTCAGCAACTCGAGGTAATACCACTTGGAAAGTGTCATTACCCTAAGGATCTGTGAGGGTAACGGTTCTATTCCCAGTATCAATCACCACTTGCTTATCTTTCATCCAATCCATACCCAAGATCACGTCTATAGTTAACCCGGGTAACACTACCAAATTAACTCTATATGCTTTATCTCCAATTTCAAAATTGCATGCTCAAGCATTTGATTAGATAGGACATCGACACCAGCCGAGAACGATCACGGTACCCATAATCTAATTGCTTAAGTTCTAACTCATGCGATCGTGCATATGCTTGACTCATAAATGAATGCGATGATCCAGAATCAAATAAAACAACTGCAGGATGTTTGTTGACAAGAAACGTACCCGCAGTGACTGGTTCGCCATCAGGAATCTCATTAATGGAGGTGTGGTGAGCACGGGCTTGGTAGGTTGTCTGCTTCTTTGGGTATGGGCAGTACTTGGCGAAGTGACCTGGTTGGTTGCAGTTGAAGCACGGGCCTCTCACGGCGGAAGAAGCTACCGTGGAACCCCCAGTTTTGGCTTGAGCTTGTGGTGCAGGTGGGCGATAGCCTCTCTGATTCTTCGGAGGTGGTGGAGCATTCCTCTTTGGAGCAGGTGCACGGAACCTTGAGTTCTGGGCTGGAGGGCGATACTGCTGACGGTTAGGCATTGGAGGTCGGAACTGGGAAGATCCTCCCTCGAAGCTTCTCTTGCGATTCTTGGAAGCAGCATGTAGATTGTTATTATTCTCTTGAGTCAAGCAGTCACTGATAAACGCATTGAATGTAGTCCTCGAACTGATACCCATGGTTTTAGCCATCTTTGTATTGAGACCTCTTTTGAAACTTTCTATCTTCTTCTCTTCGGTGTCCACATATGACGGAGCATAACGGGACAGATTGTTGAACTCTTGCGGATATTCATTCATACTTTTGTTGCCTTGAGTGAGCCTCATGAACTCGATTACCTTTCATGGCCATCGGACACGGTGGAACGTAGGTCTTCTGCGGAATATCTGAGTGAACTACGCCCAGGTGATGGGAGCATTCGGCGGGAAAGTGGTGCGTTGGTGGGACCACCAAATTCCAGCCCGGCCCCTGCAGTTGATGGGCACCATACTCAACCTTCAGCGACTCGGTCATGCGGAGCAGGCGAAACTTGTCTTCCATCGTGTTGATCCACTCGAGAGCCTCGAGCGGTTCTTTAGCTTGCAAGAACTTTGGCGGATCCGTGTCCAGAAAATCCTTGAAAGTGCTATACTGATTCACTGGGCGGTCACGGTGGCCTCCGTGGATCGGTGTTTCTTTGCAATGTCGCGCAACGTGGCCTCCATGTTGCGCCGGACCGCCGAGGAACTGTTGGAAAAGTTGCTCGGCGGTCAACGGTTGAGGAGGTGGTGGTGGCAGTGCGTCACGGGGTTTGCCCATTACCCCCATTTCCGTTGCCTCCATTACCATTCCCACCATTTCCACCGTTTCCATCATTGCCATTGCCTCCGTTTCCTTGGCGGATCCATCACCAACCAAGGTACCACTCCCGGTGCGGCGAGTCCCAACCATCTGCAGATTCCAAAGATCAAGTAATCATTAGGTGATGTTACAATATTGTAAACGAATGTAATAATTATGCCAATGAATTATTGGAAGAAAATGAATTCATTCAACAATACACAGGCATAAAAATTCATTTTCCACAATCCATAACATCACTAATTATATTACTGAAATAAGCATCATCCCAGGCATACAACATCCAAAATTGCCAGCATACATACACTGGACTTTAGGCGTTCAGGTAGCACCACAACTCAGGACATCCAACACACACATGAGTCACATCTCATAAGGTTACAGACCAACAACAAAAGAACAAGAGCACGGCTACGACTAGCGATGAGACTACTAGCCTACTCGTGCTCGCTACCAACGTCGGACTCGGCAGCAAGAACCACGTCGTCGTCGGGTGCAGGCGCAGGTGCAGGTGGAAGGTCAGCGTCCTCCTCGCCTCCATCGGGGTTGATAACCCCAGGCTCCATCTCAGCAGCTCCAGGCGCGGGGACGTGGTGAAGCTGGTTGTACAGCACGTGGTAGTCCTCATGCAGCTGGGTGATGTACTGCTCTCGGTCAAAGAGCCAGTGCCCCAGCTGGTGAGCATCGTTCCAGGCTTCATTCCTCTCAGTGACCAACTGGGCCATCATCCTGTCGGCATTCCGCTCGTACTGCTCATAGCGTGCCACACGTGCACGTAAGGTAGCGACCTCCTTGTTGGCAGCTCTCTCACGGGCCTCGGCGTCATTCCTAGTAGCGGTGAGAAGATCTATCTGGAGCCTCAGATCTCTGACATGATCCGAGTGCCTCTTCTTCTTCTTCTCTTGCCTCTCCGTCAAGGTCTTGTTCCAGTCATTGATCTTGTACATGCAAGACTGGGTAGCATCCAAAGTCTGCATCATAGCAAACATGGCACTCATCGCTGCGTTGTCACTGTCCTCAATCTCATGAATTCCAGGCCAGCGTGCCATGTTGGGAGACTGCTCCCAGAAGGTGTCAGCAGGGTCACCACGAGGAAACACTCCCGCCATAGCCTGTGCCAGGCTCAGCGGAAAACGCTCCATGATGATGCGCAGGACAGAGAAGGCAACTCTGCTAGCCCCCTCCTCAGGCGTGACTCCATAGGCACGAATGCGCCACCCCTCCCACTCCGAGTCCTCGTGGAGTGGTGGGACGGTAACCTCCACAGCGACCAGGTTGTCTCTGTTGCTCGGCTCCTCAGTCACCCAGGAGTATACAGGTCGCTGCTCCTCTGTATATCCCACATGGGCCAGCACACGCTAAAGAAGCGTGGGCATCCCAAACTCCTCCAGGAAGTAGTCCTCCCGGATAGTGGTGCGAGGCGCGAGCTGTCCACGTGGCACACGTCCTCCCGTGGACTTGCGGGTGAGTCAAGTTATTAATTAACCAATTTTTAATTAACAGAAGAGTCAGTTTATAAGGGAAGGTAAATGTAATGACATGAGATGAACAAACACGATGTATGCACGTATCTTACGTTCTCACAAACTTAGCAAAAATAATTCTAGCAGATATACGGTGGCATACAACGTTCTCTCATAGCGCATAACTAGTCGTTCTACTCGAATCGCTGTTATGTACCTACGAAAAAATCCACTTCACCCATCCCAACAAAAATATGGATAAATGCATTGCGTAAAAGTAAAGATTAAGCACTCACACGCACGTGCATTCCCAAATACACGCACATGTAGTACAACTACCCGATCTTCGTCCAATGACGGCATCGTCTCAACAGATGGCACAACCCACAATTAAACACCTTGGTAAGTACATGGTTTTGACATGTAAGTACTTCCGGTATCACACTAGCACTCCCTAGATTGCCGGTTGGACAACCATGCTCTCACAACTCCCACTTACCGAGGCGTAGAGGCAAATTGAACCATACATTACCACTCAAGCGAATGGCACCCATACAATTACCTTGCTTGCATGGGCAACAAAGAAAATAAAATATGATGCAAGCCCCTAAGTTAGTACTTAAATAGCCACCTAGAGTCCTTATTTGGGCATAAAGGATATGACCACTGGCACACTCTTAATTTTGCAAAAGAAATTTCTCAAAAGACTTATAGATCTATAAGTAAAAATCCAGTTTTGAAAGTAAATTCTTTTGTTTTTAAATAGACATGTGAACAATGTCGCTAAACCTTGCTCGATGCCACCGAACAGAACCGACTAATTCATAAAAGCATAAGTGAAAAAAAAATCACTCGCTAAGCAAGCAATTGTCACACTTAAGCCGTTATAAACCCGGTAGTCCGGAAATCTCGAAGGATTTCAAACAAAACATCATCAACCAAGATCGTACAAGTTTAGCGTCACCATTCGCATGTTACAACATTTCGCAAATAGTTCAACAATATCAGAGTGCGGAAAGAAAGTTATTATAAATCGAGTTCTTTAGATTCAAATAACGGAAACAAATAGTTTTAAAACTCAACCCAACTCACACATTTAAAAATTAATACAGTGCCAGTCCAGAGTCTATCCATCAAAAGCAGTTGGGGAGAATATTAAGATTAACCTTGCCCAAGGCCTTCTAGTCCACTGGGAAAAGACAGGTCTCGCAATACCCGTGGTAGGTATGCCCGTCTGCACAAACAACAAGCGGGAAAAACCCTGAGTACGAGAAGGTACTCAGCTAGACTTACCCGATTGACTCAAAAGTAAAAGACTCCAAGGAGAATGACAGGCTTTATCAGGGGATAGCTTGACTCTTTTTACGGAAAGCAGTAGTAACATTTAGAGTGATAGCTCAGCTTAATCATTCCTATTTATGCTAGGTGAGCAGCTATACTATTCATCATGGCAGTATATTAGTCAGGATTAATCAAGCAAGTAGTATCCATAATTATAAACCTCGAAACAACCCATCATCATCATTAACCACATTCCATAATCATTACTACGATGGTGCAGCTCAAGTCAAGTGTTCACTATCCAGGAACGATGGCGATTCGAATCGATTACTACTGAGCTCGGGGGTATTCCTCATGCAAACCACACTCACCCGTCGGTGAGCTCTGAGATCACCATGGCACGTATCCAGAAGACAAACACGCGGACTTCGCGCGGAAACCACCGTGCATTCCCGGGACCGCCCGACGCCTTAGCCACCATGCTTTGGACCTCGGACTTACTCTTCGCGCCCCCGTCGTCCCCATCCATCTCCAATACGGTGCGAACGGATCGAGAACCGGCCGGATAGTGTTGGGCTTCGCGGTCGGAACGACTTATCCGGCCCGATTAAACATGAGGCATGCGTTCAACATGACTTGGGGTACAACAACGATGCGGTCCTTAATCGACACGACGGAATCACTATGGTCCAACAACCCCACAAGACTCCGTCCGGTCTCCATTTATCAACCTTAGCCATTAACCAGATGATATCAACATAAGCTCTTCCATCAATCATAGGTAACCACCTATCTCGCGGATGACAGAAAATCACCCGACTTCTACCGTCTAAGCAGGCTAAGCATAAAACTCACCCTAGACTAGCAAGGTATATCAAGGTAGGATAACCAATGGTAAAGCAAGGATATAATGCATCAACGGTTGCACACAACTCCTATACTTAATGCAACAATCATAAAGCATAATTAGACTGTTAGAAAGCATAGGTAAGTAGATGCTCCGGTCCTGCCTTGCACAAAGTCCAGACGCGCGGTGGTCTAGGCACTCCGGCAGTTCCTCTTCGCCTTCTTCTTGAGAGATCTCCGTCTGGGGCTCCTCCGGAAGACTCTCCTCGATCTCCGAATAAGGGAGGTCCTCTTGCGAACCTGTATGATGCGATGCACGTGCATAAGTATCATGAATGCACAACGTATGATGATCATGAATGAGGATGATTAATAAATCTTTTGACAGAATAGGTGTATATCTCTTCTCTACTAACAATCTAACTCATTTACTGAGTAAGTGCATATCTCTTCTCTAAACACTTAGAGAAGTGCGTAAAGAAGGGTGCCGTCTTGTGACACACTTTCGCATACACGCACAACATGAATACAAGAAGTACTACTACTACTCATGGGCAAGTATTACATCTCAGACATGGCACTCCAATGCATGACCAGCAAGTATAACTTAATTGAAAATGCACAAGAATTGCTATAAAAGCCATTGAATCATTTAATCCAATTACTTATCATTTCATGTGAATAAATAGGCTTGAACTGTGACCTCTGTCTAGACAGTTTAGAAAATTCTACAAAAAGTACAGGAGCTACACTATGCTATAACAGAGCCATGATAAATTTTTCATCACATTTTACTAAGTACAACAGCCTACACAAAAAAGTGAAGCTACTGGCCAGAAATGCACATTTAATAACTTTGCACAGTAAAAAGTGTTAAACAACAAATTTCATATTTTCAACTAAAGCTTCTTAGCACAAGAGCAGTCAGTAAAAATTATCAAGGCCTAATTCCACATATTTTATTTATTAAAAATCATACAAGAGTCAGCCCAGAAATTAAATTAAATCATATTCCAATATTTTTGTACAGGAACTACATAACACACATTTTTCCCAAAAACTACATCACATGACAAGCCTAACAAAACAAGAATCACATTTTTCAGAGCAATATACAATTCACCATGCATTTAACCAGTTTTCACCTTTTAAGCAATTAAATAAATCTATACAGAAAATATTCACCAAAAATACATCTCATAATTTTCCCTAGTAGATCTATTTGGTAGAAACCTAGCAAAATAAATTTCACCAATTTTGGAGTTCATTTGCACCAGCTAGAATTTCAAATGCATTTGAAATAATTTTCTAGAAATTAATAAAAGAAAAGGGGGCCGAAACCCTAAGCTCGTGGGCCGGCCCGTGGGCCGTGAGCCACTGACGCGCTGGCCCCGGGTCAACCCGACCCCGCCCGTCACCCGGCGGGAGTGGCACGGCGCCGACCGGCCCTAGGGTTTCGCCGGGCGGCGGTGATCGGCGGCGGGGTGGCAATCGCCGTGCTCCCCCGCCGCAAGGCGCACCTGCCGGTGGGTTTGGTTGCGCCGGCAGCGAAGCCTCCTAGCGGCGCCCAGCGCCGGTGGCGACGGCGGCACGGCATGGCCGCCCGGTGAGCCGTCTCCGGTGGCGCGAGGCGGTGAGGCGCGCTACGAAGTTTCAGGGCGGCGCGGGGCGAGCATGCCGCGCACGGAGAGTGAGAGAGGAGTGGAATGGCGGTCGACGGGCGGCGGAGCCGAGAGCTCGCCGAGCTCCGGCCAGTTCGACGGCCGAAGAACGGCATTAAATTGGCCCCTTACCAAGGTCGTCGGCTGCCGATTAGTGGTGCGGGAAGGTAGAGCAGCCGCGGGCGATTGCGGTGCTCGGGGTGGTGGGGCGCTACCGGAGTGGTGGCGGCGAACGTGGTCGGTCAAGGCGCGGGCGTTTTGCCGCTTCGCGCGGGCGAGAGCGCGAGAGAGCAGAGAGAGCAGAGAGCGAGCGAAGGCGAGCGGATGTAAATGGAAAGCGAGGCGCTCCATTTCTCGGCGAGGCGCTGGTGAGGCGACCCGCTGGGGCGCCCCGCCGGCCGAAGGCGGCCAAGGGCCGCCGGGGCGTAGCTGGAGCGCTGGCTGGGCGCCGCGTCGGGTCGGCCGGGTTACGCCACTGGCGCCAGCTGACGCGACGCTGAGGCGGGGCGCCGGGCCGATGGTCGGCAGGGCCGAATCCGCCTGCCGGTTCGCGTTCTTTTTTCTTTTCTTTTTTTTTTTGAAATTTTGAATCCGACTCAAATGCAACTATTTGGCAAATTTAAAACTTTTTCATGAAAAGTGCCCAAAATAAAAGTTGTAGAGAATTTTAAACTGAACAACTTTCATTTAGGGACCAACTCAAAATTCCCAATAAAATTTGAACTATAAATTCCTTTTTGAATTTAGGGTCATTAAAGAGGATTTTCAATTTATTTTCTTTTTTTTGACTCAAATTGCACCAATCTTTTGCAATAAATTTTTGTTAAATCATTTTGAAAGGCTGGGCACATGGATCCAAACTTGATCAAGTTGTTTGCAAGACAATTAATTAATCAAAGCAACACTCAAGCAATTAATTAAATTAAGACAAATGCAACACATAAAATGATGATGCATTTAGGGTTAATGCTTGATGATGCTTAGGCCATGCTTAATGAAGGTTTAAGGTTAATTAATTATATGCCTAATGCATGCTTAACACTGAGGTGTTACAATGCGGCTCCTTCCTACTGCAAGCCTGTGACCTCGAACCCCGTCACTGCGCATGGCATCGCTAATTGGTTGTGCGCCGGTTTGTCACGGCAACAACCAACGTAAGGCGGCAGCGCCGGCATGTAGGCCAACGTTGTCTTTCCGTTTCAACCTTTGGTAGGTAACCAAATCGGCTCTAGGCTCTTGATCGATGTATGTTACTATGTAATTTTCCTTTGCTCCAATCTTTAATCTTTCGAAATACTAGACTTGGGACACTTGGGACTCTGATCTTTCGAAATTGTGATTTGGAATTTATAGTGTAGCTAGGGCAGTGAATAATTATTATTTTCTTTGTTTCTCAACCTAGTAACTTTTTGAGCTTTTTCTCAGTGCGCCATTATAAAAGATCACTATGACCTATGTACCATCTAAAACCTACCCTCAGTTGTACTAGGCATAAATTTTTTTGTTATTTTCTCTAGTACCACAGCCGTTGTATAAGTAAAATTTTCCTCTATGCTAAACTAGATAAAATCCCGTGCGTTCTTTGTGGGTCATCGAATGGAAATATATAAAGACACCGTTTAAATCTCATCTACCCGAACCCCTCCCTCACTATATCTGAGGGTCATCCCTCCTTCCAAAAGTTTTAGGAGTTTTCTTTCATATAAAACCATGCATATTCCAGAGGGGCACATGTAATCTATGTGATATGAAGTTTTGCTAGATTTTTTCTTAGAAAAAGGTTTATATATGGGCATCATCCAAATCTCATCCATCTGAACCCCTCAACCCAACTATACCTAAGGGTCATCCCCCCCCAAAAGTTCTCGACAGTTTTTCTTCATAAAAATCAAACATGTTTTAGAGGACCTTATGTAATCTATGTGATATGCAGTTATGATAAGTTTTTTTTCTATAAATGGCTTAAACATTTTCAAAAAAAAATTATCTAAATATATCCATGTGGGATCTTGTTTTGGAGAGTTTATTGCGAGGAACACTATGGTACAATTGGATTTTAATTACGATACTTGGTTTAGGTGCTACGATTTTTTTTCTATTTCAAAAGAAATAGCTAGTGGAAAATAAATAACCCTTAGTACTTGTAACTCCTTTGATGATGTGAGCTGACATCACTTTTGTAAAATAGAGTGATTTGATTAGATGGAACCCCTTAGCAGGTCTTAGCAATATAGGAGTAGTAAATTCAAATCAACAATTACGACAACCAAATAAATATAAATTTGATAGTTAGAGCAACTAATAAGTTATGAGAATCAATAAATATAAATTCAACAATTGCAAGAACCAATAAATATAAATTATTCTGATTTCTAGATTGAGACTGATCTTGATGCCTATAGATGAACATGAATTTCATACATATCTACATGGCTTAATTCAATCTAAACCACAACAGGATACTCATATTATACAATTGTTGATGGAATAAAACAAGAACTAGCCCATTGGAAGCCAAGCTGGTAGTCCATCCGCCATCCTTTTTTAATCCAAACAAATAAATCAACGAGAAATCGGCAACCTGCAGCTGTCCTAGCCCGCGCTTGCTGCCTTCCGCGACCCGGTCGGCGGACTACTGGTACCCGCATGAAGAACTGCAAACTCCCCGCGTGCTGGCCGCCGGGCTTGCCAGGCAGCGATGGCATCGCGCGACGCGCCTGCCTGCGCGGCCCCCCAAGTGCGACGGCTCGGCACGGCGCCCCACGCAAGCAGCCATGCCGCCCTCCTGACTCCGCCTAGCTGCCTCCACGACACACGCAACAAACTGTTTGCTCGATTCCACCAGCTGCTCCCTAGGGTTTGGCTTGAAGGACAAAGAGGTGGGAGATTGACTATTAGAATAACTAGAGGAATTCCCCGCGCGTTGCTACAGGGAATTAATTAAGTAATAGTTCCCATACTATATTATAGCGCACGAAATATTTAGAAATGACTTTAGGTATAATTTAAAAAGATAAGCAGCTAGATTGCTATTGGATAAATCATAAATTATAATATGTATTTTCTTCGCTAATTACTATTGTGCAAAAGATCATATAAGTATTAAAATATAAAATCTAAATTTTATAAAATTATACATGACTACTTGACAACGTATGGAAAAAAGAGATAAAAAAATAGAATTAAACTAAATGAAACAACGCAATACATCATCCATGACCATGAGTCTCAATCGATAAACATAGATAATGATAGTACGTAAAAAAGTCTCATCTGCAGCTCATCTATTACTCGGCATTAGTGAATCGTAAAAAGTTATCGAAATATATCTATGTGGGGTCTTGTTTTAAAGAGTTTATTGCGAGAAACACTATGATGCAATTAGATTTTAATTATAATATTTGGTTTAGATGCTATGACTTTTTTCTATTTTAAAAAATAGCTAGTGGAAGATAATTAAGACTAAGTGGGGATAACTCCTTTGATGATATTATCATACATCACTTTTTAAAAATCCTATATTTTAATTGGAGGAGACCCCTTAGTGGATCTTAGGATTATAGGAGTATAAGATAGAATAAGGAGAGAGGGGGATTGATTACAATGAGTGATGGACAATAGAGTAATTTTAGACCTATTTGAGAGCTAGCTCCATTAAAATCAAACAAATGGTAAGGAGACAGAGTGGCACGTAGGAGAAAATTTTTCACACAACGGCACTGCAAAACTTCTTATTTTTTGATGTTACGCAGGTTATGGTGATTTTTTATAATGACACATAGGAAAAAAGCTCTAGCATTTAATTTCTTAGGTATGCATTATATTACGTTTACTCTATAGAGTTAGAATTGTATTAAAGCACCTATTTTTTAGCTTCGCTCCACGTCTATAATGTGACAGGACCGAGCTGACAAGACCAGGCCTGATCAGCTCATCTCATCTAAACACTAAACACTGATCAAGAGTATCCATTCACGTTGTAAATCCAATATAATGATCCTACTAGTCTTTGGCTAATCTTAGATCCACTGGTTCCCTTAATAAAATTGCTTTTGACATCATCATAACTAGATAAAAACTTCACGTGTTGCTACGGATCATAAAATGGAAATATATATGGACACTGTTCAAATCTCATCTAATCGAACTTCTACCCCTAATATACCCGAGGGGTTATCTCTCCTCCTAAAAGTTTTAAGAGTTTTCTTTTATATAAAATCATGCATGTTTCAGAGTACCGCATATAATCTATGTGATATGAAGTTTTGCTAGGTTTTGTCTTAGAAACGGATTTATATATGGGCATCGTCCAAATCTCATCCACCTGAACCCTCAACCCTACAATATCTAAGGATCATCCTTCCTTTTAAAAGCTCTGGCAGTTTTCTTTCATAAAATCAAGCATGTTTCGGAGGACTTCATATAATCCATGTGATATACAGTCTAGCTAGATTTTTTTAAAAATAGGTTTTTACTTAGAAATGGCTTAAATATTTTAAAAAAAGTTATCTAAATATATCTATGTGGGATCTTATTTTGAAGAGTTTATTGTGAGGAATACCATGGTGCAATTAGATTTTAATTACGATATTTAGTTTAAATGCTATGACTTTTTTCTATTTCAAAAAGAAATAACTAGTGGAGTTTTTTCTTAGAAATGGCTTAAACATTTCTAAAAAAGTTATATAAAATATCCATGTGGGATCTTGTTTTAAAGAGTTTATTGTGAGGAACACCATGGTGCAATTGGATTTTAATAATGTTACTTGATTTAGGTACTACGACTTTTTTTTTCTATTTTAAAAGAAATAACTAGTGGGAGATAAATGAGTCTTAGTGCTTGTAACTCCTTTGATGATATTATCTGATATCACTTTTATAAAATAGAGTGATTTGATTGGATAGAACCCCTTAGTGGGTCTATGTTACTTGGTTTAGGTGCTACGACTTTTTTTTTATCTCAAAAGAATAGCTAGTGGGAGATAAATGAGTCTTAGTGCTTATAACTCTTTTGATGATGTTATCTGACGTTACTTTTATAAAATATACTGATTTGATTGGATAGAACCCTTTAGTGGGTCTATATTACTTGGTTTAGATGCTACGATTTTTTTTCTATTTTAAAAGAAATAGCTAGTGGGAGATAAATGAGTCTTAGTGCTTGTAACTTTTTTGATGATGTTATCTGACATCACTTTTATAAAATAGAGTGATTTGACCTTTCAGTGGGTTATAGCAATATAGGAGTAGCAGATTCAATGGATGAGCTTTGCTTTGAGCCGAGCCAACTACTAATAACATTAACAGGTACTAGGCGTGGCCGCCATGCACGCACGATAGCAGCAGCAGAAAATTTACATGGACTTTTCTGCTATCGGTGACCTGTCTAGACCAGCCCGGCCCGCAGCATGCGCAAACCACGGACAGCCGGCCCACTATCTCGCACTACCGAAACGACATTCACGCCTGCCTGGCCTGGCTGCCTCCGCTGCAGCCGCATTGCTGCGCTTCTCCCTCCTCTCCTCTCCCCGATCCTACCTCCGACTACCAATGGCGGATCCCGGCGGCACCACCAATCCCTTCGCTTCCCCAGCCGGCGCCGCCTCATCGCCGTGGGACGACCTCCCCGACGACTTCTTCCTCTCCACTTCCATCTCCTCCCCGTCCCCGTCCCCCCCTCCCCCGGCACCCATCCCTCCACCTCGCCTCGCCTCGCCACGCCCCACCGATCCGCCTCCCTCCCGCCCGCCTCCACTCCCTCCGCCTCCGTCTCCGCTTCATTCTCCGACCCGCGCCCCCGCGCCGCTCCGGCGTCGAATCAGCATCAGCCGCGGCTCCTCCACCCCAGCCACTCGCTTCCCGCCTTCCCCGCCGCGGCCTCACGCGCCCCGGCCGCCGCAGCACAAGTATGGCCACCGCCCCCGGGGCCCCACCACTCGGGCTCGATCCCGGAGTTCGCCGCCGCCCCGGCCTCCAGCGCGCACCTCCCGCCCGCGCGCACCGCGGTGCGCGCCGACCGCCCGCCCCCCCGCTCGACCTGCGCCCGCGCCCGCCCAGGGAGTCGCAGGCCGGTGCGGCGCTCCGCGCGCTCGCCTGCTGCTGCGATGCTTCCCGGGCCGAGGCCGGCGTCGGCGCGCGTCTCTGGGCCGCGGGCGAGGCGGGCGTCAGGGCGTGGGACCTCGCAGACGCCTTCCGGTTGCCGGTGTCTCGGCAGCGTTGGGGCGACGAGGTGGCTGCGCCCTTCAGGGAGTCGCGCAGGACGCCCCCGGCGCTCTGCCTCGCGCCGGACCCCGGTCGCGGCGTGGTGTGGAGCGGCCACTCGGATGGCCGGATCATGGGGTGGACCATGGATCTTGGACCGGAAGCGGGGGAGTGCCTTGCGTGGGAGGCACACCGTGGCCCAGTTTTCGCGTTGGCTGTCTCTCCCTATGGTAGGTGTTCTCGCCTCTATTTTCTGTCGGTCCGCGCTGGTTTTGCACGTATTCAAATACAATGTAGCACTATATTCTTGATTATTGGAGGATCGTGAATGATTTTGCCTTTGAACCTTTAGGAAGCCTCAAGGGAGGTATGGAGATAGTAACCACGAAAGTAGAGCCGTACTTTTTTATCCCTGTAGTTATACTGCATTCTAAAAACTTTCTCTAGATTAGTCTTGTTTTGTGCTACCTAGCAGTTATGTATGTTTAGTTACTTTCTTACATTCCTGTTGGCAATTGTAGGATCGATAGTAGTATATGCAGTTGTTAAACTGCAGCTGCTACACCACTCTTTGTGAGAGAATGGTGGCTGAACTAGGCTAGGATCGACAGTACTATAGCAGTATACACAGCTGTTAAGCTGCTGCTGCACTACACTTTCATAGAGATGGTGGAGGTTGAGTGTCGGCTGCTATGAGCTGCAGCTGGCTGGTCTATTCACCTCTTATTTATAGTTGAATAGGAGTACAGAAAAAAGAGTTCTAGTGGCTTTCTTACAGCCTAAGAAAAGCAGGGCTACTAGCGCCTGGACGTCTGGACAGAGGCAATCCGTCCGGACGCTTCCGCTATTCATCCTACCCCCAGCATTCCTCCCCCTACCTTTGCTGACATCCTAAAATAGGTACTGAAATGCAAGAACATCCAAAAATCAACTTATTTCAAATATCCCATGAGAGATACTGCAACCTACAAGAAAACCAATTGCAACAAACAATCTAAGTTATTGAAACATATTTCGTGGAAAATCAGTGAACCATCGACACGCTGCTCCAAGGAAGCAGCATTCCTGCTGGCCATGGTGCTCCCCGTCTAGACAATAGAGCACCTTCTTACCGCTGTCAGAGATGTTCTCTGCTGCGAACTTGCCTGTGGCTACGTGATCTGCTGTGTGAGAACTCTGCAAACACAACAACATCCTGGCCCCGTTGTGAGTTGAAGGCACGGCTGGTAGGCGATGAGAGGTATATTAGTGACAGCAGTGGCCTGAGCCATCTTTTCTGCTGTGTGGGGAGAGGTGGGGAGAGATATGAGGCCAAATGAGAGAGAGCACGTATGTGCATAGGAATGATCTAGGATGGAGAATAAAAAACAGGTTAGGTTAGGACATGTTCATTATATGGATATGTTTGAACCACGTTGGCGTCCGGGTCAAGGACACACGTCTGGACGTGTGAGCCATATCGTAAGAAAAGACCTCGACTACTTACATGCCAAAAAAGCTTATTGACCAAGCTTTGAGACTAGCTGACCAATGGTCACTAGGGTCAGCAGAAAACCTAATATGACTTTATTAGCTAAGCAAAGGATTGACACAAAAGGATTATTTATCTATCCATTCTCTCCCAAATCCTTGTGTCCTTGCTTTGGACTGATCTTGACCATTCCATTCCTTGCGCACAATTTTTGGAACTTGACTCGCCCGAGTGATTTGGTTAGGATATCAACGAGCTGGTCATTGGTGCTAATGTAGCTGGCATTAATGCTCCCCTCCATGCACTCCCGAATGAAATGATATCGGATATCAATGTGCTTGCTCCTGTAGTCCTGTCTTGGAAGATGGGATTCTTTGCAAGTGCCAAGGCGGACTTGCTGTCCACCTTGAGTTGGTGGCTGCAACATACTCTGCTTCGCAAGAAGACAGGGCCACCACATGCTGCTTGATCGATCAAGCAGTCACCGACGAAGAGGATGCACTGGTGCTCTTCATTCATGTCGATGTCACCGGCCAAGTTGCTATTGTCATAACAATATCTGACCAGCCGCGCTACTCCAGTCTGTCTTTGGTAGCACAGACCTAAGTTCAGGGTCCTGTGATGTAGCGTAGGATGCGCTTTACCGCGTGGAGATGCTCCTTTGTGGGCTTCTCCTTGAACTGGTTCACGAACTCGACAGCAAACACTAGATCTGACTAGATGTGGACAAGATAGCAGAGGCTTCCAACGATCCGCCGATAGTGCATCGGGTCCACGACCTCCGTCGTCCTTTCTCGGCTCAGCTTGAGCCGCTCCTCCATGGGGGTGTGGACAAGACAGCCAGCAATGCATGCCAGCTCGAGAATGTGCTTGGCGTAGTGGCTTTGCTACAGTGTGATGCTATCGTCGTGCTGGCGCACCTCGATGCCCAAGTAGAAACAGAGCAGACCGAGGTTGCTTATGTGGAATGATCCCTTCATCTTGGCCTTAAAACTTCTCGATTCGTCTTGCAACGCGCTAGTGATGACGAGGTTGTGCACGTACACGCTGACCAAGAGGACTGAGATGTTACCAAGCTGATACACCCTGTGCTTGTATTCGCTTTGATGGAAACTGAGCTCCTTGAGTGTGCGGTCGAGCTTCTCATTCTAGGCATGCGGCACTTGACGCAGGCCATAGAGGGCCTTGTGCAGCCGCAGCAACTTGCCTTCTTGCCCAGCGACGACAAAGCTTGGTGGTTGTCGCACACACACCTCTTCCTGGGGACTTGCATCGACGACGATGTTGTCAACCATAGCAGACCGGTGACTGCCCATGAGTTGCATCGAGCCACTTGTCGTCATCCGCCCTTGGCGACACAAACTCTGGTGATGGTGGTTCTTGAACTGCTCGTCATCATCCGTCCTTGGCAACACAAAAACAAGATGCGGGCACAGCAAGCCCCTGGCTGCCGTAGACGACCGAGTGAGCTCAATGACGGCGGAGCATCCAGTGGCCGTAGATCCGGGGTGGAGGGCACCATGGGTCATGTCGCGAGCCACTGGCTAGTGGTGAGCAGGCAGAGGCTGGGGGAGAGAGGAGTTGGGGGGAGGGAAGGGGTGCTGATGGCTGCCTTTTTTAGCACCACCGCTCACCGGAGAGAGGCAGCGGCGGCAGCCAGGCAGCTGGACAAGGGAGGGGCCCTTCAGCAGCTTTGGCACATCATCCTGAGCCACCTCGTGAAGAGATGACATGTGGTTCTCTTTTAGGTACCCAGTACAGAACATTGGCTATTCAAGAAGCTACTTGTATGCCCTTGTCTAATTCTAGGTCCTGTTGAACATATGTACAAGACAGTTGGATACCTGTTATGTGCCTACTAACTATCAGCAGAAATAAGTAGTCCATCAACCAGTGGCGGATCTAGGATTTTGACATAGGGTATGCCGTATCAAAAATTTGTATGTAATCCGCAAAACCTACTTAGCAATTTGGTATACAACAGAAAAAGTTGGCCCGCCACTCAATATACAAATACGAATAATTCTTAAATCTAACAAATAAAGCACATTTTTTCTCAAATTTGCAAAAAAAATTTATGTATCATTATAATTAAGAAGAAGAATTTGACTGTACAAACGACAAGCTTCTGATGAGCGCGCTAGGTGGTCTAACAACTTTAACCAGATCTTCTTGCTATTTGACTATTGACATAACAAAAACCTATTTGATTTTACATAAATTAAGTTACAACATGCTCTTGGATTGAAAACCAATTTGATTTTTACATATAAAGTTGCGAGTATCATTTAAATAGAAATAGAAAGAAGCTATAACACGCTCTTGGATTGGATCATAGCAGAAAGGGATGATGTTTCCCAGAAACTCTAGAAGTAGTACTGATACTGCTGAATGTCAGCTGCCTAGACTCTTAATTAATCAATCAAAATGAGTGGCCCCGCAGCTGCTACTTCCGTCGCTTAATCGCTTGCATCAGCTAGGGTATGCCGCACCATACCCGTGCCACCCGCTGGCTCCACCCATGTGATCAACTGAAAAGTAGCCACATGCTGTGAATGTTCTACATCATGTTATGGTCTCTGTCATTGGTTTGGTAAATATATTTAGCTGCTATGTTATCAGAATTGAATCAGAACATTAACTATTAATTTGAAAACCAATCATTTACATGGAGTCCTTGGGCTACTATTATGGAATGCAGGGAGTAATGTTATCAGCAGTAACCTACCTCTTCAGTCATGCACCCATGAGATACTGATGAGTGATGTTTCTTGCATGTCTTATAGGCGATTTGTGGTCTGGGTCTGAAGGGGGAGCAATCAAAGTATGGTATGGAGAACCGATTCAGAAGTCACTCATTTCACAAACAGAAGAAAAGCGTAAGACCTCCTTTTTAGTTGAAAGATCATCCATTGACCTTAGGGACATGGTCAGTGATGGAGGGGCCTGTCCTTTGCCTGCCGTAGATGTAAAACTTCTATTGTCTGACAATTCTAGATCAAAAGTATGGAGTGCTGGTTACCTCTCATTTGCACTCTGGTACACTTTGTGTTCATTTATCTTGTTGCATTTGAATGACATTAGTCCAGCTATTTCTGTATTTGTGTAATACTGTTATCTATTCTGCTATGCAGGGATTCTCGCACTAAGGAGCTTCTAAAAGTGGTAAACATTGATGGCCAAGTTGATACCCGTTTTGACATCTTATCTGCTCAGGATCCATATAGCTATGAAACAAAGCAAACTCTGTTCTCTCCGAGGAAGGAGAAAGCTCGCAGTCCTGTTGGTTTCCTGCAGAGATCACGAAATGCTTTGTTGGGAGCAGCTGATGCAGTCCGGAGAGTTGCTGTTAAAGCAGGTTTTGGAGATGACACTCGACGAATTGAAGCATTTACAATGTCAGCGGATGGGATGATCTGGACAGGATCGGCAAATGGCTCTCTTGCCCAATGGGATGGCATTGGTAATCGTTTGCAAGAGTTCCTGCATCATTCATCACCTGTCCAATGCATTTACAGTTTTGGAATAAGAATATGGGTGGGTTACATGGATGGCAACATCCAGCTGTTGGACCTTGAAGGCAACTTGTTAGGAGGATGGATTGCACATAGTAGTCCAATTCTGAGTATGGCTGTTGGAGGTTCATATATCTTTACCCTGGCTGGTCATGGGGGAATCCGTGGGTGGAACTTGTCATCACCAGGGCCTCTTGACAGCATTTTGCGTAAAGAGTTGATTGAGGAAGATTCATCATACAAAAGTTTTGAATACATGAAAGTATTAGTGGGTTCTTGGAATGTTGGGCAAGAAAAGGCATCCTATGAGTCTTTAAGAGCCTGGCTAAAACTCCCAACACCAGAGGTTGGGGTTGTTGTAATTGGATTGCAGGAGGTGGACATGGGTGCTGGTTTTCTTGCAATGTCTGCAGCCAAAGAAACGGTACAGATGTCACATTCAGAATTTTAGTTTTTTTGTTAGTTTCTACATAATGGTTATTTCTGCTAGTCATTTGAAGATATGTCCTATATGCTGGGCTAGATCAACTCCTAGAAACTTGTGCTGGATCAAAATATTGAATTTTGGTTACCAACTAGTTGAATTCCTTTTTTGGTTACAGACCATAGCCTCATTATTCAATATTCTGAGCTTGGCATAAATTTTACCTACAGGGCTGTAATTTTTTTAGAGTTATGGCTTGCTTTTCAGTTTTCAGAGTTAGACAAATTCTCTGTGATGTGGTTGTTGCAAAGAGGATGTTTGTTTATTACCTGTGTCTAATTTATCCCTTTTTTTTTTTTTTTTTTTTGAGAATACTGACATATATGTTGAACTCCTTGTAACATTTCTACTGGCTTTAGGTAGGACTAGAGGGAAGTCCAAATGGAGAGTGGTGGTTGGATGTAATTGGCCAGATTTTGAAGGGCCACTCCTTTGTGCGTGTTGGTTCAAGACAGATGGCTGGATTACTCATTGCTGTATGGTAATCTGAGCAGGGCCTGGCCATTTTTTCTTTGATTTGATCCTGTTATCATGGGAATTATTTAGATTCTTCTTTTTTTCAGGGTCAGAATAAATCTTAAGCAGTTCATTGGAGACATTGACAATGCGGCAGTGGCATGTGGATTAGGACGAGCAATCGGCAATAAGGTGCTCATGTTATTGTACCCCCCTCCCCCCGCACGCCCACACTAATGTCAATATTTTTGTATTGAAGTGGCTCATGCTATATGATCTCCTTTGTTTCTTGGGTGGTGAAGTCTGAGGTCTAAGAAACATGTTTGATTAATTCAAGATATTTGTGGTTGCTGTGCTGAGCTGCACAACTTAATTTAGCTGAGAACCTTTATTGATTCCAGTAAGATTTCACTTGACCAATTGGGATAATTCTTCTTTTCTTTCCGAAATGAACGTAGCATTACAACAATAGTAACTGACATTATTATCATTTTGTTTAGTGGCAATATAAATAACCAATTATAAGTTTTTTGGATTATCTTGTGGAAACTCATATCTTGGTGTGATTATGCAAGTTTCCAAGGTTTTCTTTGGATGAAGGATAAATGGATTGGACTTGTAGGATCTTAACATCACATGATTGATAACATGGTGTTAGTGCCCTAAAACATTCTGTATTCATCTATCCTTCGTCCATACCAACTGTTGGACACTTCAAACTTGTGTTATTGCACTAATATACGAGTTTCTATTGGAAATGCTTCCTAACTAATGAGACATGATTCATCCTCTATATTTCGGCTGCTTAGTGCATATTTAGGGAAAGATTGGCACTTTTGATACATTGAGCATTCCCATGCACTGACATGTGTTACTTGATCACAGTTTCAATGAAAATGGAAAGAAATCATTTGTTTCTTGATATGGAATGACTAGGGATAGATGGACTAGCAGAGACCCTGGATAGCCACCGTTCCTCGGTGTTCTTCCTGCTTTGACTGTAAGCGATACATGGTCCTCTCTTTTATAGAGATGACTGACTTGACTCCTAAGGAAATATCCTAACTGAACAAATCTATCTTATCCCTTTCCTAACTTATCTCTTCAATCTATCTAATCTAATCTAACCTGACATGGTACTGTTCACGTGGTACTGTTTACACGCTACAGTACCGCATGGGCTCCTCTGGGCTGGCTCCACCTGCCATAACATTTCTCCACTTTGTTTGATCATACCAGTAGGTTTTCTTGCAGATGAATGGACTAACTTACTCTATCTTTGATGTATCTGATTATTTTAGGGAGCAGTAGGGTTGAGAATGAGAATACATGGCAGAAGCATTTGCTTTGTAAATTGTCATTTTGCTGCACATATGGAAGCTGTGAGCAGACGAAATGAAGATTTTGACCATGTCTTCAGATCAATGACATTTTCTTCCCCTTCCAATGGATTATCGACAACATCAGGTAATCCATCTTCTGCCATTAACTTATCTGCATTTGCTTGTGGACATGCAAGTTTTCAAAGGTTTTGCTAAAACTTTTATTAATATCATTCAGCGATAATTATGGAAGTGAAAATTTGAGCTTATATACACTTGTGTTGTTGCAGTTTCTGGTTCTGCTGCTCAGCTTCTTCGAGGAACAAATGTATGTTGTTAGTCATCTTCATTTGTTTTCCAGTTTGTAGAGTTATTGTGTATCTGGATTTTGTGTTTGTAAACTGATCAATATGGTGCCATGACAGGGATCAAGACTGCCTGGGTTGTCAGACACAGACATGATCGTGTTTCTTGGTGACTTCAATTACCGGCTTTCTGACATTTCTTTCGATGAGGCAATGGGCTTGGTTTCCCAGCAATGCTTTAACTTGTTGAGAGAGAATGATCAACTACGAGCAGAAATGAAATCTGGGAGAGTCTTCCAGGGGTTACGTGAAGGGGAATTTAAGTTTCCCCCTACTTATAAATTTGAGAAACACATAACAGGCTTATCTGGTATAAAACTATCTGTTTAAATTCTTAGTCAGTGTACTTTACTTTTTTAAAAAATAAAATCTGATCACTGTACTGGATTGATTACATTAGCATAACCTACATTGCAATAATTTGTATGTACTTTTTAGTGATTTCCTGAAGCACTTATTATAGTGATCTTATCTAGTTAACTTTATTTGCCTATAGGTTATGATAGTAGTGAGAAAAGGCGCATTCCAGCCTGGTGTGACAGAATTCTATATCGTGACAGCCGAACTAGTTCACAGATTGAGTGTTCTTTGGAATGTCCTGTAGTTTGTTCGATATCACTGTAAGTTTGTTGTTATCTTGCCTTGCTGTATATGATATAATAATATAATGCTGTTTTGCTTTCAAAATAATATAATGCTGTTAATTAATTTGCAAATGCCTATTATTCCAATTTTTAGGTATGACTCTTGTATGGAAGCAACGGACAGTGATCACAAACCTGTAAAATGCTTATTCAATTTGGATATTGCTCATGTCGACAAGCAAACAATGAGGCAGAAATATGGAGAAATAATGACTTCAAATAAGGAAGTGCTGGGCTACCTTGAGGGCTTGGATCCTTTCCCTGAAGTAAATATCAGCACTGATGACATCATTCTGCAAGATCAAAACCCTTCTGTTGTTAAACTACATAACAGAAGTACAAAAGAGTTGGCTTGTTTTGAGATCATTGGTCAGACACCAAACTCATCTGGCACAACTTTCTCAGGTTTCCCTTCTTGGCTGAAGGTAGGTTACTGCTCTGTCTTCTCTCCTTGTCCTACGCTAATGTGCTCCATTTGAACATAGTTTAGCCTTGGGACACGAACTATACACAGATGACTGCCCTTTATGTAGGCACATATCAGGAAGTGTTGTTAGCTATGCTCAACCAAGATGATGCAAATATAAAGTTTACTGAATATGAATCTGCAAATCTTATTCTATTGACTTTTTCAATTACATATCTAGCATATCACTGAAATGATAATAGATATTCTAGTACTATAAGATTGTTTTGCTAATTAAGATTTGTTCGATGCCATGAGCTTAATTGTTTGAGAACTGAAAGAGCATGCGAAAAACACAGGTTTCTCCGGCAGTTGGTATAATCTCTCCTAGACAGTTAGTAGAAGTGACATTGCAACATGGACAAATACGAAGTCAAGATTATCTTACTGGGTCTTCAGGGAATAGTTCTGGAGCCGAGCAAGAAAAGGTTGCCACGCTGTTAGTAACAGTAACCGGAGTGGACTCGACGACTGGGAGAGGTCACAAGATACAAGTACAGCACCGGAGCCGCAGGGAGACGTTTTCATCAAGAGGTTATAACTTTGCGGATCGATTCTTTGGTTGAGCACTTCTGTGAAGCTAGTTTGGTTTGTGAACCAGATAATTCAGAAGTACTGGGTGAATGATGTTGATGTACCATAGCCAATTTTTCTTTTCAGTTAAGTGTGCATAGAGATTTGCATATTCAAAATCCTATGATGTGAGTGATAAAAAACATGGATTTGAAGAGTTGAAATTTATTAATATTTTCGGAAAGAGCAAAAGATACATTGGACGGGTACAGCGATTTAGACTGCAAAGCTGATATTTTCTGAAGGGCTCCCTCAGAAATAAGCATAGTTGGCATGGAGCACTGAGCCGCACGACAAGGAAACTGCTGCGACGATCGGTATCCGCCCACATTCAATCCTGCAGAGGACAACGCACATAAGGCGTGGCATGGCAGCGACCGCACAAGATAGGCTTGAATGCCTGTAGGAGATATGTCGTTTTTTATCGGCTAAAAGATATGTTGTTTTGGAAAGAGCAAAAATATTAAGTCAAAATTATAGTTTGGAGACCGTGTCGTTGTCCAAAACGATATCTAATTTCTATACGGATGGAGTACTTGAACTTTTAAAGTCAAATTACAACTAAAAGATGATACCAATTAAAACTTGAAACCTTTTGGAGGTGATCATTGGTAATTTGGACTTTGGCATAAAAAAACTAGAAGAATTTTCCACGCATTGCTACGGGAATTCAAAGACAACATTAGATGAGCGTAAGTGATGAATGAACGACATGTGATAGAATAATGGTAGAGTTTTGTTAATGAAATTTTGAGGCAGCCTAGAGGACATGTGAGTAGCACCATAGTAGAATATATACAAATATGGTTATATATGTAGAATGAAATTTTGTTAAAAATATAATAAGTGGGGCCATACTTACAGTGTTCGTCTAAATGGTTGTTTAACCCGTTTACACACCGTTTAAACACGACCCAGTGGTACATCTTTTTCGTTTAATCCATTGTTTTGACCTTTAAACGGTTGTTTTCCTATTTAAACATCCATTTTTACCGCAATAATGGGCTAAATGGTAGGTGACCAACTATTTAATGTTTAGCGTTTAAGATAACATTGCATATTGGGGGAGTAGTTTTTCGAGAAAAAAATATTGAGTGAACTAATTAAATCTTTTACCGAAATATTTCCCTGTAGCAGCCTCTGATAAAGAGAAGTTTACCCAAATAGCTTGGAGTTGCACCATAGTAGATTACATAGATGGCAGTTGCTTGGTAATGTGATTATATGTGAATGTTCCGCCTTCATCTTGTTAGAAATGACGGAACTTCATCCTGGCAGAACTGATGGAACAATATAAAGAAGAGAATATGAGGATTTTGGTAGTACAGTACTAGTACTTATGAATAACATGATGTCAATCGTCTAAACTGCAGCAAAATATGAGAAAGACATGAAGCGTGGAGAGAGAGAGAGAGCATGCCAAGGCATAAGTAACTGTTTCAGGCACCAAAATCGCCATGCCCTTTTATCAATTGCTGCTACTTCTTTCCTCAGGTCCCCACTACCATGCCATTAATACTTGGTGATTTTTTTATACTTGACTTGAATATAAACAAAGTGCACTGTTTCAGGCACCACTACCATGTATTTTACTTGTGACCTTTGAATAAAAAAAGTGCACTGTTGTTGTACACGGCAAAATTAACGGAGATAGAGAATGTGTGACTGTTTAACTATGTGATGACGTAGAACATTGTAGTGCTAGATAGAATTTGCAATGGGGTTTTTTTTTGTAAGAAATATAGATATAGATATATAGGTACCAATTGAATATCTTGTGTCATGAAACTACACTAATAAACCAAGTAGGTTGCTAATGGATAAGAGTGATCATAAGCAAATCTATCATACATGATTTACGTTAGTGCATGCATAACAAGAATTCTAAATTTGCTCATGCAATCTAGACAAGAATATGAACTAGTTGCTTATTGAAATTTCATGGATTTAAACTAAGAGCAGAGTGAAGCCGTAGGTTTGGTGTACACCTCTCTTTTTCACGGCGACGTTCAAATTCGCTGATACTCCTGGAAGTGAGGTGCCACCAAAGAATTTTACCCGAGTGGATGGACCCTTCCTTGCCAACACCACCGGGCCACAATCGGAGCACAAAAGTTACAGTTTTTTACATGGGACATGGTCCACAACACTCATTCTCACTGATTATGCGTTAGTTCAGAAAGACAAGCACAACTGTGGTCTGCTCACTCGGGTTCACGCCAGCGTACGAGGATATATGATGAAGAGATGTGGAAGCGAACGCCGATGCAGCTCCATCGCCCCGATTCGTCGAGATGTGAGGAGGTTGAGTTTACTCCCCCGTCTCAAAAAAGCGCAATTGTAAGACTTTCAAAAATTGTGTTTAACCATTTGTTTTATTCAAAATTTTTATATAAATATCATGTATCTTGTTATGATTTATTTATCATTAGAGATACTTTATTAATGATTTATTTATTTTATAATATGTTTAAAAATTTTAAATAAGACGAATGGTCAAACATGATTTGTAAAAAGTCTTACGATTCTGTTTTTTTTAGATGGAGTACCTCGCCTGTAACAACTCACAATTCTAGCCATCGGCTGACCAACATTGGCACGCACCTATGGGACCCCACGAACACCACCACAAGGATGAGGACCAGAGATCGACCGCCCATTGGGAATGACAATTCATGTCAAGGTGAAAGAATTGGTGAAATTGTCCGCAGAAAGACTCAAACCTGACCGAAGTTAAGGGAGATGCCACACCATATCTGAAATCCACCATCACTGGTAACTAGCGCAGGTAAAGAGTGGATGGTGCTCGTCGCTCACACTGAGGATATGTTGTCATTGATACACTTGTTACATCTCTTGGCCACCGGTAATGGTAATCGCCATCAACCTAAGGGAACAACAAGATCATAGGCAGATTAAACAGCAGAAGAAGCCTCCTCTTTCTTCTTAGACATCTATTGTCTTTTTTTTTTTTTTTTAGACTTCTACTATTGTCTTGACTGGAATGGATCTCGTTCTCACGGAATTTGCCTCTTATAAGGTGACTCTGGTTCTGGCTGGGGCCCCGCATGTCAGTGGTTTATACATGACATAAGTAACTCAAATACGTAAACGATACATGAAGGCGTACCCTGGCCAAAACTGTTCACCCACTGTTGTCTAACGGCGTGACACGCCTACCGGCGACAAGCGCCCACCGAGAGCCCACCCCACCAGCTTCGCTCCGCCGCCCTCCCACATCCCTGCTGCCAGCTGCGCCTCCCCTGAGAGGACGCGTGCCAGGGAGCCGTCGGCCGCCGGAGCCTGGCCTGCAGCCCGCAGGAAGTGGCGAGAGGATGTTGCGCTGCGTGTACACGCAGCGGCGGTGGGCGCACCGCCGGGGGGGCTTCGTAACCGGCAGCACCGGTTGGTCCAAGCCGCCACCGCCGGGACTCGGGCCCGCCGCGGGGGTGGGCGCGAAGAAGTCGGAGTGGTGGACGGTGGACGGGGAGATGCACGAGATCGGGGAAGGCGTGCCGCATCGCGAGCGCTTCGCCATCCCGCGGGACAACCTCCCTAACCGCCGCCGCAAGCAGATGCGGGAGCAGTTCATGCGCCGCACCCGCCTCGTTCTCAAAGACTCGGTAAGCCGCTACCGAGCCATACAGTTGCAGTTCTTCCGCTGCTCTGGGACTTGCCGCCGTGCCTACTGCAGGGGCCTACTGGTTGGGTGGTTAGGGATGAATTTAATCTAAGCGCAGAACAGTACTGTGATGGATCATAAGTCGAGAGTATCCTATCCAAATGGGTTTACTTTGAGTATGGAGTGTTTATTTCCTCTGACAATCAAGTGTCAGATTTTCCATAGAACTGGAGTAGTCTGTTTATTTCTTCATCAGATGATTAAGTGAAATCTATTATTGTAGAATGACTGCGTATTCATTCTGGAAGGATTTGGTAACTTTAAATGTGAACGGAATTCTGCCGGTTGGTTTGCATTAATGTAACAAATTCATCAGTCGCCACTCGTCAGTGATTCCATTGACATCTGGTTATGAGTCCATGATGTAACTTATTGGAAGGAACTGAATTCATACATCTATTATTTGATTTGAGATGATTGTTCATGCTGGCAAGTGGCAAGCATATATGAAATTTGGAATCCTAAGACATGTAAAATAGTTGAGGCAAATGAACTGTCTTACAATTTATTGATTATGGTGGCCTATAAATATAGGCTCAAACTGGGTTTCTTTGATGCTGGGAAGCTGACCAGTGAGCACCACAAATTTACAGGAACACGAAACATGGTGCAAAAAAGTACATGGAATTATACCAAGAACTTAGAGAAAACTGGGAAAGGTTGTACTGGGACGAAGGCTATTCAAAAAAGATTGCTGAATCTCATGCTAATTATGACTCTGCTGAAGAAGATGATCTTGACTTTTCGCCATACAGGTAGCAAATGATCAACAGTTCTCTTTTGTTTTCCTTGCTTAATTAATTGGGTTACTTTTACACCATAAACAAGCCTTTGCTTTCGATTGTAATCTTTTGATCATATCCGGTAGAACTGTGCCCTCACGATTGCTTGTTGAATTGTTGCAAAACATCCTCGTTCTAGAAGCAGTCTCATTACTGCTTTTTTATTGCAGCAGGAGAAGGCAGTCCAATGTAGAACCAAACAAGGTGTGTTTTCTCTATTGCTGATACATCTCGCATATCATTTCTGAGAGATTTGCGTCTTCTACTATGGACTAACTTTGCTTATGCTAATGCTTTGGGCTGTTGTCACATCCTTTGCTTCTTACCATTTGTACGCAAACTGACTGAACTATAGAAGAATAATAATATGGGCCAATCCATTAACTGTACTTTAAAACTGAAAATCAGATCAGATAACTTGGTGGTAAATTAGACTATCATTGGTTACAACTGTTATTGAATGGTTACTCTATTTTCTCGTACTTGGTTTTTATTTAGCATCTGCTCGCATTTTTGTAATGCAACAGATATTTGCAACATGAGTGAGGGAAAAGTAGCTAATGAAAACTAAACATATCAAAAATATGTTCTGACAAACTATGTCATTTTGATCCACTACACTGCTTAATGGAGCCAGAGTCATATGTCTCATCCAATTATCAGTCGTATTGATTAAGGCGCCAAACGTTAGTTAATTTAAGTTCTCTAACACTTGGCATCAACTCTAGTCAAGAGTTGTCACTCTTCTATGAGTATATACTATCTAGGTTAACTAGTGGTAAAGAAGAACCAGAGTAGGTAGTTTGCCTGTTTACAGGGCTACTCAAGGCAGAAATTTGCCACAACTCTTTGATCTTGTACATTTATCCCTGTTCGCCAGTAGATAGCAGGTACCGAGAAGAAAACATCTGCACTGTCTATTGGTTGAGTCCTGACCATGTCTTGAAGGGTTTTAGTTTGTCTGGTCCATATCTGCACATTTGCAGATATTAATTTCAGATATTTCTTGCTTTTGCTTCCAATGCAGCATTATTTTGGTCTTTTAAACAGAAAAGTTAGTCGATCTTTCGTAGTGTTTTCTGGTGCATTGCTGTATTCATAAAAACAGGCTCCAGGCTTGACCCTACTGACATGTACATGCATCTTCCTGAATGCAAGGAATGTTATTGCGGCTGAAGAAACAACCTTTGGTACATTGTTGCACTGTATTTATATGAGGACTACCTAGTTAGAATTATCGAAATTAAATAGTTGGGATGCATGTGACTGCTCTCGTCTAATGGCATAGTGGACCTAATTTGGCTTGCACAGTGCATGACACATGTTGGAACTAAATGGATATTAAAATTCCCCATTACATTATACTAACTGGAGCATAATTTTTTTCTCAATTCACCAATATCAGATCTGTATCAGTAATCACATTTGATTGCTACAATAGATCAACTAGCTAGTTACTGGCAACTATCAAAGCATTGTGAACAATGAATTTGTACTGCAGGACCTTGGCTTCGGGGTGAACAAACAAGGTGAAACATGGGAAAGGGTTACTCAAATTCGTGACAAATTTGAATATGACAGAGAAAGGAGAATGAGAGAACGAGGTAAGCTCATTTTTGTTTGTACCAGATGTTTTTGTTCATGATGTTTTTGTCTTCAAGGTTATACACATAAAGTTAAATTAACGATATGAGGCATTTGCACCATGTCAGTAGTTTCATAGATGGCTAATGATATTGTTTCTTGCAATAAAATAAGCCATGTTAAATGTGTTCTCAAGAATGAATGACAGCTCACCCCTGTCGACAACTCGGCAAAGTGTGCTGTTTTAGGTGTTCTGCATGTGAAGTTCATTTAGTGTTACTTCCTTTGAGCCTTCATACGTTCTGTATGTGTTTTCACGATTTCTTTTCTACTATCTCCCTGTTTCTTGCAGCATTTGCTCCCATGAACATGGACAACAATTTTGCTCGGCGTGACCCAAGATTTAGAAGCCAGGATGATTCAAGTTTTGCTCATATGAACTCAAATGGTGATTTTGGCTTGCATGGTCAAACTTTTGGAGACCGTTCTGATCGAAGTTACCCAAATGAGTCCAATTTCAGAAATCAGCGTGATTCAAGCTTCCAAAATGATCCAAGTCTCAGAAACCAGCGTAATTTGAATTTCCAAAATGAACCAAGTTTCAGAAATCATCGATATCCAGATTTCTAAAACCAAGGTGACACAAGAAGTCAGGCATTTAATGAGTAGAGTGTGACAAAGTGGCTGCTGCTTTGCTGGCTGCATGAGCATGCTGATTTTGTTGATTTTTGTGGTGACTTATGAGATGTGGTAATTTATTAAAAATGGGCTGGTGTAAGAAATTAATTATCTCCTGTTGTAGCAGCTTGCAGCAAAATAGAAAGGAAAAGATCTGCTATTGTAAACTTGTAATATACGATGGTACTTACTAAGCCAAAACAGTAGGCATTGGATTTTGGGCATTCATTTTTCTGAATTAACAGTTAAAAGTTTGAACAATGAGGCTAATTTATTAACCTGGCATCTGGCATTGCAAAGTATGCAGGTTGTTTCTAAGAGCATCTCTAAGAGTTTATTGAAATTTAGTTAGCAAATCTTGTAATTTGGCAACTCTATAAAATGTATGGCAAGTAAAAAAAGAGTCTATCTCTAATAGTTTAGTATAATTCACATGAACCCTGAGATAAATAAAATTATTTTTATATTCTTCTACCTCTTAAAAACTTACATCAGGAACTCTAAGACAAACAAAATTATTTTTATACCCTTCCATCTCTTTTAATACGGTCGGATGCGCGTGCGGAGGGGCTCTTTTTTCTAACTTGGGATAAATGGCAACCTGGGATGGTAACTATTGGAAAAGGTTTTTTTTTCTGTTTTTGCCAAAAAAGAATAAGAATAGCAACGTAAGATGGTAAACTGTTGGAGATACTCTCATATTTCAACAAACTTATTTTTTGATTGCTTCCTTTTCGTTACCTGCCTTTTGAAATGCCAATCTTGTTTACTTTATTGCTTATATAATATAATACATGCAAATACACCAGCAACAACTGTGCTCCATTTGTTTCACGGATTCAATTTGCTTGTATATTTGGAACAATTTTTTCGTTTTATAAAGCAGCGTTTGTTGTAGTTAGTTCTCTCTCGCTGTCAAACAAATGGGCCCAATTCAGCTAGAGACAAGCCCAATAGTCCAGGCCCACTGCGTGCGCATGGTGCGGGTCACTCCGAAGATCGGATCGAACGGTGCAGATTCTCCAGATCCTAGTAGAAAGCAACAGCCACGCCGTCCGCGCAAAGCCCTTCCGGCTCAGACTCGGTCTGCTGCAGCTCCTCCTCCTCCTCCGCCGCCGCCGCCGCCTCTAACGCCTCTTCCCTCCGACGCAGCCCGAGGCAAGATGGTAAGCTCCAATCCCCTCACCTTCCGGCCTATTCAAGATCCGAATTTGTTGCGGCGCTCATCGCCAGCGTGCTCGATTGGTTCCTGAGATTGATTGGTTGTGCAGGTTCTCCAGAACGACATCGACCTTCTCAACCCGCCGGCGGAGCTCGAGAAGCTCAAGCACAAGAAGAAGCGCCTCGTCCAGTCCCCCAACTCCTTCTTCATGGTACTTCTTCTTATCCCTAATATGCTCTCGTTTCTGTGGTCGGTGAAAGGTTTCCGGTTCACCTTTTCTTTATCCCCCATGTATTAATTGTGAAAAATCGTTTTTTTGTGTTGCAGGATGTCAAGTGCCAGGGATGCTTCAGCATGTAAGTTTTCCTGCCCGTCAGATTCTGTTTAAGGTTTAGATTTATTTAGTTATCGCCATTGATTGATTGTGGTTTACCATTCAACCTGCCCTGGTGCATGTGTTTGGCTTAAACTGAAGTTCTTTTGAACTGAAATATTTCTCCTGTTATAAATACTTTATCCAATTGTGACTGTTATCACAGTGATGTTTTGTGAAGGCTAATATGTTATGTTATTGATACATTGGGACAAAGGCCTGTTAGTAAGCTATTGTTAGATGCCTGGTGTATATTTGTTGCACGGCAATGCATAATATGAAGTTCTATTGTTTGACCATCAAAATAATTATGTGTAATTTTGCACAGATTTAGCTTTGGTTAGTCTATGTTAGCAACTTTCTACAAGTTTAAGGTATTAAGTAGAGTTTGAGAACATGTTTATAAAGAGAAATTGGCTGTTGTAGGACTCCAAACAACTGGTTTCTCTATAATAGGATCCCTAATGTTGGTTTCTCCGAAATAGGACTCCAAACATTTGGACTAAGCTCTAATGACATGTTGTTTCATTTTAATCTCTTATCGAAATACATGTATTTTGTTCCTAAAGTGACATTTTACCCTTCAGTCATTAGATCGTGAGGTCGACTCTGTTAAGGGAAAAAATCACCATGGCCTGGCTATTCTGCTGCCTTGCTGTCTCCTTGGCTGGCTTTGTGTGCTGGCCGGCTGGCCGTGCATGCTGGAGAGCGCAATGGCCTGAATTGGCCTGAAGCGGCGCCTACCTTGAATGCACTGCACACACACACATACAGCTGGATAGCGTAATGCCGCTGGGGTTACTAGTGCTGCCTGGATTGGATTGGAGGTGGAGGATCGGAAAAGAAAAAGGGTGCGGATGTTTATTTTACCGCAGGAAGCAGATCGGGCGCCGCCGTCGGGGGCTCACCAGGCGACGGCAGATCGCTGGGGAGAGGCGGCACCAGAGTCGCGGTCAAAGAGGAAACATCGATATTTTTTTAACTGAAACGTCGATCGTACAAAGGCTGAAGGGCAATACAGTCGTTAACTGAAAATACATGTATTTTGAATTACCAAATTTGATTAAAAAGAAACAAAATGTCATTAGAGCTTATAAACAGCATTTGGACTCCTATTTGAGAGAAACCAACGTTAGGAGTCCTATTATAGAGAGACCAGTTGTTTGGAGTCCTATAATAGCCAATTTCTCGTTTATAAACTTGTCTTTGGTTGGAAACTGTTACTTGTCTTGTTACTGCTCCAATTCTAGCCATTATTGTTTTTTTCTAAGTCCACTACAAGTTTAGACTGACACAGCAAGTTGTAGAAGACAAGTAAAAGAACACTGATTTTTTTTTTAATTTCTTGTACGGCAGTGTTGAATGCATATTATTGAGTTGGTGGGTGGTTTGACCTGCAAAACGATTCTCTGTAATTTTACAGAGTTTTTACATTACATGTTTAGTATGTAGTAGTAGCTTTCTAGTGCAAGTTGAGGTATTATTAGTGTTTTGGAAAACAGTTTAAGTTTCCTTGTCTTTGGTCAGGAGCTGATTTTCTCATCTTTGGTCAGGCGCTGATAGTTGTCCTGTTACTGGTCATAAGCGTTTATACTGTTTATTTATTTTGTTGTGTTATGGTATGGATGTGTTATAAACCTTGTTTTTCCGAGCTCTCTGATATGACTTCTGGTAGAAAGCTAGTATATCTGATGGTGCAATTCATGTTGTTTTTGCAGAACCACTGTTTTCAGCCACTCCCAGACTGTTGTTGTGTGCCCGGGCTGCCAAACTGTGCTCTGCCAGCCCACGGGAGGAAAGGCGAGGCTCACGGAGGGCTGCTCTTTCCGCCGGAAGGGAGACTAGAGCGGAATCCGTTAGTACTGGATCGGTTGTCAATCTCCAGTATGCAGTCGTCAAGTTTTGCTCTATGCCAAATATTTAGTGTCATGAACTGCCTTAACTAGGCTTTCCGTAAGTTGTTCTGGTGCTGCTATGTATCGCATGTTGGCTATTGTGTTAAACTCGTAGCTGGTTTGGATTGTGATAAACTAATGGATCTTTGAATTCTATTCTATTATTCTATTGACGATATTTGGCGACATGCCATTTCTTGGTAGTCGTGGGCACTTGTCCTTCGGAGTTTGGATTGAGGGAATTCAGAGGGCACTAGGGTAGGGTACTTGTAGTTATGTTCGCTAAGATACCAGCCGTTTGCGTTCAGTACCCTCCCTCCCAATCTAGAAATATTTAAGAATTGCATTCAAAATGGTGAAGGGCCTACTTCCAACTTAGTACATTTTTAAAAAGAATCAATTTGTTGGTCCCTCCACTTGAGCCATTGTAGCGATTGGAACCTCTAACCTCCATTTTGTACAACATTCACAATGCACCGTGCACTCATCCCTATAAACAAACGCACGCAGACCCTACCCTCATGGTCATCTCCGTAGACCGAGCTAACAAATCGTTGAGATTGACGACGTCACCATAGACGCCTTTGCTTGGTAGCGGGAATGTCGCCTATCACTAAAAAGCACAAATATCTTAACGGAAACATCATCTGCCTATCACTAAAAGCACAAATATCTTAAAGGAAACATCGCCTACCATTGAAAGCACAAATATCGTTAAATCGACATATTCGCTTCGGGGTCGAATTTACAACCTCATTGTGCTACGAGACTCTAAGAGCATCTTCAACAGTTTTGCATTTGGGGTTTGCAATCTTATAATTTATAAAAAAATCACGAAATGAGGTATCCAACAGTTTTGCATTTGGGTTTTGCAATTTGGGCAACTTGGCAATTGACGGAGGAAACTTGGCATATTTGCAAAGCCGCGGACCGCTCAGCAAAACGCGATCGGGCGCTCCTCCCGCGCTACTCCCGCGCATGTGGACTCTCTTCGCGCCATATATAGTCGGTTGGGTCCACAATTTGGTAAATGTCAAGTCAATTTTGTAAAACTCTTAGAGATGGCTTATTTTTCTCCTTTTCATTTCATTTTGAGAGTTGACAAACTACAACAAATGACAAAGAAAAAATGCCAAACTATTGTAGATGCTCTAAACCATTATCTTATAGGCCATTTGGCCTAAACCTCCATTTTGCTTCTTCAGGTACATGGCACGGTTTGCATTCCACCGTCGGCAGGTAATTGGCAACCAATAACCTTTTCGGATAGGCTTTGGTTCGCGACAGCCTAGCTTAGCTACCCATAAGCATAACGAGAATCAATTTTTTTCCTTTTTCTTTTTTGGAGTTGGAACGAGATGCAATAATGCTTGAGACCCTGGATGGATTGCCTGGCAGGCATTTGAGTTGCCTGTGATTGAGAAGTTCTTTGCCTGCCCAGGTACATGCAACTAACGATGCTTGAGTAAGTTTTTCTAACTAACGATGTTTGAGTAAGTTTTTTTTTTCCCTGCTCAAGTACATGCAACTAGAGTGATTTCTTTATAAAAAAAAAAATAGAGTGATTTCTTGAGGCTCTGAAGATTGCTCTCGAGCCTGGGCCTAGGGCATGCTACTTCTCTGGGTTGCAAACTTGCAATCAAACATGGTCCAGACACCTTTGCAGTGCAGGGATGCTCCAGGCACAGGCAGATTTCTCCAGGGCTTCATCCAACCTCGTGCGGTTTTGTCATGTGCCGGCGGTTTTGACTGCGAGAGTACAGGTTTGCGGACGACGACCACTGTGGCTGCTATTGCACTCCACCAGCACACTCTGCTCCACGTGTATCTTCTTCCACAACATTGGACAGAACTTTTCCCTCTCCGATCACCTTCTTTCAGCCAGCGTATGCCCATGGCTGCAAGCTCATTAGCTTCTGTTAGCAAATGGTGGAAAATATGTTCCAATGAGCTACTGTTACAGCTGCACACATCAGGCATCAGCTAAAGTATATTGAGTATTCCATAGCCATGGAGCTGCTGCACATCGTTAAAGATGGATAAGATTCGCATCCAAACAATCTCAATCGAGAATTTCTGGTAATAAAGATGATGATAGACGAGAATATGAGTACAGATGGGTGGGACATAGCCCACTCCAATCTTATATTTTTGTAGTTGGTTTGTTTTATTCTGACACGTGGAAAATGCTTCATTCAGAAAGACGAGGAAAATAAATTCAAGAACCCATCAAGAACTTATTACATTTCGGATGGACATATTTCACGGTAAGAAACTTAACCAACTGACCATTGTTTTTTCTTTGTTTGCCCTGTCCTAACTCGTCAGCCTAGAACAATCAAGTTGCTATCTTCCATGCATGATTCCTGTCTGTGCTGCCAAGTAAACACACAGTCCAGCTACGCCTGCTGCCGGGTCCTGGTCCTAGGCACTGGCCATCCACGGCCGCGTGCAGGCTTACTGAAACACAGCAAGAATTACAACCGTGTGTATCGATCAATTGTGTGCTGGAGTATTTGCACATGCAATACATCACAGGCCATTGCCGGCTAACTGAGCTCCTAAGATCTAGCACTAGTGGCGTAATAGGCAGCGAGCGAGCCAACTGGGCCACGGCGTGGACATGACTACGTGAGCAAGTGGGCGACACGGTCGCCACTACGTCGCTATATATGAGCAACGGGCCGTGCCGGCCCGGCCCTATCCTCGCCTGTGCCGGGCATGGCCCTAAAGGGCCCTAAGGCCTACCGTGCCGTGCCAAAGTGGCCCTTCGTGCCTGCTCGCCGGTCCAGGCACGGCCCTACCGGCCCTTTTCTGTGTCGTGTCAGCCCTAAAAAGCTCGGCTCAATAGGGCTCAGGGCTGGCCCTTAGCCGCTAATAGAAAAAAACAGTAGATTCGTCTAAAATTGAATTTTTGATAAAAATTTTAAAGAATATAGCACAATTGATATATTTCTCAAAATTATCTTCAACAATTCATAGTTTCACTTGCAACATGTGAAAATTCATCTCTAAATTTCGAGCCTAACGGGCCGCCGCCGTGCCTCCTCTTTTTAGTGGGTTGTACCGGGCCAGCCCTAAGCCCTATATAGTCGTGCCCGTGCCGTGCTTGGGCCGGACCGAAATCAAAGGGCCCGTAACGGACGACGGGCTTAAGGCTGCATGCTCAAGATTGTATGTCGCGCATGCAATGCAATGCACGCGCAGGACCAGGGCGCATGGAGATGGAGCAGTCCCAGATGCCAGTAAGCTGAAGAAGCTTTCCGACTAATAACACTTGCAAACTTGGGTCTTCTTTGCGTAACTGAGCGGTTGTTTCTTCGTCCCAAATCGCACATCTCACCAATGTTCCTTGCTTCTGCATGACTACAAGCACAAATCCAAAAGTTGGGAAAGCAACTGTTCCATCCTCTGCTTGAAATTGCTTTCTGCCAGCACTGAAACAAGCGATACACATATTCTTCCAGGCCAAAGACGTACGGCAGGCAGCAGGTGCCAGGGCCACACACCATGGCATCCGGGGCACCCGCCGGCGACGACGCAGAGGCGCCGCTGCTTGCGACCACGGCCACCGGCGGCGCGCAGTCGTCGGCACCGCCACCGCCACCAACGACCGTCATCGGCAAGGCGCTTAACAGCACGGCCGACCTCGCGAAGCACCTCCCGACGGGCGCCGTGCTGGCGTTCGAGGTGCTGTCGCCGTCCTTCACCGCGGACGGGACCTGCACCGCCGCGAACCGCGCGCTGACGGGCGGCCTCATCGGCGCCTGCGCGCTCTGCTGCTTCGTGCTCTGCTTCACCGACAGCTACCGCGACGCCGCCACGGGCGCGCTAAGGTACGGCTTCGTCACGCCCAGCGGCCGCCTGCTGCCCATCGACGGCGGCGGCTCGCCGGAACCGCCGCCGCGGGACGACAGGTACAGGCTCACCGCGCGCGACGTCTTCCATGGGCTGCTGTCGTTCGCGGTGTTCCTGGCCGTCGCCATGGTGGACCGCAACGTGGTGGCGTGCTTCTACCCCGTCGAGTCCGCCTCCACCAGGCAGCTGCTGGCGGCCGTGCCCGTGGCGGCCGGCGCCGCGGGGAGCTTCCTCTTCGCCATGTTCCCGTCCACGCGCCGCGGGATCGGGTTCCCGTGGCGGCGTCCTCATCCTGACGACGCGAGTTGTCGGGTTGATCAGCTATGCTGGCGGGCTTTTTAAAACAGCTGCTAAATCACACAACAGCCGTAATGCTTGACTGCTTGTGCATAACGAACATACATTCAATGCATGCAAGGAACTAATGTAAACATTTTTCATCACTTGTTTGATAGGTTGTCGGACACGCTTGTAATTTACCTCTCAGAATTTGGCGGTTCGTCCTTTGCCGCAGCATGTACAAGTTTTCAATTTGCTCTCTAATCATGTTCTGATTTGTGTTAAACGTAGTTACAGTTTACTTGATTTCCATTAATAGTTTACAAAACAACAGTACTGAGTAGCTCCTTTTGAGGGTCCCCAAATCAGGATATCTCAGATGAATGATGCATGGTCAATTGAGTTGTTATCTCTTGGTTACTAGTGTCTACACAGTACACCAGTAAGCCTTATTATAGATCCGTTTGTGAATCGAATTTTGTTCGGTCAGAATTCAGATGGCCTTATGGAACGAGGGCGCTGAGAAACATGATCAACATTCCGCATTCCGGGGAGGAAGCACAAACGGAATTATGATCACACACACACACACACACACACACACACACACACACACACAAACGGAATCATGTTTCAGCATACAAGTTGATATAGAGACAAACCTCCAGCTAAAACCATGCTTCACAAAAAGAGACATAACGCAACGCAAGCAACAAAAAGAGAGAAACATAAATTAACGCATATGATCAGAAACTAGCAATTCCCACCGAGACAATTGGCTGATTTGCTCACAAAAATAAGTGACTAATAACAAAGCTCTGCAATCATCATAATTCACATCAAATAAGTCAGTCCACATTGCAGAACCCTTGCACATCGGCCAACTAAGCATGTAGTTTGTTCTGAAATTTTGACATACCAATAACATAACCAGCATATTACAGCAACGGGTAGAACAAACTATGGCCGCTCGATTTACCATGGCTATAGGACCAGATTACACAAGATTAACACCAAAAAAGACTAATTAATACAATATAGCAACCGGCAAGCATAAGTTCAAGATTATTAAAACCAAGTTCCGACGACCAAGAATTGAGCTCCGATAGGCAAAACACTCAACCTAAACGTAAGCAGGCTTCGGTCCTGAACGAGAAGCAGCTCAGTACTTGTAATCCTTCACGTGAAGGCTCTCTGAGACACCCTCACCGGCAGCAGCATCACCCTTGTATGTGCCGAGGGTGGCCTCAGAGTTGGCCTTGCACCTGGCCAGGAAGGCAGCCCTGGCCTTCTCCACGTTCTCCTCCTTGCCTGCCCAGGCCTTGAGGGTGCTCGACTGAAGGGCACGGCCGAACGAGAAGGATAGGGACCACGGCTTCTTGGTGTTGAGCTTGTTCATGGCGTTCAGATTTAGAGTGGCCTCCTCCTCACTCTGTCCACCAGAGAGGAAGACGACGGCGGGCACAGCAGCAGGGACAGTCCTCTGGAGGGCACGGACAGTGTACTCGGCAATCACCTCAGGAGCCACCTTCTTAGAGTCGGAGCCAGGGGTAACCATGTTGGGCTTCAGGAGGGTGCCCTCAAGGAGGACATGGTGCTCGTTGAGAGCCTTGTAGCAGGCAGCAAGGACCATCTCCGTGACATAGGCGCAGCGCTCAATGTCATGTGGCCCATCGACGAGGATCTCAGGCTCAACAATTGGCACCAGACCATTCTCCTGGCAGATGATGGCGTAGCGAGCAAGACCCTGAGCGTTCAGGTCAATGGCAAGTTGTGATGGCTCGTTGGGGCCGATCTTGAGGACAGCACGCCACTTGGCAAAGCGGGCACCAGCCTCGTAGTACTTGGCGCAGCGCTTGCCAAGGTCATCATGGCCCTGTGTGGTGGTCTCCTTGTCGGTGCCAGCAACCTCAATGGTGCCCTTGTCAACCTTGATGCCAGGGAGCACACCTCCCTCTCTGAGAACATCAACGAAGGGCTTGCCATCCTTGGTTTTCTGGTAGAGGGTCTCCTCAAAAAGGATCACACCGCTGAGGTACTGGAGGGCACCAGGGGCACAGAAGAGGAGCTCACGAAGGGCACGGCGGTTCTCCTCAATGTTCTCGACGTTGATGCTTGAAAGGCGCTTGCCAATGGTGCCCGTGGACTCATCAGCAGCAAGGATACCCTTTCCAGGGGTGCCAATGTATGCGGCGTTCTTGATGAGCTCATCTGCAAAACAATCAGCAAATATGTTTAGCTAACAAGCAGGAGGTATTGATAACTCGGATCACAATCAATAAACATATGGCTCATGTAACAAATATATATTAGCTAATACTGACATATTGGAAGTATAACTCTTCAGAACTATTGAAACATAAAACTTCGTAACATTGAGTATAAGAATTTTCTTTACAGATGTGACTAGCTCCATTCTATAAAACAAGAATGACACAAACAGAAAAGGCATATATATTTGACGACAACCAGGTAATCTCATTTGAATCTAGACCACAAACCACTAGCACATGCTAGCAAGCTAATTTGATATTGTATCCAGTATCATCCATAATAAAGATACATAGTAAAAGCGAAACGATAACAAATTAATCGAGCATCATAAAGGCGCACTACCTGCCCTTTCAGCCAACCACGAAACCCCTAATAATAAAGCTAAGCAGGTACTCCTAGACAGTACCCAGCATAGCAGACTGCGCGGACCCTAGCAAATTTGCACAAAATCCTACGCCCAGAAGGATCTAGAAACAGCTCTATAAATCAATGGCATGTCCACTAACACAGGATATGTATGGATCAAGAAAAAAAAGCTCTATAAATCATTGGCAAGTTCAGTAACACAGGATAGGACATAGGTAAGCTAGATCTGAGAGTACCACAGCGAACGAATAGCAGCAGATCTGCACTACACAGTACAGCGAACAGCAGCAGCAACAACAGAAGCATATGACGAGCAAGGGACGAACGAGGATGAGTTGGTTGTACGCACCCTTGAACTTGCTGCAGTGGGCCGACATGATCGATGCGCGCGGAAGGAGGGCAGGAGGCTACGGGGAATTTGCTGCAAGGGAAATTTGGGGGCGGTCGCGGGTGGCTGAGCGGGGTAGGCGGCGATGGGGATGGGGGTCGTGTCGTATTTCAAGGGAGGTTCAGGCTTGTGCGAGGGGAAAGAAACGGGATCCGATCTATCTAGGTGCGCCACCAGGCAAGCGCTGCGGCGGCCTGCGGGCGCAGGGGCAAGGCGGTAGTAGGCGGTAGCGCATGCGGATCCAAACCATGTGCGGCGTGCTTCGTCGTTCCGTGCAAGACTCTAACCTCGGCTTTTTGCGTGGAGCCGTTGTTTTGTTTCATTTTTTTTTTTTAGGAATAGGAATGCTTCATTCTTCTTTTGATGAGATGCTAGGTCACCTCATCATCTCTAGAAGTTTTTGACATCTACTTTTCAAGAGTATTATTAGAAGAAGAGTTATTTAAATAAAAAAATGTTTTCTACTATATCATTTTATCTTCTAAAAAATATATTTTACATGTACTCTAAAGAGTCATTCAATCTCTATTTTTCACTAGGAGGAAATTAGAAAAAGAGTATGGCAATATTTGGTGATCTAATTAAAACAGTTTTGGAGGGTATGTTTTATAAAAATATCTCTATTATTATTAGTTAGGAGTAATATAAGGAGACTCTTGATATTGCTCTTAACGTAATGTATCTCGTGGCTATCTTTATCAAACTATATTTGAACTATATGTATCTATCTACATCTAGATTTGTATCTAGATTTATATTTATATATATAATATTAATAAGGAGTAAAAATTTTCATCAAATTAGAAATCTATATCTATATCTATATTTGTGTAATATTAAAAAGCAAAAAAAAATTACCACTTAGAAGAGTTCCTAACATATAAATTCTCTCCACCGTGAACCATGACTGAGTCTTTTTCAATTTGGTTCTTCGAATTCATTTCTTACCATATGATTGTGTATATTAAATTTATATTATAGATAATCATGGTCACCAGAAAATAAATCTACAATATTTGAATTTTATGAATCTAGACATAGTGCGGTATCTAGGTTTTTGTATAATTTATGGAAGAAGTAGAAATGTTTAATATTTTGTTTCCGTTGCTATTTTTTTTTGTGAGTAGAAAACGGCACGGGGACAGCTTTACCAAGAAGGCCTTGCTTAATTTGTCCTCCTTGCCTTGGGTCTCTCTCTGGGCGTGGGCGTGTCCAGGGCGCCGGCCGCGTCGGACTCGGCCAGGAAATCATTATTCATTCCAACTCGTGCCCGGGCCGGGGAGCGAAGTCCGAACGGAAAATTGCTTGGGGTCTCGACTCGATGCCTTGAGCCTTCTCCGGACCCACGGGTTCCACGTCGTCGCAATCTACCAACAAATCCAGGAGGAGCATGACAGCTGGAGTACGCGCGTCGTCGCGGCTTCAATTGGATCGCGACGCGAGTACTAGAACTAGAATCGTCGGTCGCAACGCAAGCGGCCTCCGGACGGTCAACCGCACGTCGAGGTCAGGTGGACGCCCGCATCGTCGGCCGGTGGCCGCATCGATCTGGTAGACACTGATGCAGGACCGGACGAGGAGGACCCAGAACATCCTCGCAAGTGCCATGACACGGCATCTATTCTATCCCTTCGGTAGCCATCGCGACATCGCCTGAGTTCGTGACTTCTTTTTTTTTTTTTTTTTTTGAACATGGAAGCCTTCTCCATTACTTATCAAACATTGCCATATCATTGGCTACAATGACTCGAATACAATTTGGAATACTGTCCACAATCGGCCCAGCACCCGGACTTAAACTCGCCCCAAGGGCAGCAAGGCTGTCTGCAGCCGAATTACAAGAACGAGGTACATATACTACACTAGCAGTCTGAATATTACTACGAATGAGATCTTTGAGCTCCCAGATTAGACCCCCTGCCGTGCATCGATCAAAGTCTGCAGAGTTAACTGCCTTCACAAGCATGGTTGCATCAGTTTCCACGATCACCTTCTGTACTCCCAAGTCAACCGCTCTCTGCAAAGCTTGGAGATAGGCAATAACTTCAGCATGGAAAGCCTTTCTTATATTGTCAACCTTGCCATAACCGGAGCTGATGACTCCTCCATCCCAAACTCTTATCAAAAAGCCCCACCCTCCTGAGTTTGAAACCTCAGAGAATGCACCATCACAGTTGATCTTAACAGCATCTTTCGGAGGTGGCGACCATACTGCTTTCCTCTTCACATGGATGCCTCCATCATTGGTCTGTCTGTACGGTGACCATTCAGCTGCATATGAACCGATTAACTGGGCCATTCGACCACAGTCTCTAGGCAATTCCCCTTCTCTCACACCACATCTCTCAGACCACCATAGATATAGCAGGGTGATTACATTTTTCTGAATCTCCGGCTTCAGTTTCAGGATGACTTCCAAAGCTTGTCTTGGTGTCAGACAATCAGCTAGTTGTTCCCTCACAGCATCAAGTTGTAGTGCCGCCCACACATGCCGCACACACTTGCATTTGAAGAACAGGTGTGCTCCATCTTCATCAAACCGTGCACACATTACACACTTAGTGTCAACCTTCTTCATACCTCTTCTTTTCAGGTTGACTCGGAGAGCCAAGCTGTTATGTCCCAGCCGCCACAGGAAATGGGTCATCTTCTTTGGACATTTTAGATTCCACAATTGTCTCTAGAAAGGATCATCCACGCTGGGAGCAGTCCCGGACGAAGAGCCAGCTCCTCTATGTTCACAGCTTGTTTTCCTGTCAGCCATGAACACCTTGTAAGCTGATTTGACACTGAATGCACCATTCTCATTGAAATGCCATGCAGGCCAATCATCCATCCCCTCATGTACTGGTATGCAAAGGATACATTCCGCATCTTCCTCCCAGAATAAATCCCTAACCAGTTCTTCATTCCAAGCTCCGGTATTTGGGTCAATGAGCTCAGCAGCATGTGTAATCAGATTAGATCCCCGGGGAGTAAACAGCTTTCTTGACTCATCCCGTGGTATCCAATTGTCTTCCCAAATATTAATGCTGACACCATCACCAACTCGGCAGACAATGCCCTTCTTCAATAGGTCCAACCCTGAGAGGATGCTTCGCCAGGTATATGACATGTCACTCTTAGGCTGAGCTTTCAGAACGGTATTATCAGAGTAGTATTTTGCTGCTAGTACTCGAGCACATAGAGAGTCCGGGTTGGTTAGCAATCTCCAAGCCTGTTTTGCCAACATTGCCATATTGAAAGCGTGTATGTCTCTGAAACCCAAACCTCCTTCGTTTTTAGCCTTTATCAGCTTATCCCAACTCAACCAGTGCATTTTATTGTCTTTATCCTGGTGACTCCACCAGAACCTTGCAACCATTGAGCTAATCTTATCACACAGCCCCTTGGTAAGGTCAAAACAACCCATAGCAAAGGTCGGTATCGCCTGTGCAACAGCTTTTATCAAAATTTCCTTTTCTGCATTTGAGAGCATTTTCTCCTTCCACCCAATGATCTTCTTCTAAATTCTGTTCTTTAGGTAGTTGAAGGTGCCCGATCTAGACAGTCCCACATGCACAGGTAAACCCAAATATTTATCATTCATTGCTTCATTCTTGATTTGCAAAGTCCCCATTACTGCTATTCGATCAGCTTCCCTTGTATTAGCACTGAACAGGACAGCTGACTTCGTTTATTTATAGTCTGTCCTGACACTTGTTCATACAGGTTGAGTATACTCTAAATCTCTTCTGCATTATGCTGGTTGGCCTTCATCAATAGCAGGGAATCATCTGTAAACAACAAATGAGAAATACTAGGGGCCTTCTGACATATTCGCACCCCGTTAATCCTTCCTTCAGATTCAGCTTCAGTCAGCAGAGCACTAAAGCCTTCAGCACATAATAGAAAGAGATAAGGAGATAATGGGTCTCCTTGCCGTAAGCCTCGGCCTGGGACAAAAGAGGAGCCCACATCACCATTTACTTTCACCTGATAGGACACGGATGTCACACAGTTCATGATCAGCTGAACCCACTGTTGGTAAAAGCCCATCTTCTCTATTATTGCTTGCAAAAATGACCATTCCACCCTGTCATAAGCCTTACTTATGTCCAGCTTAATAGCAGCCCAACCCTCACGACCCTTCCTCTTTCTTTTCAAAAAATGAGTGAGTTCATATGCAATCAAGATATTATCACTAATAAGACGGCCCGGAACAAAAGCACTTTGATTTTCTGACACTATAGCTGGCAAGATTTTCTTCAGTCGACTAGGGCCTTGTTTAGATGCAAGTTAGAAAGAGAGTGTAAAGTCCTGTAGCACTTCGTTTGTTTGTGGTAAATATTATCCAATCATGGCCCAACTAGACTCAAAAGATTAGTCTCGTGATTTACAACCCAACTGTGTAATTAGTTATTTTTTATTTATACTTAATGCTATTTACATGCGGGAAACAATTTGTGAGAGGAGAGAGATTGGAAAGTCCTGTAGCACTTCGTTTGTTTGTGGTAAATATTGTCCAATCGTGGCCCAACTAGGCTCAAAAAGATTCGTCTCATGATTTACAACCAAACTGTGCAATTAGTTATTTTTTTTTATTTATATTTAATGCTCTTTATATGCGAATATAAATTGATGTGATGGAGAGAGTGAAAAAACTTGGAAGTTGGAGGTGCATCTAAACAAGGCCTAGCAAGTATTAGGTCGCAGCTTTCCTTTTCTCGGGGAAAAAAAGAGACATCCTCGTCACAGCTTTTTTTTTTTTTTATGAATGGCATACTTTATTAATTAGCAGCAGCTAGCTGCTAATATGACGGAAGGGTTTCCGGTTACATCAGGGATGGCTGTCAGTGTCAGGAGGGGACAGTTGTTTACATTGGAACAAAGAAAATTACATTGTGAAGATCCTATCGTATGAAAAGCTTGTGATTAGCTAAAGCATGAGCTATGACATTTTGTTTTCTCTCACTTTTGTAGACTCTTGCATTGAGATGAGTAGCAGAGTTGATGAAATTTTGTGTGTAGACCTTGGCTTCCCGCTCCGGTGGATCTGCATGATCGCTTCCATTTAGGAAGGTAACCAGGAGTTGATTATCAGTTAAAAAGATGGGACTTTGAAGTCCCAGCTTAGTGATGATATTTGCTGTCAAAGTCAGAGCAGCTGCTTCTGCCATGAAGACAGATTTAGATTCTTGAATGATCGCCTTAATTTGGAAAGAGGTACTGCAGTTTGGATTCTTTATGAAAACTCCTATTCTAACTTTCCTTGGGACCTGCATAGAAGAGTCAGGAAGTGTGGATGCATTTGTGAAACACAGAGCTCCCGTTAATTCTTCTGGACGCTCCACTCTGTAGAGTGGGGGTTTAGCAATTATATTATTGTAGGGGGATGATTATCTTGAGGATTCAAAATTGCAGGCTGTATGAGTTCAGAAAATGATCCTGAACTGGTTAATAAATCAACGACAAGAAGTTTTTTTGTTTTGACGTCTCTTATCTGGGTACAGCTGTAGTATCTGTTCATACATACGCACGCCCACTCAACACACTCACACTACTCACACCACCCATGTATAAACAAACCTACAACTACACTCAGATCTGAAACCACGTCCTTCTTGAGATCACCTGAATCCTCGACACACTCACACTACTCACACCACCCGTGTACAAACAAACCTACAACTACACTCAGATCTGAAACCGCGTCCTTCTTGAGATCACCGGAATCCTCGACTCCGTAGGCGACGGGCGCGTCGCGCTCCCCTTGTGGCTCCACGCGTGAGAGGCATACGCTTGGAACTATACAAGCGGAGACTGTTTTATTTTGGGAATAAATCCCAGGTACGACACCCGAAATCGTCCCCGCTGGGAATCGATCTCAGGCGGGCAGCGCTCCAACTGAGCGACTTACCTTCGTGCCTTCCTTCTGATAGTTTATCTGAGCGTCTGATGGTGTATTTGCCTCCTTTCCATCTTTGGTTCCTGCAAAACAAGTATTTGCTTCTATGTAGAAGCGGTTCTTTTTTTTTGCGACGAAAGAAGAATTATATTAGATAATAGCTGGGTACATCAACACATTACAGTTCCTCTGGATTACACAAATATCCAGAAATTCATCTAAATTATACCCACGCTGTGAATAGCTCCAGATCTCAAGCACAAACCTATTTGACGCTTTATATGGATGACTGCACAGGCAAATACTCGGCAATAATTGTTTTCGGCCAGACAGTAGATGCCCAACGGACAGCCAACATTCCCCGCAGTGGAGTTGAGAAACTTCTTCTTTCTTGTGTCTTCCTTTTTCTTCTTTCTGCCACCAAAGAACGAGGAAGACTGATCTGAAAATTATTCTCCCTAGTCCTTCATCGTGGCCAGATCTAACCACAACAAAACGAAGAAGGGACCGGAGAAAATTATTCCATAGCGGCGACAACATCTCCGCCTTGATGCCGCCGTTTGGAAACACAAGTCTCCATGTCGTCATGTCGATGAAAATGCTGATGCCGTAGATGCCGCCTTCATCTTCAACATGTCCGCCATGGAGAAAACGATTCCACCCCACATCCTCGCCATTGCCGGAGAAGAGCAGGAGGAAGAGATAAATCTCCAATACCAAGAAACTTGACATGGAGAAACCCTAAACCTAAAGACTCAATCTAATAGAAAAAACTTACTAGAAAACAATGGATCCCCACTCCCTCCAACCTCCGGCGATATACCTAAGGAGGAGGGAGGGGGACCAGCGATGGCGGCGGCGAGCGGCGGCGGCGGCTGGAGCAAACCCTAACCTAAGCCGTGTCTGACAGAGCCGACGGCCCCACGGTACCTTCACCTGTGTACCGTGTACGCACCCTACCCTTGTCAGCGTCGAATTATGTAGAAGCGGTTCAGAAAAAGGTTGATTTAATAGTCTCGATACATGGTCTCCTGCAGAAAAATGTTTCATGCAGGTCTCAGTTAATGAGACTGCATTATGCCTAGATATGGTTGGTAACCCTGCAGAGAAAGGGAGCCTCTCAATCTGGGAGATTAAGAGGTTTGAGAGGGAATTTTGTATTAAGTTAATCTCCATAGTAGAGCTTGCATTAAAAGGAACTGCTTCTGTAGTAGTTTGGATGTTGTTATTTTCCCACAATCCTTCTTGAGTACCTGCAAGAAAAATGGCTGTTGTATTTCTATATGGTTGTAGGGCTGCAGCTGTTTCAGTATTTCTCCTTCCTTCTGAATTGCCCGATTCAGCATTGTTTCCCTGAGAGCTATTTGTATCATAGCAAAAGTTTTTGTCATGTTCAGAGCCGTTCATTAGACTATCTGTTTTGATTTCAGCTTCCACTGCATTGTGAACCTGCAAAACAGACCAGTGGCAATTCTTGAAACGAAGTTCATTTCTGGCTTTCCAGATATACCACAACGTGGTAATTAATCTCTGGATCTCCTTCTCTTCTATATTTTGGTTGATAATATACAGGATAGAATTTCTTGTATTCCATCCTGCTCTTGCGGGAGAGCAAAGGTTATGAGGGCTGGAGAACTGAAAACCAAACAGCTCTAGCAAATGTACAATGAAAGAACAGATGTGAATCATTTTCCATCATTCCACATGTATCACAGTATTTATTGATCTTGGTGGAAATACTGCCTGCTCTCTGACCAATGGCTAAAGCTCTTCTAATAAGTCTTCACAGCTTATTCCGCTGGCCGGCTTATATAGTGCACAATCTAGCATGTTGCTCCCTTCGTCCCTAAAGAAGTGTCGCTTTGCTTTTCAAAAAACAACTGCCGATAACTTTAATAAATAATAAATATCATTGATTAGTGTCATAATTAGTATTATCAAAAAGATCTTTTGATCTAACTTTTTCTACCAATTAAGTCAAATTTATGGCACGTATTCCACGATGACACTTATTTAGGGGATGGAGGGAGTAGTTGGTTACTGTCCGCTCGGGCCAATCACGGGACCAATGCATTCTTCATTCCACGTGCCCAGCCGGGCCTATCATGAGCTTACGACGACCAGGCTAGATCCGGTTGGATTCGGCCGGCGGCGGCCAGACAGGATCCATCTACAAGTGGCGTCTACGATGTCCATTTGAGTAGCATCCCTCTCCCTCAGGTCCAGTGGCACGCCGTCGAGGGCGGAGGGAAGAGCGGCGGCCGGGTGGGGCTTGCTCCCGGTGACGGCGACGCCACGCAAGTGCAGCAGATCTCAGCCCAAATTCAAGCCCGTTAGGGTTTACTATCAATTTTTTTCTTTTATTTTATTTTTTAATTTGAGTAACCAAGACAGGCACTGTAAACATATGATTAATAGTGACATTTGATTCAAAGCAGTTAAAAACCCGTCTCAGTTAATACTTTTTGCCCCCTCAATTAATCTTTTATGTACAAATAGGCCCCTCAATTAATCTTTTATGTACAAATAGGCCTGAATCGTCAGTGGCTCTGCTCCCATCGAGCCACCTGGCCAGCACACGGTTCTGTCGCTCTGAGCATCTCACGGACAGAACGCGGCGCGACGGAGTGAAGGGCGCACTGAAGTTCAGGAGTGGCTGCAGCTGCTGCTACCTCACCATAGGATGACGGAAATGGAGATCTGGTCTGTTTGGTTCACGGAATGGATTGATGCAGAATCATCCGAAGCTGCATCCGAGTCTAACTGTGGCGTTGGCTCTCCATCACGAGTCCAACCTGTCCGTCACCAGGTGTCCGCTCCGCAAGCAGAAAACGCAGCATCGAGTCGCTCTGTCAGAATGGCCGGAGCTCATTCTGCAGCGACGCCTCCGCAAACCAAATAGAAGCAAATGACTGCTTGATCCTACAAGGAAATGGTGCCATACCGGATCAACCGATGCTGCATAGGATGATTCCCCAGTCCAAACACGCTGGACCTGCTGCAGGGGCTGCTGTAGAGCTGTTGAGCGTTGGTGAGGGAAGAAGGCAGCAGAAAGATGACGAAACGACTTTCCTGCTGCTACTCCTTTCGCTGGATAGAAGACGACGACCTTGTTAGCATTCATTCAGGCCCAGTCTAACATTCCAGCAAAGGTTCGGACGTTCATGCGCTCATGGCACACTTATAAGGCAAGAGGCTCAATTCCTCCCAAAAGCCCGGACTGATGGGAGAGGGATGCTCTCCCTTATAAGGTGGCCAAGGCAGAAGCTTAATTTCTCCTAAAAGCCCGGACTGATGGGAGAGAGATGCTCTCCCTTATAAGGTGGTCATGGCCCCCTAGCCTTGACAAGGTGGTACTAAACCGGTGGTGCCTGACATCCCACCCTCAATAAGGTGGCGCTCCGACATCCCACCCCCATAAGGTGGGTCACCTCCCATAAGGTGGTGTCTGGGCTCTGATACCAATTGTTAGCATCCACTCAGGCCCAGTCCAGCATTCCACCAAAGGTTCGGACGTTCATGCGCTCATGGCCCACTTATAAGGCAAAAGACCTAATTCCTCTCAAAAGCCCAAACTGATGGGAGAGGGATGCTCTCCCTTATAAGGTGGTCATGGCCCCCTAGCCTTGGTAAGGTGGTACTAAACTGATGGTTCCTGATATCCCACCCCCCATAAGGTGGCGCCCTGACAGACCTGTTGTTGGCCGTTGCTGATGCTTGCTGGATAAGCGACAGAGGAGCTACTGCTTGGCAGAGAGCTCTCTCAGCACGATATGATGCTACATCTTCACTAGATCTGTCACTTATGGATAATTTGATCCGATAACAAATTTGATTTACTGGGAATAACATGTACAATCTGCAAGAAATAAATGAGGCGGCGGCCTTTTTGTCGCCAATGGTGCGACAACTTGTATCCCCCGCCAGGGAATGGCATATGGCGGAGTCGGCTGCCCTTTTCAGATGCATTTTCTCTCATTAATTAAGTAGTACTTCTTTCATTTTAAATTATAAGGCATTTAACTTTTTATTCAAAATTGACTATTCACCTTATTTAAAAAATTTATACAAATATGACCAAATTTAGGTTATTATTAAAAAATTTCTGTTAGTAAAGCAAGCCACAGTAAAAAAAAAAGTGATATTTTGCAAAAAAAAAAGAAGTTCAAATAAAACAAATAGTTAAACTTGATGTCGAAAAAAGGCAAACGTCTTATAATTTAGGATGGAGGAAGTATTTTCTCCCTCCTAAATTATAAAATGTTTGACTTTTTAACACCAAATTTAACCACTCATTTTATTTAAAAATTTTATAAAATATCATTTTTTGTCATGGCTTGCTTTATAAATAATAGTTCTTTAGGAATTACTTACAATTGACTATGTTTGCACAATTTTTAAATAAGATGAAAGGTCAAACTTAGGGTAAAAAAATCAAACGTCTTATAATTTGAGACGGAGAAAATAGTAATTTAGACTAAATTCAATAAAACTTAGCATGTGCACCGTACACAGTGTAAATGTTCTATTTCAGTGACATGTACAACTCTAAGTTGCTATACATATTCTAAAATATCTAATTTTACATTATTGCTACGACGAGAGCACTTGATATTTTTAAGTGTTATAGAAAAATTATTCAATTTGGTCTCCTTTTCACTCAAATCTAACTAGTTAATGAGCCTCAAATATTTTAAGATTGGTAGGGCTACAACATGATATGTAGATATTCTATTTGACTATAAATACACACCGGTTGTTTTGAATTGAAATGATTGAGTTTTGTATTAGGTCAGAAAATAATTTGAATCAAAAGGATTCCGAGAATCTAGATAGAAAAAAAAATTCTAGAATTTTAATATCTCATCCGAACGTTATAAATGTTAGAAATTTTAACTTATAGATTTTTAAATCCCAAAATCCAATAAAACTGGTGTTTTTAATTTTATCTAAATTCTTATAATCTCATAGGATTTAACAGCACCTAATTTAGGCGACTAAAAGTCTCTCTATATCAGAAATTTTAGATATGATTATTGTTTTTAAACACACTAAATAAATTATAAGATCTTCCTAAGTTTGGTTAGAACCCTGACGAGGTATACGATGATTTCATGCATTCCATCGTTATAATGCGAACTGCCTTGACTTCAGTTCATGGATGCGCATTCTCCACACTTGGAAGAACATCTACTTCTTCTATATAGCAAATACATGTTGTTTAGGACATGATTGTGATTACCAAGAAGTCATTAACTCTAGGGTAATCTTTCCAGTTTACCCTTATTAAATAGGGCTGCGGATACGTTCTACACAACAATCTATGAAAACTGGGTTGGTTAGGTGGTTCTCGAGGCGTGTCCGGGGATACGGGTAGGTTTTGAATCCTTCCCCCGACGCAATTTTTTTGTTCACATGTAATTTTGCGTGATTTTGCATGGCATTGTGCTGGTGTGTGTGTTGGCTTATTTGCTCGCGTTTAGCCACATTTTTTTGCTGTTGGCGCTCATCCGGGCGCGTTTCCAGCTGTTTTTGAACGCGTCCGCGCGTGCATTTGCAAGTCCGGCACAAGCTTCATCTCCATGTGCGAGTCCGATGCGATCTCCTCCGACTCCTCCGCGGCGAACTCTTGCGCCGCCGGACTCTACAGCAAGCACGCACGCACGGCGCGCGACTCCACGGTGATTAGCACCTGCGCCACCGTATTCCATGGCGAACAAGCAAACGCAACGTGCACAGCTAGTTGCATGGATGGTGCGTGTGCTGCAACTGCGACTCAAAAGGCGAGCGTGCTACGACTCGGAAGCAAGCAGGCCGCGCGTGGTTAATTACTTACGCGAGAGCCGATGTGGGCGGTCAGCTGCGCGCTGTGTTAATGAGTTCCAGCGGAAAACTAGCGCAGACGGTGCCAGGGGCAAGTGCGTCCAAATTAGTCTAAAATATGGAGAACAACATCCTTTACCAAACTTTGTCCATTGGCCAGAACGACAAGTAAAACATATACTCCCTCCGTCCCTTATTATTTTTTTCGTTCGACGTTGGCACGTAAATTAAGAAATCTAGGGACAGAACCGAACACTAGCTGCACTTTAGAATGGACAGGTAGTGAATGCTCCATCGGGATTCAAAGAAGCGCACATAAACATTTTTTTACAGTGAACAAAGTAATTGTCACATCAACTTTTTTCTATAGTCACACATGCGTTGTTGCTTGCCACGAGGCTTCACGTGCTGGGAAAAGCCTGCGCCTATACGTACGATTTGCAACACATAGCTCAGCGACATATATTAAGGGACAACGTCCTGTGCTAGAACGACGAATAATAAGGGACGGGGAGAGTACGGAGGAAGTACTTTGTAGGTTTGTAGGGCTCGAGACAATATAAATCAGTTCGGTTCAAAAAAGAAGGGGGGAAATTTTGAGGATTCCAACCATGTCATAGGCCTCGCACTTGTACGGCGTAGTTGGCATGGTGAAGAACGTCGTCCAGTGCTATCAAATCCCAAGTGGCCAGCTGCGTATCCAAATGCCACCTCCAAGACTCCAAACAAACAACCGCGCAGATCGGGGATGAGATCCCAATTGACAGGACTTGCCATGATCAGGTCCCCCCTGACAAGAGCACAGCAAAGCGGATAAGCACAGCGGGGAGCTTTTTGTCTCCCGATGCCACCACATCACTTCATTGTCTTCCTAAGAAACAGGTGGGCCCATCTTGTCTCCGTTGTTCTGCCCTACATTGGCAATGTTTAGGCTATCCATAGTTATGATTCTTTATTTTTATTTTTTTATATATCTTGGTCATTAAAATTCTCTTCTTTATATATATTTTTTCTACATCCATCATCCTCTATATTTTATACTCTATATCAACTACCATAGCAGCCTCACTTATTATTCTTAAATTTTATCTATATATATCCATGTGAGATCTTGTTTTAAAGGATTTATTGATAAAAAATTAATAGTATAATCAAAATTTAATTTAGTTTTTTGGTTCGTGAGTTATAACACTTTTTTCAGCAAAAAAAATTAGTGAGACCCGCTGCATGTAACATCCTCTCTCTTCTTTGCATGCAACCCACCAACGCCATATTTGAAGGAGGAGACGCGCTTAGCGCATGAGATGCCATATCCACTGCAGCTATTTTTTTTGAAACAATTCGACAAATTTTATTCATTGAAGATAGTTACATCGTTCATCAAGGAGTCTAAAATAAAATTAGGGGGCTCATCAACCCATGTACAATTTTGCTTATATTGCCGAGCTCTTCTAGCTAGTTTATGGGCCACTTGATTCGCCTCCCTGCTACAATGTTCAATCAAAATATCTTGAAAACCACTCCATATAATATTGCAATCATCATATATTGCAGCTGCCGAATTTGCTGAGAATCCTCCGTCTTTCATGATTTGTACAACTTCCATGCAATCTGATTGGATGATTAATCGGTTACACCCTATATGCTGAGTTAGCATCAATCCCTCTTTGAGCGCATAAGCCTCCGCTATCGGAGCATCAACTAGATGTGGCACAAAACTATAGGCTGCTGCTAGAACACCACCCAAGCAATTGATTCTGTATCGACTAACATGGAAGATTCTCGAATGGAATACCGCAGTTAGTCTTGAGACGGCTCTGCTTCCATTTTAGAACTCCACTTCATCTCTACGTTGTCAAACATCTTCAACGACAAAAACTCTGTACAAAGAAAAAAGTGGAGTCAAGAGCTAGCTTTACATATTTTTTCAGTCAAGTACTTCTATTTTTAGAGTTTTTACTTCTATACCGAGTTCATGAATAATTTATGCCTCTCGTTAACGAAAAGAAACGTCGGATACTCCGATTGTTGTCCTCTTGACCAGCCTGGACGCACGTCAGGGCACCCCTCCATCCTGCCGCTGCACCGTGCATGCCAGGCCTGCACGTTCAAACTATAATGTGCTTTGGTAATTATTATATTATTATTTGCACAAGATACCACCTACTCCCTCTGTCTTATCAACTTTATTGTTAAAAAATTATATCCCCTTACAGATACGTTTTTTAAGTGATAAACTTTATAAGAGAGAGAGTACAATCTAAAGCAACAAAATATCCCAAACATGCCCAACATACCGTACATCTTGTCTTCACTCCACCTTTAATCGTTAGCTTCGTCATAGGAGCCGAAAGATCCTTAGTTTTTTAATAAAAAAGTCAGGCCTATTTTGTTATACGAAGGAGAAGCTGTAAGTTTACTTGGATCCCTCACTGACTGCTAGCCTCACATCGCCTCACTGAGCATGGCGAGACGTTTGGTACATGCTCGCCCTCTCCTCGATGCTGGAAATCTTGCCTGGCTGGGCAAGGAAACTTGCCACTGCAAGTGCACGGGCAAGGCTCGCTCATGTGGGCATTGAGCCGCCGTCGATTGGGCTCTACCGTTGCCGATTCGAGCTCCATCACCGCCGGATCGACCCCTGCCACCATCGATTTGAGGTCCGCCGTTATCGATTTAAGCTTGGTCACTGTAGGAGCGACCCCTGCCGTTGTCGATTAGAGCTCGGCTACCACGGTGCCAATCTCCACTGCGGCCGCGGCCACTGACTTGACACCTCGACGCTGGTTGTGGCAAGGAATCCAAGCATCATTTATGATTTGTATATCCTCTCAAGGAGCAGTTAGGAGGAGTCATGCCAAATTCTTTCTTTTATTCATATGGTTCCTTAAGGGCGTGTTTGGTTTACCACCACAACTCGCCATGCCTCAAGTGTGGTTGCCACACCGCCGTGGTTGTCAGTTTGTTTTCACGTAATCATTTGTTGCCATTAAGTTCATCCATTTTTCTACATATATAGATATTATTATATTTAGATACGTAAGAAAATAGATGTATCAAAAAAAAAAAAAGCGATTTATAATTTAGAACGGAAGAAGTACAAGTACCAATCAAAACTTTATAAATATCCACACATTACCCAATTAAAGAATGAAACAACTATGTAAATACTGGCCATATATGCATGATAGTATCCTACGCTATGATGAATGATGATCAGTTGAAATACTTGCGAGGGAGAACTGAGACAGAAGTCACTCTGCATGTATGCTGTGCCTACCCTGCTTTTGTGAGGATTTTGTTCCCATGTCCCCCCTTCGGCTCTGTTGTTCTTGCAGCATTTAATTCTTTGCATGACAATAATTAGGTTGTTTTTCAAGAAAAAAACTTCAGGCAAACTTTATTGATTCACATTAGTGGTTACATTAATAAAGTTTGCCTGAAGTTTAAAAAAACAACCTAATTATGCAAAGAATTAAATCATATCCTTATTATACAAAGATAATTAGGTTGTTTCTCCTTGTACAAAGATACTTAGCTCTCATGGGTCTTCTAAAAGATGTAGCATAACTGATGTTGATAGCTTCTTGATTTAACATTTTTACATGCCTCGCCTGTAACAGAGCAAATCAAATCATATCCCCTGCAGAAATCTCAAATGTCATCGTATATGCACTCATTGTACTGGCGCTAGAAATCTACACAGCATTTTTACAAATGAAGAAATATACAGAATTTCATCTCCACAAGTAGATGCATGTAAATCTACACATCATTTTTGCAAATGAAGAAATATACAGAAATTCATCTCGACAAAGTAGATGCAAGCACATGCCCATTTTTAGTATTTTCTTTTTCATTTGAAGGAGAAATAATAGATACTGAATTTTGTATATATTAGGGACTGCGACAGTAAGGTAGTTGGCACCATTCAAAACATAACAAAAAAGAGGCCCACAATTTGCACCCAGTGGTTCCAGTCCGTAGGGACCCCAAAGCAGTTAGTACATGGAGCAGTATCCATTGGACTCCACTGAGCAGACCAGAGCATTATGATCAATCGCTACAAGCCATGATAGTTTGTGCACATCCAGAGATTTTCCCGGAGAATCCTTACCAACACTCCTTACAAAGCAAAGCTTCCCAAGCTTGGCCATGTCAGGAGTCAGGACCACTTGTCAACCACTGTTCATAAAGGCCTCATGATAATCTTTGTCATCTGTACTGATACAAGGACCAGAGCAGGACTAGAGCGTCAATGACATTCAACAATCACCGGCAGTCCAACACCAGCTCATAGATTAGAATGACAGCTTTGCATTGTCAGAAAGCAGCTTTGCATCATAAAGTAGTGTCAGTACTCAATAATACTACTGCAAGTTAGTGTCAGTACTCAATAATACTACTGCAAGTAAATATAGTAGTCAGCTTTGCTTTTGCATCATATGCAGCTGCATAACTGAAACAGCAGAAGAAATGGCAGTCCAATTAGATATAAGGAGAACTACAGCCTACGAAGCTTTGATGTCAACACTTGGTTCATTAAGCACCTAATATATAGGGGAACTTGAACCCACATACTCGTTCCTTTCCCACCAAAATAGAACATCCCTTGTTTCATCAGCACATAACCTAGATCATGTCCAACCAGCCAAACTATAATTCAAGGAGCTCCAAGTCGTTTTAGACCAGCCAAACTATCATTCAAGGAGCCCCGCCGGCCCGCCGGGTCGTTTCAGACGCCATTGCCATGCTCCTTGTTCACGGTGTTAGCATTGTTGCTGTCGCGAACACTGTTAGTGGAACCGTAGTGAGTGTGCTTCTTGGATGAACCCTTGCACTGCCCAACTGGGTATTTGCAGGCATTGATCTCCATCTTTCGCAGGGCAGCCTTGCCGAGGTCGACACCACACATGTCTGACAGCCGCACCAGATAGAGTAGCACATCGGCGAGTTCCTCACCCAAGTGCTCCTTCTCGGCATCGTCCCAGCATGGCAGCCCCTTGGGCACCTCCCCTTTCCATTGGAATATCTCAGACAGCTCCCCGACCTCCCCTACCTGCGCAACATGAATGCAAACATGTATGATACAAGGGACATGAAAATCCATGGAAAAGTTTCGGGTGCCAATTAGATTATACTAGACCCAGGAGCTAGTTAGTAGTGTCCACATTGCCCATTATGGGCATCTTAGCTGGGCAACACTTGGAAAGAAAAGGTGTTGTATAACTTTTTGTTAGTCCCCACCACAACACAAGAGTACAGCAGAAACCATTTGGTATCTGGCGTAGCGAGTGGGATCCTGCTTAAGTCCAGCTCATTCAAACTACTGATTTGGATAATCCAATAGAGAAAGACAACAGAAAGAGAACGATTGCAACAGGATGTGTATTGAAGATTCATTGTTTTGGCTGCTTTACTGTTGCAGTCTCTGGGGGTCTGGGTGGCGGATGCATTATAGCATTTCTAGGTTAATAAGTGAAAAAGCATCTGTTTTACTCCCTTTGTCCCAAAATAGTTGACATGTTAGCTATGAAATCTGGATAAGATTCATAGCTAAAGTGTAAATATTTTGGGATGGAAGGAGTATGTATTATTCAGATTTATTTCATATTCTCGAAAGAAACTAAAAACCGAGAGCTAACTAGGCCATTTCCCTTACATAAGTTGCTAAACTACTAGTAGAAAGGTTTAGAGAAAATCCTGCACATGTTCCATTACAAAAGGTTGACAAAACCTAAAGTTTATACATTTTATTTTCATTTTTCCTGTAATATAATTGTACTAAAAAAATTTCACAGGAAAGAAAAACACTACCTAACCTTTTGCTATGGGTGGATTGCTAAGATACTCATGCACACATAAAGATAAGAGACTACAGCTTTTTATTTCGAACCAAAGTAAACCATGAAACATTTAGGGGTCAACCAACAAACAATTTCAGAAGGCATTAGACACCAGATGGATGAACTAAAATGTGATGAAATATGAGGCGCATAGCATAATAAATTGTAGTTACTTTTACAATAATTTTTTCATACAATAAGAAACTTAGGTTTGAATTATCGCCCGAAGAACACAACATATTCGTCCTCACCTCCCATATCCTTGTACAACATAAATGAAACATGGGCAACCATTAGACAATAGGCACTAAACACTAGTCTATAATTAATATCTAAAATTTTGGCACCTTAAGTAATACAAGCTGCAAAACAAAGGTCACAGAACCAAAATAATTTCTCTAGACAGTAAAAGGGCAGACCCAGTGCTGGATAGCTCCCATGTGAGTGGGGTACTGGGGAAGGGAAAATACGGGCAAGCCTTCCCCCTGTTTTTGACAGAGAGGCTGCTCGAACCCAGGACCTTTCGGCTCAGTGGGAAGGCTTTCACCACTGCGCCAGGCCTGCCCTTCAATTTCTCTAGACAGTACTCCCCTCATTTATTTTATACGTCGTATTAGGTTTGTCCTAAATCAAATGTTCCTAACTTCGGCCATAAAAAGATCCATGTAATTTCGCAACATGTAAACTATATACTATGAAAATGTTTCTCATAGTGAATCCAAAAACATAAATCTTACGTTGTTTTGAAACAAATGGTCAAGGTTAAAAATGTTTAGATATTTTGGACCATTGGTCCATACTCCATACATGCTAGCATTGAATGTGAAGCAATGTAGCACCTCACTATTTTCCACAAAAGAGGACTGCATCTCACTGTTGGGTCCGTACATATGGGCATTTGTTTGGCACTACGAAAACAGTCATTCCTGTTACAATAACAGTAGTAGCATTTGATTTGATCACCCATATTTTACATAATAATAATAATAGCATCTTGGAACCATTCCTCAGACTATAGACTCCGATTCCTGAGTGAGTGCCTTCCCTTTCTACTACACTCTCTCTCCCCCGTGTTCCCCATGAGCGAAACCACACGCATCGTGTGAGATTTTGACCAAGCCAACAGGCAACAGGACTGCAGCAGCGCAGATTTTGGCCATTAGCTTCGCAATGTGGTACTGGTACTGAAAGGAAGCGAACAAAAAGTGACGGGCCTGACAACACTACGGGGAGGAGGACAAGGCTTTTCTGCACCCAATCATTCTCTTTTCTCTGGACAAGAACTGGTCCGCCTTCACCCAGCCCCTTATCCCCATTTTTTTGTGGAAAAAAAAGAAAAATATCTCGGCGCAGCAGAAACGAACAACCCTCACGAAACCCCAAATTAATCTAAGTCGCCAACAATTGAACTTAGAGCGGGACTATCGCAAGTGAATAGATGAGAGGAGAGGAGACAAGTGGAGCAGCAGACGGACCAGGGCGAGTAGGAGGTTCCTGGGGGAGTGGAACTGCTCCCAGTCCCGCTCCGTCGCGAAGTCCGCCATCCGCTTCCGCAGTGTCTCCAGGCTCACCGCCGCCGCCTCCGCCGCCCTCGCCTCGCCATCGCGAACGCCGCCGCCCATCCCCTCCCCCTCCATGCTCACTTCCTCCTCCGCAACGTTCATCTCCGCCCTAGCTAGCCCTGTGATTTGATTTTGATTTTGTTTTCTAATTCCTCCTCCCTCTCTCTCTCTCTCTCTCTCTCTCTCTCTCGTTGGTGAGGCTTATCGAGGAAGTGAAAAGGTCGCAAAAAGGAGAGAGGGGTAGGAGGCTATAAATACGGGGAGGGTGGGAACAGTCAGCACTGGGTGGGGTTTGGGGCAGGGCCGCACAGTACAGGTTTCTTTATTTGGCAACGCGTGGGGTTCATATCTGGGCCGGCCCGCCCCGCCCGCGACGGAACGGGAGAAATGGAGACCATGGGCCGGCGCAGTCCAACGTCCGAGAGGGATTTCCTTTTCTGCTGTGCCGAGAGAAAATACTGTTCATGAGGGGAAAAAAGCAATATTCTCCTACTCCATCCATCTCAAAATAAACGCATCCTTTGACTTTCAGTCGTCGCATTTGATCATTCGTCTTATTTAAATTTTTTTTATAAATATCATATATCTTATTATGACTTATTTTATTATAAAAAAATGTTTTAATAATAATTCATGTATTTTATAATATATGTAAATTTTTTAAATAAGACGGATGGTCAAACTTGATGGATGAAAGTCAAAGGATGCGTTTATTTTGAGATGGAGGGAGTAAGAAATATTATCCCATCCAATTTTTTCAAGAAAAAAATGCTAGTATCATATCTCTTTTGGAAAGATACGGAGTATGTCAACGTACATAAGGCTAGTCTCATTGCAGAGTTTTAGTAATAATTACCAAGAGTGTCACATCAGTTTTACAAGTGAGTGAAACAATTCATCTTATTACAGTATAATATTATTGTACAATTTTAGTTTCATAGGTTAGCCAACATCATGTAGAGTGTTTTGGTTGGGAGATAGGATAGGATGAAATGGGATCCCACATCGTAATAGTGTTTGATTCACAGATAGGTGAATCTATATGGTGTGGTGCTTTTATATTTATCCTTGCGTAATATATTGCTCTGTTCAGTTAGACTTAAGCCAAAACGATTGATTTTGGCTGATTTGTAGTGTCACATCATCATGTCATATATATCATGGATTTTATTTTAACACATACTTGCATTTCATTTGGATTTTATAGATACATAACCTAGACATAATGTATATCTAGGTGCATAGCAAAAGTTAAAAACCTAGAAAAGCCAAAATGGACCATAGATCAGGTTCTCACTGCTACATGAAGTGATGGCCATTGATCAATCGACAGACGTACTCCTGCAATGCCTCATTGTTGAGCTAGTCCTTCCTCGGGGTCATGCCCTTGCGCCACTTCATTTTCTGCAGGAAGCAGAACATGATTAGGATGATGGGTGCATCCTCAAGCCTCTACCAAGTGTGTGGCGAGCACGAGTGCCTCCAAGTCGTCTGGCCCACCGAGGAAGTAGAATCTAATGTGGTGAGAGAAGCCGCCAACATCAGACATGGGGCCTTGCCTCTGCCACCAGTAGGCACAACGGAGGAGGTAGTGGAACGTTGATGTTATCGCCTAAGTGCCCCATCTACGAGCCAGTAGAAGCAAATGTTGATGGAGGAGGGAAGAGCTATAGACAACTAGTTAAGTATAGGAGCCTATACATGTGTGGGATTACATATCAAGTGAATGCGATGAGAATTAATTAGGAAAGAGAAAGTGGATGTATACGTAAAAAATAATAATGAAATTTTTAAGATATATAAATAAGAGATAATTATTGTATACTCCTCCGTCCCTAAATACTTGTCGCCGCTTCTCGAGGAACAGAATGCTGGTAATTTTAATAAATAATAAATATCATCGATTAATATCATAATTAGTATCATCGGAAAGATCTTTGGATCTAGTTTTTTAACAAAATTATTTGAAGATATAAATATTATACGTATTTTCTATAAATCAAGTCAAACTTGTGGCACACATCCCCGGTGACATCTAAATAGGGACGGAGGGAGTAGTTTAGTTCTTACTACTTCGGCTTAGATTCTATTTGGTTCACCCGCACTTGCTTTTCGCCAAAGGTTTGGCAGCCGCCGCATGCGCTAGTTTGTTTTTGTGCTGTGACTCACCAAACTGTCTAACGGATGATTCATCCGCCGAACTTAAGTGTTGCCATAGCTATGACATGTGCAGTTACATTAGAAGATAAACACGCCCTTATAGTCAAACATATGGCTATATTATTTCCACTTGCTCTTGGGGTTTGAAAGGAGCCCATGGGGCAAGTCAGATGGTAGAAACAATGGGTGCAACAAGGGTGTTCTCTCCTTTTTTCCTAGGGTATTTTTATCTTTGTAACATGGATCTTTGGGTTGGGAGTTTGTAGCATGCGGAAAAAGTGAACAAGAGTGAGGATAATGTCAATTAGAAAATAAAAGATGAAAGAGTTAACATATAAGTAGGATTTGAAATTTCGGTGTCAAGTAAGAAATAAGAAATTTTTCTAAGGTCAAATAACAAATTGAGAAAAAATCCTTATTTCACACAAATAAATTGCTCCTCCTAATTTAGCAAAAAAACTTCATATTTTCCCTATTTATCAAAGTTTTAAATTTCGGTTCCCTATCTAACACTATTGTGTGTTTATAGACATATTAACTATGATAATGAACTGATATGTGGGCCACTAATAAAAAGATGTACATGCCCCTGTCTCATTATTACACACAAAAGAGGAGAAAGTGATCAACTGCTTGGACCAATTTGTAGAAATAACTCATGATACAACTTAACACCGTTAAGTACCTCTATCTACTCACGATGCTACCAGTTTAGAAACAAAACATTCAAAAGACGGAAGATTTGAAATTGAAATGTTAAATTAGAAAAGCAAGTTTATTTTAACAAATAAGGAATTTTCTTCTCTAGAATTTTGTTGGGCGGGATTCGTTCTCTCTCGGTCGGACTCGGACGGGCGACTTTTCACACTTGACACGACGTACGCCACCAGGCTCGAGAGCCTGTGCCCGCTGCCGGCCCGCTCCCGGCTCGGCAGCCGTCTGTATGTAGCCGTGGAGGTGGCAGGCAGGCCAGCCGCTTCGATTAATCTATCGCTCACACACGACAGACACGACACATGGGAACGACCAAGAAGCAGCAGCGAACGCGGCATGGTGGCACTGGCACGCACCACGCTAATCTAGATCCTACTACTAATAATTAAAAATTAATCCTAACAATCCCCGTAATCCCGTCATCCCCCACACCCACTTTTCGCTCGCTTCAGTTCAGTTCAGTTCACTTCACTCCCTCGTCTCGTCGTCTCTCCCTGGCTCCCACCTTTTTTTTCCGCCTTCCCCGCGCTCTTCTCTCCCTCCCTTCCGCCGCTGGATCCTCGCCCCGCCAGCAACAAAAGCGGCGGCGGCCCCCTCGCCTGCCGCCGTTCGTCCAGCCGAGATCTGCGCGCGGAGGCGGGGCCCCCTTTCGTCTCGCCGCCGCTCACTCCTCCCGCTCCTCAGATTCGGTTGGTACGCTGCGCACCCAGATCCAAATCTCCTCTCCCCCTCGCCTCGGCGAGCTTTGCTTTGCTTTGCTTGTTCTGTTCGTTTGCCTCCTCCCCTGCTGATCCGAACCCATCCACCATGGTTACATCATTTGTTTAGGTGCTTCATTCTCGTCTTCGGCGAGGTCGACGGACGCCGCAGCTCCCTGCCATCGCCGGCCGTCACCCCCTCAGCGCGGCGCGGGCGCCGCTTCTGCCCCAGGTTCGTCCTGCTCGGTGCTGCTCGTGCGTACCCTCGGCGCCATCATGGCTCAATCACCCACTCCCCGTCCCGTGGTTATCTGTCCGTATCACCGAATGATGCCGCTGTTATCATGCTCTCTCTCTCTCGCATCACGCATTCATGGCCGACACCAGTGAAGCGCACAACTCATAGCAGCCTTTTTGCACTTTGTTTTTTTTTTTTTGCCCTCCTTCTCCCCTCCCCTCCTCTATTTGTTGGACTGGTTTTATTCGTCTCCGAGTACGCGGTGGTGGCCTATTACTGCTGATCCACCCATGATTGCCTGCTTTTTTCTGGATCGCCGATTTAATGCGCCGCTAAGCTTACAGCCTGTTCAATCTCACTTACTCCCACTCCTGTTTGGGTCAGGCTCAGTAGCCATGAGGTACTAGTGCCTTGTCTTTTGGCCTGAAAAATAATAATGTCCTTTTTGCTGCTCGTACTTCTTTGTCTGTTTCTTCACCGCAAAGATCACTTATGCTTTGGCGTCTCTGTTATATATTGTACTTTTACTGCCTACACATCATGTTCATCAACAGCATTCTTCTCACAGAAGGCTACCTTCAATTTGTACTGTTACCTTTAGGTCACTGAGGGAATCATTTGTTCTACTTCTGCAGATAACCATTGCCACGGGGATGAGTTGAACTCCAAACTACTCTGAGGGGGTGGGCAGAGCTCAAAATGGTTTTATGAAGCTTCAACATGAAACCTCCGATGCCGAGGCTCTGGTCTCGGCAGCATCAAGGAACCTCTCATCCTCTTCATCGGCATTTGTGTCAGCTAACCAGTCCCCTTTCTTCACTCCACGGTCACTGTCAGCCCGTGTCCCAGAGCAAACTGATCCAGAGAAGAGTTGCCCCTCCAATGGCATTGCGCTGAAAATCAGTGATATACTCTCTGGTGATTCCTTCACACAGCAGGAGCAGTTACCATCAGCTAGCGTGGGGGTCTTGCTGTCAGATGTGTCTCCTCCTATTAGCCTTTGCACTTCAAGCAACTTTGGCACTCCAGCGATTGTCTACAACAATCCCAGCTTTGTTTCTACTTTCAATGGCCCATGTCAAGGTAGTTCATCAACCACCAGCAATGGTGGTCGTTCGGCTCCAAAGGAAAAGCACAAGAGGCCAGGGGGAGTATATCGGAAATCATCGTCGTCCCAACCGACAACATCAGCTGCCTCTGTCAGTAGGCTTCGCAGTTACGATGTGTACATTGGATTTCACGGCCGCAAGGCTTCACTGCTGAGGTTCACAAACTGGCTCCGTGCAGAACTAGAGATCCATGGAATCAGCTGCTTTGTTTCTGACAGATCTAGATGCCGAAATTCTCACAGTCATGATGCTGTCGAGAGGATAATGAATGCTTCCACCTATGGAGTTGTTATCCTCACAAAGAAATCATTTGGCAACCCTTACACCATTGAGGAGCTCAGGAACTTCTTTGGCAAGAGAAATCTTATCCCTATATTTTTCGACTTGGATGCAGCTGATTGCCTTGCCAGGGATATAATCGAGAAGCGAGGAGAACTGTGGGAGAAACATGGCGGTGAGCTATGGATGTTGTATGGTGGGATGGAACATGAGTGGATGGAATCAGTTGATGCTCTTTCTCGGGTGGTAGATGTGCAATTAGAAGCGAATGATGGTAACTGGAGAGATTGCATACTACAAGCAATCATTCTGTTGGCCACAAAATTAGGCAGGAGAAGTGTTGTTGATAGGGTGAACCGGTGGAAAGGGAGGATGGAGAAGGAGGAGTTCCCTTTCCCTCGTAATAACGATTTTGTCGGCCGGAAAAAAGAGCTCTCGGAATTAGAACTCATTTTGTTTGGTGATGTCATGGGAGATGGAGAAAGAGAATATTTTGAGCTCAAGACAAAGCAGAGAAGAAAAGGCCTTGCAGTTAGGCGGTCTGCTAACAATCCTGAGCATGTAAATACTGATGACAGCAAAGGCAAGGAGCCAGTTTTTTGGAAGGAGACTGAGAAAGATATTGAAATGCAGAGACTGGGTAGTCCATCGCGGCGTGGGCGTCCGCTGAGAGTGAAGAATGGCGTAAGGTGTGGAAGAAAAGAAAGATCTAGGAAGATACTTTATGGTAAGGGCATTGCTTGCATATCTGGGGAGCCTGGAATTGGCAAGACAGACTTGGTTTTGGAGTATGCATATAGATTCTTCCAGAGATACAAGATGGTTCTGTGGGTCAGAGGGGAAAGCCGATATATTCGACAGAACTATTTGGCTCTGCGAACTTTTCTGGAAGTTGACTTAAGTGTAGATAGTCACTTGCATGAAAAGGGAAGTGATCGATGCTTTGAAGAGCAGGAAGAGGAAGCCATTGCCAAAATTCGTCAAGAATTGATGCGTGACATACCATTCTTAGTCATAATTGATAATTTGGAAAGTGAGAAGGACTGGTGGGATAAGAGAGTCATAATGGACCTTCTGCCACACTTTGGTGGGGAGACTCACTTCATCATAACAACACGTCTTCCACGAGTGATGAACTTGGAACCAATGAAGCTTTCTTATTTATCTGGTGCTGAGGCAATGACTTTAATGAAGGGAGGTGTCAAGGACTATCCACTGGTGGAAATGGATGCACTCAAAGTCATTGAGGAAAAGCTTGGAAGACTACCTCTTGGCCTAAGCATTGTTGGAGCTATACTCTCAGAGCTTCCAATCACTCCAACTAGGCTACTTGACACATTGAATCGTACACCGCTCATCAGGAATTTTTCATGGAATGACAGAGAAGTTCTCAGCTTGAAAAATCATGAAATCCTTGTGCGGTTGCTGGATGTGTGCTTATCAATATTTGACCATGCAGATGGTCCTAGGAGTCTAGCAACTCGGATGGTTCAAGTATGTGGTTGGTTTGCGCCCTCTGCAGTTCCAATTCACATGTTGGCTCGGGCTGCACACAAAGTCCCAAAGAAGCACCGTAGGGGTCCAAGGTGGAGGAAGTGGTGGCGAACACTTACTTGTGGCCTTGCAACTTCTAGGATGAAGAGATCTGAAGCAGAAGCAGCTGCAATGTTAATAAGGTTTGGAATTGCCAGATGCAGTGCAAAGCCTGAACATGTACAGTTCCATGATCTGATCAGGCTATATGCTCGAAAGCGGGGAGGCACAAGAACGGCTCAGGCCGTAGTCCAGTCAGTGTACCTTCAAGGTTCAATCAAACATTCCTCCGAGCACCTGTGGGCTTCGTGCTTCATGGTTTTTGGATTTGGTTCTGATCCTCTGTTGGTAGAACTGAGACCATCTGAACTAATGTTCTTTGTGAAACAGATTGTCATGCCACTTGCAATACACACATTTATAACATACTCCCGCTGTAACGCAGCACTGGAGCTGCTTCGCCTGTGCACTGATGCGTTAGAGAGAGCAGCTGAGTCCATGCTTGCTCATGCTGGCAAATGGAGAGACACATCATTCTCCTGCTTTAGGCAAGCTCATTCAGAAGCTCAGTACACTTATCTTTGGCAGGAGCTGGCTCTTCTGAAAGCTTCTGTACTGGAAACAAGGGCCAAGCTTATGCTCCGAGGTGGACAATATGACATTGGAGATGACCTGATAAGAAAGGCGATATTTATTCGCACTTCTATCTGTGGCGAGCACCATCCTGACACTGTTTCTGCCCGAGAAACCCTCAGTAAACTCACAAGGCTTCTTACAACTGTTCAGCTTAGTTGATTCATATAGTTTAGGAGTTCACAATATATTCTTTTCAGTGTGCCTTTTTATGAACGCCGTACAAAATGCACCAGATCTTGAAATAACAAAGTAAATTTCTCTTGAGTATTCTCCACTACTTTTTCTTGCTTGATGGCTCCTTTCTATTATTCTTGTTTCATCAATATGCTACATTGGAGTTAGCTACTGTATTCCAGTTTTCTGGACAATACTTGCAACGGCACACACAAAATAATAGTGAGCTATTGTGTGTGTAAGTTTGCATCCTCAATGATAAGGCATCATAGTTTTTTATTGAAGCTACAGTGATGTACATTATCACTATAATGATTGTCTTCCTCTACATTAATTGCATTGACCTTGTTCTATCACTAATTTGTTGACTTTTTCCAACTATATCTTAGTGCACATTTGTGTACTGTAACTCCTAACTGTCTCCAGAACTCCAGTGGGCGGTGATTCTGCTTGAATATGGATCGGTATGAATGTGGAAGTTATGTATATTTGGTTCTATTTTGTGTAGCTGGGAGTTGAGAGTCTTGTTATATCTGGTGATTTTTTGTAATTTTAACCATACAGTGATGCTGAAAGCATTAATGATGGATTTGAATATGTTATTTAGCATTTCGTAGAAATTACTGAATTTTTGGGTCCAGATGCAGGATCAGGATTGTTGCAGTCTCTAAAATCTTAAGGAAAAATGTACCTTCGTTTTCCTTTTTCCTTTTACCATGCAAGATGAATGAAACAAGTTGTTAAGACCTAATGGTGTCTCCATATTAGCTTATTTGGGATATTTATGAGTTGCATATATGCTTATGCTTAATTTTGTAACCTATATAATATGTCAATAAATAGATTCAACAAAGTAATAAATAGATTCAACAAAGTACCAATTCTTCGGAGAAATATTTTATTTAGAACTAGGAATTTTATCATGGTAGAGATGATATCAAAACACTTCTCTGTCGCACCACGAACAGATTGTCAAACTTTGCTGGCACAAATCTTGATGTAAGCATTCCCGGATCAAGGAATTTTTTGTATACGCTTGGAACTAATGGAGTATGCAGTATTACCAATTTGCCAGAGTTCTTGTGAGTTGTGCTATTGGAAAGGTAAAACTCTAGCTGCTGCTTATTTGTCATAAATCATATAATGTGCATTTTATGTAATCCTGATATTTTTGTTGTTGACATGCATTTTACTGTAGTGCAAATGTGGGTTGTGGCTGTGTAATATGACTTGTTTATTCACTAGCCATATTGTATAAATGTTATAGTGGTGGCTCTGGGAAAACTGGATGGTTGTCTTTTGGCAGGTTATAGAGGTCCAAGATGGCATGCTGGCTGTTAGAGCAGTAACTTAGTAACTTCATCTGTAATCATATCATTTCTGGCATTCACACTCTGCAATCATTAAGGTTAGCACAATTCTGTCGAGCAATTGCTGGTGACTCGTCTTATACGTGACTAGTAGACAATAAAATGATGGACATAAATTCTCTTATTTCTTTGTTGTTAACTCTACAAAATCATTTAGCATTACTAGGTAGTATATACATTGCTAGTATGCTAAGGATGTGGATTCATTATTCATCTTATGTACATTGAACCTTCCAGCTCATGTTATACCTAATATAAGATAGGGAGCATGTGTCGTACAACTTTTAGCCAAAAAAAAAACTTCAAGATAGCAGGGAAATGAAGCAAATTGTTTAACTTTTAAGTTGTCCCATGCAAAAATATAAGCAACCTAATGTCAACTTTTCAGTTTTGAACTGTACTCAGAGTTTGTTTTGTACAGATCATGCTACAACCAGAGTGATAGCTAAAATAATGATTTTCTTTTGTATTTCAATGTACACCCTTTCTTTTGTTAAGTTTCTTAAAGTGGGCGGTAGATGTTGGATCTCATATATTCCCAAATGGCTAGCTGGTTATGATGAAGGGTAGCTAATTAGCTATACATTTAGTAGAAAATTATTGCTGGGTCTTGCCTGCCTAATATGAGGGCCTTAACCTGTCTCTTTTGGGTGTTTTGGTTAAAAGGTACGTGCATTAATGATGATGGCAAGTTGCGTGGTTGGTTATTGGTAGGAAGTACCATACTCAAAGGCCTAATACTTTGAAAGCAAGGGTGTTGTGTGGGTGTGTTGTATCAAACTTCTTTTTTTTTTTCCTAATCTTGATACAGTGACATGTTGTTTGCCGTCATTTCTAGCGGAGGAGCAAGAAAAGTGGTGCTCATGGGCTCCCAAAGCCATCAAATTTGGTTATAATGTTGTTTGCAAGGAAGTGAAATTTTGGAGAAGAGTGTTTGGGGAGGGGGAAACAAATCAGCTGTCCAGTTCTGTGATATCTATATTTTATCTGTTAATTGAAAATGGTATCACTGCAGCTGATGTTTTAGGCTAGGGTTAAATTATATACACGCTGTTTATCAGAGTGATTTATTAAATAGTGTTATTTTCATAATTTGAAATGAATGCTCTGGGCTGTATTCCTCTCGATTTTGTTATCCTGTGCCTGCTATTTGGAAGATCATGTTCTTTGCTAGAGTTGTCACACATTATGGTTTTGGGACATTACAGGCTTATGACAAAAGCAGGGCTTGCTAAAAGTAATTAACCTGACCAATATATTTTCTGCAACCAATGGTGGTCGATCTTGCATTATTTTCTTCTGTTTTGGCATTGCTAAAATTGTGTAAATTGTTGACTGACCAGATTTGGCATTATATTAATGATAAGAAACACACAGCCAGGCATGCGTGGTGTTCTGTTTGTGTTCTGGGCCCTGGGGCCATGTTGATGTTGTAGTGATCTAGTTTACCAGAACACTATTGGAAATGCACATCAAACAGATATAGCAGAAAAATAAAATCCTGCATCGCTGATCACTTGCAGGTCAGTACACGAGGATCTATGCTGAAGCTGAAGATGGAGCAGAATTCCCCAGTCAGCCTCGCTTGGATTTGAAGAACAGTCGGTACAAAGAGGCACCAGCTGGATCCCTGAAGTCTACGGCACCATACAGGATTGAGTGAAATCTCTGGTGACCTCGTCGTGCGTTACATGTCATTTTTTTTTTCATGATATACTCTGCGCATTCACGGAACTACAGAAGAGAAGCAGAATTGGGTAAGCTCTAATAACCAAAAATCGTTTACTATAATAATCAGATAAAATAATTCCAAGTGATACATCCATAATAATCAGAATCAGAAGATTTCATTTCATGATACAGAAGTGTCACGGTCAGTTTAGATCATCTTTGATTAGAATGATCAGATAAAATAATCTTTGACTAGAACAATCAGATAAAATAATCTCCAAGTGATTTGGAACCCTAGACTATGGATTGGGTTATAATAATCCAATCAATACATAATTGTAATCTTATAATCCATCTTAAATAAAGGTGCTAAGAAGAACAAATCATACTATATCCAGGAACCAAATAACTCAGATTGTTATAACCTGTAATCTAAATTATTATTGTTGTTATTCTATAATAATCCAAACGTGTCCTCCTTAGTCTAAGGGGCAGGGATGGGGTGAGCCCTTTGTTAATTCATAGTCCCATGTTAATTCATAGTCCCTACCCCTATGTCTTGGTCTGTTTTATTTGCACTTAGGGCCTGTTTGGAAAAAGTGAAAAGCTACATAATTCCATAATCCCTGTAAAAATCCTATGATCCAAACAGGCCTTCCCTACACTCCAGAATTCTTGTAAAAATCCTACAATCCAAACATTGAACCATTTTTTCCCTATATATGTTGTTTGTATCGAACGTTGATCGGGAAAATGAGTTTGCATTGTTCTCTACAAACGCTACAAACGCCGACAGTTGTTGTTGCTGACAAATCTCTTGTCTATAGTTGAACAGAGTACATATTTTAGCATGCTTCCCACATTTCAGTCACCTGATTATTGGAGACGCTCAAGTGATGGTGCCTGCATCTTCCTCTTTGGCGTGACGGTGGACGTAGTGGTGACGGGTTTGCCAACACTGAGCGAGGCTGTGGTGGAACCGCCTAGGGGGTGGGGTAGAACAATGGGATGGAAAGTGCTGGCAACGGGGTTAGTTAGCTCGAGCGGTAGTGGTTGGTGAGCGACGCGGTCGCAACGAGGGAGGTACTAGCCAGGCGGTGGGAGCCAGATGGTGCGGTGGCGAGAGGAAAAAGATGAACACTGCACAATTTGGTTCGGAATGTTCGTTTCTCATTCAACAGATGTGGTCCCTTATCGGTGTGCAAGTGGGCCCAAATTCTGCTTCATGCGCTGTGTCCGCAAGTGAAGGGATCCTGCTATGCATATGTATATTCTTGTGTCACGTTCGGCTAACGACTCTGGCCGATCCCACATACGTGAACCCTAGCTATGTAGGGCACATTTTTTTCCCTGGCCAAGGGTGGCTCGTGTGGCTGGCTAGAGACCGAGTGGACAGGCTCATCAGGTGCAACCACTGTTGTTTGTTTCTATGCATGCATGAAACTAAGCCAGGCTGAGGACTGGACATTGTTTGGTAGGCTGCACAAGCGAATATGATTGATTACCTTGCACCAGGTCATGGTAGAGTTACCCCTTTCTTCTTCCTAGCACCTACCACCGAGACATTTGTACGAACACCATGTGTACATGGACGCTAGTGAGCAATCCAGTGACACCTCACCTCCAAGCTCAAGCGGCATCACCTTGGCCTCATGGGCTTGAACACGGCAAGTAGGTGTAGAGGACGGTGGCGACATGTGCGGCGGTGTGGCTCGTGCCGGCAGCCTGCAGGGCAGCGGTGCTTGGCCTGGGGCCATGGCTCACGGCGACAGGGACCACGCTCGCAACCCGCTGGGCAGCGGTGCTCGCAGGATACTCCTGCCGCCGCACATGCCAGCACACCGCCGTGGCTCCCTCATCGGTGCTGGCCTGTGCAGCAACAGCGACCGCGATCGCGTCGACGGCTTGCAGGGCGCTGTGGCGCCTAAGCCGTCCGCGGACATGGCTCCCTCGCTGGTGCTGGCCCGTGTTGGCCGGGAAGAGAGAAACATGCAAGGAGGAGGTAAGAAGCATGGAGGTGACGAAATTGCTCACCCTTGGCTCCATCGCGCCCGCTCGAGTCGAGCTAGGCAGAAACAAAAAAATTCGTTTCCCCAAGGCCAGACAGACCGGGGGTGGCTTTACTTAGCGTGCGAGGATGGCTCCCAACACTGTCTAGTAGGTAATCAAACAACCCAAATTTCACCTCTAGGACCAGGTGGCCCATTTGGTATGCACAAACAAACATCCCTATAGGACCTGTTTGGTAGAGTGGCCAATGTCTTGTGTGCCTCCTAGGGTCAATTTTGAAGTGTTTGGTTTACTATTTTTAACCCGGGCTTAGCTCGACAAGGCCACCCATATGGACTAGGCCAAGCCTAGAAAAAACAGATTCACATTTTGTTTTTGGGAAGCCTAGCTTGAACTAGCTCTGTCCGCGCTCCCATGGTGGCAAGATTCATAAAAGTGCTCATAGGCACTCACACGCGCTAGGTGGGGGCGCCTCCCCTAAGGGGTTAGGTGGAGAATAGGCGGTGTACTCCTAGATCTAGGGCTATACTGCTTGCGGACCGATGATGTGTGGCCATGAACGCGCCAGAAGGAGCAGTGGGCGGGCATAGCCGGGAGGAGGGCAAACTATGAGCGAGGCTTGGGGGATTGTAGGCGTGGGCGCACCTAGGAGTGGTTGGTAAGATGTGTTTCTTTTTATTAGCATGGGATAAGACTTGGTGGAGGAATGGGGTTGTGGTGGGTCAGTTGAGCCATTACATGAGCCCTTTTTAATCTCCCATTCTATGACCACTTGCTCTTCTATTTGTTATTTTCTTTTTATATATACATGTATTCTACTAAAAATTATATATACACACGTATCAGCCACCACTAGGCTCTAGGCTATGGGGCATCGCCTAGAAACTGCCTAGCGCCTTGCCAAAATTTGTGTGGTGGGCCCTAGTGCCCAAGGCTAGCCATCATATAAAAGCTTCCCCTCACTGCCCTTCTAGGGTTTCTTAGGTACTATTCACCACCAAGCCATCACTCTCATACTCGTCGTCCTTTTGCTTCACCCCGTTCGTCTCCCTCCTTATCGGTGGGCCGCCGGTGGTCCTCCATTGGCGTAGCGGTAAGCAATGATGCTCGGTGGTATGCGGCTATGTTCCCCTCGTGTTCTTATTCTCTTGTTTACACATTCTTTGATTTCTACCCCTTATGATCTCTTCGTTACTGAACTTTAGGGTTTGCTCGATGATTGTTGTGGATCTTGGTGGGGCACCATTAGGTGTCACAACCATTCCGTTGCTCAGAATGGTATATCGACCATGATGACACTTACAAACCCTCACATTGTCCAGGCTAGACCAGTAACTCTTAGTCACAGCATCAGGAAAATAGATGATCTCTACTCATACCAACCAAGTGAGGAGGGGGCAAGAACATGAATTACGATAGCAAACCGCATTAATCAACATCTACGCATCAAGTTATTTATCTGTTTTGGTGCAAGCAAACATATACCTTGAATGATGCATGTTGGTTGGTACCGCTGATGTTTGAGGTGGCTGATCAGTGGCTTGAGATCTGCTAGGGCGGCTCTTTAACGGTGACCTTGAAGCTAGTGAGGACAGAGCAGCTAATGAGTAGGAAGCATTAGCGCAAGTGTGGCCTTTACTGCATGTCTGAAGTATACTTGGCCAACCAGGGCCACCGCGGCACGCGGCACTAGCACGGGCGCGGCGGACATGGCGCGATCGGGCCGCGACGCGATGCGGCCGCGGCGGCTCGGTTGTGCCATGCTTGATAGTGTCACCGTGCCACCGTCTTGGCCCGAGCATAGCACTACGACGTCTTAGCCGTGTCATGCCGTGCCGATGGGCACGGTAGTCCTTGTGCCACCCCGTGCCAGCTCTCGAAGCCGCGTGCCACAACGTCGTCATTGCATAGGAGGTTAGAGGCACGCTGCTGCTTTGCCGTCATCGTACGGGAGGCTGGGGCCGCACACACCGTCATCGAAGTGAGAGGCGGGGCCACACACGCCCGTCGTCACCGCCCACGGGAGGCCGGTGCCACGACGCCACCGCCACCGCTGTGCTTGCCGTCATGACCACGCCTACGCAGGAGCTCGAGGGCGTCTTTGTCGCCGCTGACGCCACGCACGCTGCGCTGTGCCGCCCGCACCGCTCGTAGATCACGACCACGCCAAGTGTCGCCGCCGCGGAGGGAGCTTTGGATAGGGAGAATGGTGGTGGAGTCGCTGGAGAAGAAAAGAGTAGGGGCGACGGACGGGAGGTGAGCCGCGAGCGAATGGAACTAGACGGCAAGCATATGAGGATGGGAGTATAGGATAGGGTTATGATTTTCTATTTGCATATAGCATCCAACGGTTGTAACACATCTAAGGTCATCCAGCGGTAGAGAATTAGCGGGCCACATTGTGCCGGCCCAATTTTCTTGCCATGCCTGGGCCGACACTATGGGCCGGAGTTGCGGCCTAGGCATGACACTACGATGTGGCCATGCCTGGGCCGTGCTTCTTCGTGTCGTGCTTGGGCCGGCCCATAGTGCTCATGCCAAATGGAAAATTATAGTCTGAAGCGTGCGGTGCATTGCCTTGGAGTCCATGGCGGTGGCATGGTCACTCATCGGCGTCGATGGGTGGCTTGCAGGCAACTAGCACAAGGGAGGAGATGAAGAACGGAAGGGCAGCAGGATAGAGACGAAGAGACACGAGGGAGGTGAACGATTGGGAGTGACTGGTACTCTCCTTGGTCTATGAATTTATTAAGAGTACGGGGGAGGGGATAAAGACACAAAACCAGAGAAATGGTATTTGTACACAAGTCTGGTGAAGCAAACAAACAAGCCCATAGTCGATAGTCTAACCAAGCAACCAAACAAATCCATGGTTGACTCCAATAATGTAGCCATGAACTTGTCCACCCAACCAAACAATAACTTAGGTAAATCAGGGTAGACAAAGCAGCTCAACCCTGCGGTGGACGGCACTGATAGTTGAAAGAATCAAATACGTCTAAAGGGGGTGAATAGGCTATAAAATTTTCGTAACCACTAATCACACGGGTTAGTAATTAAGATTACGAAGCAAGTGTTGCGCTAGCCTAATGGGAGTTGCAATTGTAAGCCTTCCTACTCAATTCTAGCAATCTAATACACTAATCCACACAATCACAACCTAATATGCTGCTTGTGATGAAGTAAATGCGATGAGGGAAACCGAAGGAGTTACCATGCCTTCGAGATGAAGTACCAATCACCGTCTTGGACAATTCAATTGTTGATCCGGTGGGTTGATATAATCAATCAATAAACACCAGGTGATCTCGATGGATCAACCAAAAAAAGCCAAAATACTGATTTTTACTGAGGTTGACATGCTTGCCGACATGTTGCGTCCTTGTTGTGATGGCATACTCACTTCAGATTTGACGTTTAATTTCCACCACACCAAGCCTCCATCGTACACCACAAGAATCACCACAAGATAAGGGCAACACAATTCACAAGCCATCCACTAGAGTGCCTTTTACGATCTTCCATAGGGACAAGGTCAAGAACCCCTCTCAAATCACCGGAGTGGTCAAGAACAACCTCCAATCTTGCTCAACTCCAAATTCACTGTTCCAACCATCTAGGTGGTGGCAACCACCAAGGGTAATAAGCTCTCCACAAAGCAAGAACACTCTCTAGTACTGCATGGGAAGCTCCAACCATCGCTTTTCAAATGCACTAGAAGCTCTCGCAAACAATATCTAGATCAAGTAATATGCATGAGAAGTGAGGGAGAAGATTTGATCAGCTCTAAGAGATGTCGAAGGATGTAAAGTGCCAAGAGAGACTCCCTAAAGCCAACCACACACCTTAAATAGGTGTCCTAAAGACACCCAACCGTTACACTGATGGAGTCAGCAGAAAAGAACTGACCGAACGTGTCTGGTCCTTGTCTCCGGTCCATGGATGGCTGCCATGTGACCAAGCTTTAAGCACCACCACATGATTTCCAAAGGCTATGTAAATTCAGCAACCCGTTAAAGAGTGATCAGACACACGCGATCAATAGACCGGACGCGTCCATTCACCAGACGACCACATGCGCCCACAGTTGCACTGAATGATCGGATGCGTCCTCTACGCGAACGGACGCACCACCACTAGGTGTGGTCGACGACCAAAGATGTCCAGAAACACATTTTTGTGACTGGATGCGTCTTCTTCCACCTGACCGGACTCGCTAGATGTCCAGCCCTCCTAACTTCACACACAACCACGCCAACTTGATTTAACCGGAAGCAACCCGGACAGTCCGGTCCCCCAGCATCCGATCACCACAAAAAGCCCCATACTCGTCCACTTGATTGGACGCGTCCGATCACTTCTATGACCTCTTCTTACTTCTAAAAACCACCTAGTCCTGCCTCACAAGTTCGGCGGAAGGGATTTAGACTCAAATCCTTTTCTCATGTGCCAGCACTAAAGTGTCTCTTCACTTACGAATATTGTAAGGATTTGTTAGCAGACTAGGTTCTAATGCAAATGCTAGCAAGAAATCACCTGGTGGCACTTAGATAACTTTTTTCAATAGTACGGTATCGATCCTAAGTCTGGCCATCAACTTCTCTACTCTCCTATGGCCAGCAAAATAAAAAGCCGTAGCTATACCTTTGCCTCTAGCTTTTCATTCATCTTTCTCTTCTCTTTTCTCCAAGATGTGCATAACTTGATCACTTCCCTCACCTTGATCTCCACTCCACTTGGTTTGGACCTTCTCTATCTCTAATGCTATACATTTAGCAATAAAGTTAGCCTTAGGTTTCATCAATTAGCCAAAACTAAACTAGAGACTTTCAATAGTCCCATGCAGCGAGTGAGTACTACAGTTGTACGTCGATTGTGAAATTGGTAGAAACCGAGAAGTGGAACTCTAAAAAAAATGTGGATGGCGTCGTCCGGGAAGTAGAGAGAAATGGTGGGGTGGGGCTTTGTGATTGGGGATGGCGACATGGCTCTCCAATCTGGCTTTGGACGGTGCATATGGAGTTCAAGGCTTGTGTTGATGGGCTGAAGGCAGCTACGGCCATGGGTTGCACTGATATTCTTCTTTGAAAAAAGTCTGCTTTTTCTCCTCTAACTTTCGTGGCAGTCTGTTCTTCCTTCTTGAACTCTAAAACTAGATAAACAACCCCTCTCAACTTTTAAAACCATGCACTTTACCTCCTTGGAGTGGTTTTTACGGTGTTTTCTACTACAGTAACAGTGGTTTTATCTTTTTTATTTATTTATTTTGGCTGAATGTTTAAAAAATAATAGTAAATCATAAAAAATCATAAAATAGAAAACTTAATTTTGTTGGACTCCACATGAGTATATCTATAGGGTGAATACATAATATGGTATGCTTCAGTCCAATAAAATAATTATAGAACCTACAATTATGAATTATTTCAATTAATTATAGAAAGCATACATCGAAAGCTACAGTAGAAATTTTATACTAAAGTATATCGTATTATATGTTCATTTGTAGATCTACTCATGTGGAGTCTAAAAAAGTTAGATTTTTTATTTTTTTTATTTTTGTATGATTTACTATAATTTTTCAAAGATGCAGCCAAAATAAATAAAAAAGAAAAAGACTAGCAAAAATTTTGTGCTAAAACATACTATATTATATATTCACTGTTGTAGATTTACTCATGTGGAGTTCAATAAAATTATATTTTTTTTATTTTATGATTTTTTGTGATTTACTATAATTTTTCAAACATTTAGCCAAAATAAATAAAAAAAAAAAAGGATAAAACCACGGTTACCGTAGCAAAAAAACCACTGTCAAAACCACTCTAGAGAGGTAAAGTATGGTTTAAAAAAGTTGAGGAAGGTTGTTTATCCAATTTTAGAGTTTAGGGAGAAAAAAATTAACTTTCGTAAAAGTTGAGGGAGAAAAAATAGACTTTTTCCTTCTTTAACTGATGTGGTGCAGGTTATAGAAGCAAGATGATTACAGCTGGTGGAGGATGTTGTGCATAACCTCAAGTTACTAGCCGAATTTTTGTCCCCACAAGTAAAATACTCCCTCTATTTTAATAATCTTGGAGAATTAAACAATTTCAAGTTTGATCAAGTTTATATAATAAAATAATAATATTTATGATATCAAATAATTATCAATAGATTATTCATTAATTATATTTTTATAATATATCTATTTGAAGTTATAAATTTTTATAATTTTCTCCTTATTTTAGTAAAACTTAAAGATGCTTCGAGTTTTTAAATGACTTATTACAAATTGAGAGAAAATACGTGCCAAAAGATTGTAACCATGTTCCATGTAGCGTATGGGTTAGTCTCTTTAGGGAGCAAGTGTGTTCAGGAGATGTGCCACATTGTATTATGTACTCGATGTCATGCGATTCAGCTGACATGGGTGCTTAATGGAATTCCAAATTCCTCTAATAAAAAAGAGCTGACGAGGGTGTTTAATTGACTTCCAAATTCCTCTAAAAAAAAAAGGGATATTACCACCCGTCCTTTCATAATTGCTACCCTAGCTGAGTATAAACGATCAGATTGGTCAGCAATTTAATCCATTTCAGCTCTGACAATTCCATTCAAATCTTACATCAGAACAAGCGTTAGGACAGACACATAAATGTTACATGGGGCAATCTCACACATTTATGAATGTCATTTCGGGGTCGGACAGATGACCCGCAATTTAATTTACAACATCAATAGTCTGACAAAAATAATATGAAATTCCAGTCAACCTGCTTCGGAGCAACACTGATACAGAACAATGGAGACCCTTTTTTTTGACCAGGCAATCCGAGCAACACAAAGTCGGTGGGGCTTTTTGTCCAAGCAATCCAGGCAACAAAAAGTCAGGGAGATCATCACCAGTTCTTTCCATTCTAATAGCGGTTTTTGCCTGGTCATAATCCAAATTGTGGGGATTGCTGCGACTTTCTTCTAGCAGCAGTTCAAAATAGTATATCTAGAAGTTTCTTCCTCTGTATTGTTGCATCTCCTGCAAAACATATTTCAAAAAAAAATCAAGAAAGGGGATCACACTAAGTGCTCTGATTGCTATAGTCCAATGTCATGGTATGTACAAAGGCATACAGAAGTCAGTTTTTAACTTACAGGTGCATAATAATAAACAGGGCGAGTCTGTCCCCCCATCATCATCTGCTGCCCATACTGCATATACAAAGAAGTAAACTTAGCCCAGCACTGGAGCAAATCAACAGTTAACCAGCAAGTTTCCGTTTAGATTAAAGTGCTCAAATAAACTAAATATATGTGAATCTGCTTGACCGCAAGAAGAAAGAACATTGCACAGGATGAAGTTATATTACTCAAAACAAGTTCATAAGACTAATAGCATTGCTGTTACTATGCATGTACATAAGTGCATAGCACAAGCTATGTATCTAGAAAAGTCAAAACATCCTATACTTTGGAATGCAGTAAAACTTAAAAAAAACACCAGCAATTCACAATAGTATATTTGAAATCAAATTATCTGGTCAGTCCAACATGGGAACCCAGTATCATATAGATGGACAAACCCAAGAGAATTGAAGGGACCATCTGAAGAAAAACTAAAAGGATTCAAGATAGCGCCCAAACAAACCCCAAGCATAGCAGTTCTTCATATTAACAATTCAGTAAGACATGATATCCAGGGATAAACTGAAAAGTGTAAGCACAGTTAACTTCACTACAGGTGAAGTTTTTCTCACCTGTGGACCAGCAGGATGCATGTAACCCTGCGGTGACGCTCCAGGTTGAGTATTATACATGACCGGCTGGGCGCCATATGCCGGTGGGAACTGCAATTCAATTTATGTAAATGCAGTGATTATAATGTATTGCTCATTCTGAATCAAGGTTTAACCAATGAAGAACCTTCTGAAAAGAATGACTAAAAAAAATTTACACTTCATTAATGCTCAATAACAATTAAATAGTACTCCCTTTATTCCAAATTATAAGACATTCTGCCTTGTTTTTAAAATACATAGATTTTACTAGGCAGCTAGATATATGCTATGTCGAGATATATAGTTAGGAAGGGAGGGAACTATGCACCTAGATATACACTGTGTCTACATACATAGTTAAGGGGGGGGTGTGTGTTGGGAGGGAGATGAAAGTCCACTCAGTTTCAAGGAATATATTTCTCTGCAAAATAGTGATCTTACCAATATTACTACAGGTCAGAAAACTTTCAGGTTCTAAATATCCTAAACAATTCAGAAAACCAGATAGAACCAGATAGAACAGTTCAGATATCTCATATTGGAGAGTTGACGGGGTTAAAACAATAATAATTACGTTACAAACAACAATAAGAACTATTATATAAGAAGTTGCCTGACAACCAGGTAACTGGTTCTTAATGAAAAAGTTGTTTTTGTCAGCAAACTAGCGATCTCTTCAGTGATGTCTACTGAGAAAACTAATTCATCTGAGACGAGTATTTGATCATTTGCATTTAGTTTGAAATCATATTCCACCTATTTCATATAAACTTCCAAAGAACAAACATGAAACAGAAAGTGATACAAAGGCTCACCCCCATGCCCACTGGCAAACCAGGTCCAAGTGGTGCCGCCGGCATGTTATTAGGATAGTAATATGGTGCATCAGATGATGTAGGGTGTGGTGGCCTCAGAGATGTTGACGGAGTGAAACTCTTGGCATTAGGATTGAGCTTGAATTCCTGATTGAAGAAACAACTATCATTTTTTATAAATTGCGAAACCAGCTAAATGGACAGATGTTCATAAGCATGCAATCACATTTTTTTAGGTTCCTACCAATAAAACTTATTAAGTCTGATATTAAATACATAAAAGTTGTGTAGATTAACTTAAGATTTGGTATTAGCATATTCATCCAAAGTGATCAAAGAACATAAAATTTTTATGTCGGTCAGACCTTAGCATTAGGGTTCAAAGTTGATTTTTCAGAGGTAAGGGATCCTATTGAAGAGCTTGGTGATAAGCCAGGAGCACTTGCAGCTGAGTTTGCAGCAATGCGCTCTGATGTTGACGATGTTGAACTGCCAGGTCTTTGAGAGGGAGTCACAGGTTCTGTCGCAGAAGGATGTTTGACAGGTACCGTTAAATCAGATGTTTCACGGGATTTGAATCCTTGACCAGAAGATGAGGGTTCATATGCATGTGAACTTGAGGGTGGCCCATCCAACCCTGCAGAAGGAGCATATCATCACATATCATTCTATTGAACTGTTGCAATTTAGTAGAGCCAAAGAACAACGCACGTATACACACAAATTGATGTACGTAATGGAACAATCCATTTATAATACTATTTTCATACACAACTGATAAATAGCCAAAAGGGCAAAACAAAAATAATGAGATCCAAGAAACAATGCTTACACAAAGAAAAGCGAGCTGACATATCCAAATGATCAAGATAAATGGAAATGAGTCACTTAAGTTTTGTGGTACTGGAAGTTTAAAATTGATGCTTAAATTTACTACTCACCTTCAGAAATAAGGGGTCTGGTACCATCAGGTAACTGTTAAGTAAAAAGAAAACAAGTTCAATTCAGGTGTGTGAACAACATTTTTGACGATAATATTTAACAAAGTAACATAAACTTACATTATTCTCAGGTTGCAACTTTCTGTTGTCCATGTTGTCATTACTCTCTTTGCTCAGCTTTCTGTCCAACCTTAGGTGCATAAACAATATGTCAAATTTGCTTCATGCATCAATTATGCTGTCATCTGTTCTAACATGTTTAGTGATCTATATCGAAAACATGTCAAGTTCAACCAGTAAAACACTGGAGGACACAAGTTCAGGAGCGATTTGATTTAGCTCATTTACAGTTAGTCTAACTGTTGGTTGAAAGCTATTAAGTTCTTCAAAACGCATGTGTATACCATCTAATTTTGAGAGTACTAGTATAATTTTTTGTTCAGAAACACTGTCTACCATATAGAGGATCAAGGGAGGACGCATAGCAGTTGTATGCCAAACAACATTTACACTTGCACAGAGAATCTCTATTATGCTAGAATAGTACATTAGCTGAGACCATGGAAGGAGTTTTCAGGTTTACTATAAATGGTCATTAAAATAACAGGTCAACTGGAGATGTTTATGCTGATAGAATTAAATTGCATTTCGAGGATATGATTAGAGAGGACTTTGCTTGGTTAGTCTACTTCCTGAAGCTGCCAACATAAGTACTCTTGTATTCTCCAGAGTTTCAAATTGTCTGAACTCTGAAGTCAAAGTAAATTAGCATAGCAAGCCCATGGTTTTTGAGGCCAAAATTCAGAGATGTAAGGCTCGTTTAGATGGCGTCTGATGCTCGCTGCACTCGCCAAACACCCATGCCACACATCGCCAAAGCTTCAGTGGTGCTTGCACTGGCTAGTTTATTTTCGAGGCCCAACCTCACCGTCTGGCGGACAAGGCGTGGCTGCAGCTGTGACCAGTTGTGGCAGGAAGCAAACAGGCCCATACAGCAGCATGTAGGCAAGCTAAAATTACTGCTAAGTAATAAGGCCAAAAATATGTGCATGCAAATTAGTAAGGCCAAAAATATGTTGTTCCCCATCAAGCCAGCACTTTCCCAGTTTTAAAAATACCCCGTTCTGTTCTATTTCCTGTTTAATGTTTTCTTACATGAGGTCTGTGTACTCCCATTTCCAACAGTGAAAACATACGTAAATATAAGGACTTACATTACATACAAATTACAAAACATGCTTCAACACAGTTTCATTAAAGTTCACGCTTTGCATGGGCTAAAGCAGACCACACATCTGCTGTGCAGTTGTTTAGCATTCGATAAGTACAGTTTCAATTGCCACAAGGGACACCGGTTACATATGTCCAGACCAAAAGAGCGTAATTTTTAATGTTAGCATAAATCAATAAATTATCATTAGGCTTGTAATGGTCAATATAAGTGATACAATAGAAAGTCTCAAAAGAGGCAAGTGTAATTGAAAACTATGACTCCAAAAAATCAGAGTGGACATGAGCAAAGGCCCTGAAGCAATTGGTTAGACTAATAGCATAGGTGCTATGAGCTTTTGTGTATTATAATTATAAAGATGGAAAGTTGTACCCAAACTGGGGTTAGTTATTAGCATACAATTGAACCATTTTTATGGAAAGGCTAGCATTGAAATGATCTAAAATATGTTATCCTTCTATAAATAACAATCACCAAATAATCATTGCTAGTGAATTAGCAAGGGGTTAGGGGTATGAACAATGCCAAGTTCTTAAAAACCAGCTTGGATGCAATTGGGAGCAGAAAAAACAAGAAATGATTTGTCCTAAGCAAGTCAGGGTAGACTTTCATTTGAAAGCAGAGCACTAATGAAAGTAGAGCTTGAGCTCAGATTAACTAAAGTTAATCAGTATGCTGTTGGGTAGATTCGAGTTTAGCTACAGGTCAACAATAAGTAGAAAACTTATGGGAGATAGTACCTGCAGCAAGTAAACATAAGATCATTGGGACCGCCTTGAATTCAGCTACTATTATATACAGATCTTACATCTTACATTAACTTATATGCCTATAATTGAAGACTCAATAATCCAGGTGAAGAGGACTTTGTACCTGTTTTCATCATTGGACAAGGGCCTATCTGATAGGTAATCAGATGTTGGCTGGCTAACGCTATTGGTTTGGATAGTGGCAGATGCATCAGTATCATCAAATACGTGGGACGATGATTCTTCATCCTGAATATCAAAGAAACAAACTAAGAGGTGCAGATGCCATGCTTCGAAGTATTTGCATTAGCATAGCTATTGTTATAACACAAAAAACTCTTAACAAAAAAATGTAATTACTTGTAAGATTCTCATAGAATAGATTGGAAATACTATTGATAAAGGGCAAACACTCCACAAGGTTTATTCAAGATAAAGGAAATATGGAAAAAGCAAGACGTTATATACTCCTACAGTCCATGTTTATTAGAATGATCAAGTCAAACTTACAGCAAAAAAAAAAAATCACCACCAAGTTGCACAGTAGAGACTGGCTAATGCCTAGAAAACAGATTACTTCCCCAATGTCAAAATTTGTGCTTTGGTCATCAATTATTAAAAATATATGTATGTTCAATGCAGAAAAGATGCATCAATAGACTCTTATTTCACAAATGCTATAATAAACATTGGCTTTGTAGTATTTGATAACATATTGTAAGCAAGATAAGTTAATGGTCAAATTTTATCTTGGAAGACTTTATGGCGTACTTAATTAACAACATTAGTATAAAAATGTTATACTTCTGTACCATTGTTGATGAACATGCCAGTGAATCCTTGGGATCAATATTGACTGTCCTGTTAAATGGTGGCCTGTACTTGGTGCTATCGGTGTCTCTACGCACTGCTGAATATTTTATCTCTTCATCATGGTCCAAGTCATCATCCAGGAATAAGCCTCTCTCCTGCAGACATAATCTCATAACTTCAGATCTTTAATTCTAAGAATGTGCCTGTATACTATATTTTTATGCATTTCAGTGTTCACTATACTTTCAACATTGAGACCAAAAACAGAAATCTGAGCCTAGGCTTACCTCTGCAAGATGAATATCTTTGGTATCTTCTCCCTCTATTTCTCTAGCTATTCTCGAAGCACGCTTTTCAAGCTCTCTCATATGAGGACCTCTCTCAAGCTTTGTGGTATAAATTTCTTCATTGAAAGTACTTTTTACACCAAACAAAGCTGCATTGGTTTCAAACTGGTCCCAGCTCCTGCAAATGTATGGATTATCAATTATCATGCAGCCTTGCATACAACCAAAGCAAATAAGGACAGATGTTCCAGCAGTATTTCCATCGATGCAAGCACTAGGATTAAGACATCACTAGGATTAAGACATCACTACAAAAAGGTGCCTACACTGATGAAATCACATATTGTTGTTCAACATTATCATCTACATAGTCCATTTTTTCATAGTTCAATATGTGATGCTTGGATCTCTTTTTCGATGTTCTGTTATATGGAACTAAATTATACAATGTACGAGCATGAAACAATTAACAGAAGCTGATAAGCAGAGATAATTGCTTATATCACAACCTATCAATGACTATGGTATTGGTTGGTTGTTGCAGCGCAAGGAAGAGAGAAAAAACTTGTAATGCTTCAGTACATCAAATACCTATTTCCCTTTCTGTCATACTTCTCCAGTTCGATACACTCCAAATCTCCTTCATCTGGTGCCCAGCGCTCAAGTTCCCTCTCTTCAAGATAATGCGAGCGGGAAATAGCAGAATCAATCAGCAAGTCCTTCCTTTTGTCATGGCCAGGACCTTTTGGCAGCTCATCACTGCCAAGTGCTACATCCTAACAATCCATATTCGATAGTCACTACATAATTAAATTAATGACATAGAAAAGGGATAATAATTCATGACACCTTGTCAATTCAATCCATAAACACATTAGAAGTACCCCACAGAATTCAAAAGAATTAATAATTAGGGAAGAAATAACAAATGAAAGTTTGTGAACCATAGACAAGAAAATTAGTAATAATGGAGAAAGAAACCTTGGCAAAAATTTGTACAAGCTCCCTTGCTGGTATTATCATAGTCTCAGGTTTCTTTACAACATCAGCAGCATATCTTTGTCCTCTGGCAGAACCATCTTTTATGACCTGAGCCATTTTTAAGACTACTCCTGTAGGAGAATCTTGAAGTTAAGTATTGAAGGAATATGACAATACAATTCAGGAAAACAGTGCTCGAATAGAAAATTGTGAAGGATTCTTAAAAGCTGTCAGGAACTGAGGAAACAAAAGATAAGAGGTGTACCGAAGTCTTTGTCAGAGTTTGTTGCATGGAAAATTCCAGAGATTATAGAGCCGTTTTTCACATGCACGTCCACATGATGACCAATAAGTTGTGTTAGAACATAGATTAGCCGGTCCCTCGAATGGCTTCCATGCCCTAGTTTGATGCCATTTTCTATCAACAGAAAACATTATCAACAATAGCTCATAAATGTTTTAGTATTAAACCATTTAATATAAGGCGTGATGTTCACCTGAATTTGTAAAACCACCAGATGATGACCTCACCAAATTTATTTTACTTTCATGCCTTCCACTACCCTCCCTATCCAGCTTTCGATGGGGGAATCCATTAACTCCCCTACTAGGAGGAGCAATTTGCTGCTGATGACTCATCATTCCTGTGCAGGAACCCATAATTAATGCTGAGTCAAGTGTAAGAAAGCTTTGCATTAACCAGATGAATTGCACTGGTTACTTGTGACAAACTGTTGGAGAACAAGTCTTAAGAAGCTGACCATCATACCATGACATTAAGGTCACAATTATCTTAAACACATGGAGGCTATGCAAATGGATGTAATATTATAATGACCTAAGTTCGTTGGCGAATACCACAATATATATGAAGACATGCATACATTGATATCTAATATTGAGTTACATCTAAAGATTCTCATGGACCGCATAAAATGTCTGTCACTGAGGCATATGTAGCATATCTAGATCAGAATTTGTATTATCAACCTAATAAAATCATTAAGTAGAAAAACTGTGGCGAAAAGTGCTACATGACAATTGTATTGCTCATAACACATATTGCACAAAAATGGGTTTTGTCATAACGAGTGAGCAAAGTACCACTAGGTAGTTCCAAAATGGAACGTATGCAAATGCCTGTGACTCCCCACTACATTATTTGCATAAGCATATATATTTATAATACTAACATTTGCTCAGAAATGAACTGCAAGCCTGAACTATCATTCCAGAAAAACGTGGATGGTAAAATATGAACAGACGCATTTGCAGTTCTTTTCATGTACTCCAAATCATTATGGTATTACATAAACTGATCCAATCAGATGGAGTGTAACCACAGACTGTGATTGTGTAACATGTTGAAAACAACTGAATCATATGAGACTACATAAGATTACATAGACTAAGACCATACCAATCATCTTATAGGATTTGCCAGATGCAAAATCATGTCAACATGTTAAACACAAGCAACTGGATACTGTCTGATTGCTAGAATAATAAAATAAGATTAGCTAGATGCAACATCATTATATTATATCACATGAATTTTGGCACAGGTCATGGATTGCTGCCCACATCATGGTAGATGCTGGTTGGGTAGCTAACCCACGCAGCCAAAACAAAAACTACATACATTCCAATAAGAATGAGTTGCTAGTAAGCGTCTGACATGTGCACAGCTATGAGAGCATGATACAAGCACATGAAATCGGGATCTCGGCAGCGGGTAGAAAACAAAATCCAGTCAGATGAACTGCTCTCCCAAGCTTTCCAGGACGCCACGCAACTCCAACCTCAGAGATCTAATCCACCGCACCTAGGTCTACGGTCTCGAGCGGGCGACCTAGCGCGGATGCACCGCACCGCCCGTCCCGAATCCTGATCCAGCAGAAGGAAGGAGCAGGGAAGAGGGAAGAGAGACCCCGCACGAGGGACGGTCAGCTACCTGCTTCGTCAGAACCCTAGGGTTCCGGTGCCGGCCGGATCGCCGCCGGGGACGGGCGTTGTGGAGGGCGCGAGAGCCTCCGGTATCAAGCCAACGCTTGAGCCGAGCGTGTGGGGAGGGTCCTGGTAGACGGGGACACGGCCGCGGCCGCCGGAACCCTGCTCGTGGCGACGAAGGCCCAGGGGCAAGGGGGCGGCGGCGGCGGCGGGGGGGTCGGGCTGGGGTTGGGTCGCCGCAGCAGCCGGTTTGGGGAGGCAGAGGGGAAGTCCGAATGAATCGGGGCAGCCCGTGCGATGCGACGGCGTGAGGTGTTAGTTTTCCTTGCCGGGTTCGGGCTCCCGGGGGCGGGCCGGTCCGCGGGTACGCCGCGTGGGCGGGCTGAGCCCGAGCTGTCGCGCGCGGCGCGCCTGCCGCAAGCGGTAGCCGGTAGTAGCCGGTAGGACGTGACTTTTACCACGACTGAAAGTAGGTAGGTGCCACGGTGGGCTCTGGACACAATTTCTCGTTCCCTCCCTTCCCTTTCTCTTCTTTTCTGTAAACGCCCTCCATTTCCGTTTCGCCACCTGCTTGCCTGCTGGGCTGATGCGGCTGCGGGCCGGATGCTGCTGCGGCAACCATAGGACACCGGTGGTTTTGTTTGGTTGCACTTAAACACACTTTAATCTCTAAGATTTTAAAGGGATTAAAATATATTTTAGTTTAAAATACATCTTAATCAAAGTCTGCAGCTGAACGTTCCAACACATAGGAAAACCTAAATAGATATGCACGTTTCACTGTACTTATTTTAGCTTTATATGTGTTCTCTTTATTATTTGGTTGAAAAAATAGGTTAGAAAAGGTTAGCGATTCCTCTAGTCCATTCCTGTTACGGATACATGCAGTACATATAGTTCGGCGTGTGATCACTAAGATGCAAAGAAGAGATAGAATAAAATAGAATAGATGCATATATTTATACTAATGATAGTAACTTACTATTTTTCAGAACTTGAGGGTTGAATAAAATAAAAATGAGTTAAGCGTTAAAAGTTCACTTGGTTGATAAACACTATCATGCATGCTATTCCTCTATACTTAAAAAAAAAAGTCATATAGGGTTTTATACATACTAGCATATATGTCCGTGCATTGTTACGGAAAAAGAAAAAACTATCAAAAATTAATAGAAAATAATATAAATAAAAATATTATATATTTATTTATATTTTACTTTTTTCATAAATTTTATTAGCTATAATAATTATTTTATGACGATCATGACAATGAATAGAAGGCATAAAAAAATATTTACTCGTAACATATTATAGCTTTAATTTATATCTATGTAGATCCATTTTTGTTTTATAGTTTGAATCGGCTATGCAACGCGGACATGGTTCTCAAATATCTAGTTTTATTTTGGTTTGTTGAAGAAATATTATACCTTTTTTGTTAGATCAATATGATCCGTATGTTTATTTTATATATGTATTTGATCGAATTGCCACATTGCATGATAGATTCATACGTGAAATTGTTTTGCTTATTTATGCTTAGTCATGGTTGCTTCTTCTATCCGTTTCCATATAGACATAGTCTAGCTTATTGATATCATCTTGAAATAGGAAGTCATTAAACAGTGCCAGGTGCAGTAGTGTCGATACGGGACCGGAGTACTCATCAAGACGGTGCCCGTCAAGACAACAGCAAGAAGACCGGATCCGAGTAGATTACGGATCATCCTAGTTAAACAAATAGAAAGTAACGTCTGTAACAGGAACAGAACATCTTCTATAAGTCCGACTAGGACTAGGAACCATAGCTCGCTCTTTCCCTCTCATAAAAAGGAGCCGAGCACCCTTTTTATAATGACCAACGATACACGATCAAGATCATCAATCCAACGCAAAAAGGCCAAGGCCGACTGGAGTAGGGCTTTTACTCGCCGACGAGGGCCCGAACCAGGATAAACTGTGTGTCTTTCGCGTCATACCGCCAAGTTCTAGTTATTCGCCGAGGTCCGAATCAACTGCTGCGGGGACCCCGTGGCAGGCTATCGGTGGTCAAACACCGACAGCTGGCGCGCCAGGTAGGGGCTTTCGGCGAAATCAACGTCAAGAGCTCGATGGACCTACGCATGATGATCTTCCCAACTGGATCAACTTTTGCTTTTGGAAGCTGGGTTTGCGAAGCAGATGACAAAGGAGTTCTCCACAGTCGATTACTTTAAGAACCCATGTCAAAGATACAAGAAATTTTTTTCAGAACTCAAGATTACCAAAGGATCTACAAATACAAATACACAAGAAGAGTCGAGTTTTTTCTACTATGGCTTCAACAACTCGGCACGGATATATCAGGACGTCACCTAGAGAGCACTGAAATCTTACCACCTCACCCAATGGAACATCTTCAAACAAGATAAGTACTCTGACTTCCCTCCTTTTCAATATGGTAAACCTATGAAAGAAGAAGAACTCGACCACCCGCTCGATGAACATAAGGAGGTGCTGATGATGAGGCAGTCTTTGGTACCACCAGTTCAACCTAATTATAATTCATCAGAAGAATCAGAGGCTGATATACCAGCTAATTCTGTTACAAAAGATGGGGAGACTGACAGCCAAAGGATAGCAAGAGAAAGAAGAAACAAAAAAAAGGAGGGAGAAGAAATCGAGTTCAAGAACGGAGAGAAGCATGGCGTAGACACGAGAAGAACTAGCCGAGTACAATCAAAAGAGAGCCGAAAGAGAAGCCAACGAAAGGAGAACAGCAGCAAGAACCAGGCTCGATCCAATCAACAAAATACAAGAACTGATCAATGAGATTGACGCCATACAACGACCAAATGAAGAACAGAACAAACTTAGAGATTTACTCAAAGACACAGCTCAAAGAATACAAGACGACCGAGTATCCCAGAGATATGCACCATCTGAGCAGACAAGTCAAAGAACTCGAAGGATTTCTGCTTTTGAAAGGCTATCAACTCCGAACTATGGAAGGAGGGCTCAACCACATCACGACTGGACAGAGAGAACCGGGTGAAAGGTCCTTGTTTGGTTTTGGTAATTGAGTGACAACTTAGGTGGACTAATTATGCTTATGTGAGATTTGCAGAGATTTAGTCCACAGGTACATGTGTGTGAGCAACTATACCATGGAGGTGGTGTGACGTGTTGCAAGGCTCACACATGTGAAGATGAAGGAGCTTAATGCATGGTACATGACATGGAGTCATGTGGCTAGAGGTGAAGATCGAGACAAGACTTGGCTTGATGGACCGGTCGCGCGAGGTGAAGGGCAAGTTGGAGGCTTTGGAGCCGTTGGTACCGAGTGTCGGGAGGCTTGAGCAAAGACTTGGCGCCGATGAACCAAGGCGATGGTGAAGAGCAAGTGAGGTCAAGATCGATGGACCAAAGGCCATGTGATGATATGAAGTGAATCATATCATTCATGAGAAGAGGTCGGTGCATGTGTTGCATCGGCATTGGAGGAGATGGAGTGGAAAGCGCAAGGCAAAGGTATAACCTAGGGCGTTTCCATTTCACCGGTCATAGGAGAGTAGAGAAGTTGATGACCGGATTTAGGATAGATGGCCATACTATCAAGAGGGGCAAACTTGTTTGCATATCGGTCATCTAGTGCCACTTGAGCGATCTAACTTTGCATTGTGTTGCTAGGATCGAGTGGCGTTGTGAGAAGGAGTGAAAACCTTTTGGAAAATGTTTGTGAAAATGCTAACACACTTGCACATGGTGATGTTCACTTGGTGGTGTTGGCACATTTGCAAAAGGGATGGTGTTTGCCGGGTTGAGAGGGGTTTGGGATCCTCTCTCCCTCCCGCCGAGCTTGCGAGGCGGGATTCGGCGCTTTCGGGAAAGTGAAGTGCTCATTTTCCATTGCGCCGGAGGCCGGAAGCGGAGGCGAAGTCGTCGGAGTGTTTCTCGCTGAGAAACACTCGACCGGACGCTGGTCCAGGGTGGACCGGACGCGTCCGGTCAAGTGTGCGCGTCCGGGCGTTTTCGGTGTGGCCGGGCGCAGCGCGACCGGACGCTCGATCTTCTGCGTCCGGTCGGCGTGCACAGACGGCGCGCAGGCGGCGATGGAGGACCGGACGCCCAGAAGTCCGGTCAGTACTGACCGGACCCAGCGTCCGGTCGGGAAAAACCGTTTTGAGCTCCCGAGTTGTGACCGGACGCTGGGCATCGCGCGTCCGTTGGTTGCAGCGGACGGCCCGGTCACGGTGGCGTGGCGCGCGCGCGTGGTGGCCGTTGCGCGCCAACGGCTAGTTCGGAATGGCAGGGACACGTGGCGGTCTGGGAGTGACTGACGCTACGACCGGACGCGTCCGGTCGTCACTTTGTCGAAGGTCCCGGTCGCCTCTGGCCGACAGGTTTCGTGGGCAACGGCTCTTTTAGCCCTTGGGGCTATAAGTAGTTGCCTTGGCCGGCTTGGGCTGGTGGCTGAGCACATTGGGGACTTTGTGTCCTTGCTTGGTGGTGCTTGAGAGCCCTCTAACTCACTAGAGCTTGTAGTGATTGCATCCAAGTGTGAGTTAGTGATTCTAGTGCATTGCATTGAGAGATTGCAAGGTGTGGCACTAGGTGATTGAGTTGCAAGCCAGTGGTGCTTATTACTCTTGGAGGTTGCCACCTCCTAGACGGCTTGGAGGCTTGTGAGCATCGTGTAGCACACTCGGAGATTGAGTGGTGCTCCGATTGCTAGTCACGCGGAGTGACATTGTGAGGGGGATTGTGCTCACCCCGCGGGGATCGCGAAGAGCAACTCTAGTAGAGCGTGTCATTGAGTTACCATCACTTGGGTAGTTGCTTGGGGCGGCCGTGGAGGTCTAGGCTTTGGATGCCTATTAGCTCCCGCAACACGAAGTGAGTGGTCGACACAACGGGGACTAGCTTGGTGGCAACCAAGTGAACCTCGGTGAAAAATCGACGTGTCAACTTGTCTACTCTTCTCGTCGGTTTGCATTCACTAGCTTGTACTTACTTGTTTCATTACTTATGCTAGTGAGTAGTAGTTGCTCTTGTGTAGCTATTTTGCTTGTGTAGCTTACTAGTTACCTTCTTAGCTTGTGTAGCTTAGAATAGCGATTGCGTGGCTAGTTGGCTTGTGTAGCCTTGCTAGTCACATTGCTTAGTTTGTGTAGCTAAGCAATTGAGCTCACTAGTTAGGCTTGTGTAGCCGTGCTAGTGAGAAGTACTAGTTGTGCTTAGGCTTTGTGCGCTTTGCTCACTAGTATGTGTAGGTGCTCCCCGGTTTGATTGAGTACTAGTTGCTTAGGTTTGTGTGACCTTGCAACCTAGTATTGAATAGGCGAGCACTACCTAGCCTTGCACCTTAGTGACCTACCTAGAATCTTTGTAAGGTGCTTAGATAGAGGGGTGTAGTCCTAGTTAGACCGATAGTTTTAATTCCGTATTTAATTCGGTCATCCGCTGCGATTAGATTTTAGAAAGGACTATTCACCCCCCCTCTAGTCCGCCATCTCGACCCTTCACCGGGGAAAACAGGGGGAGATCCCCTACACCACATAGAAGTCCTCCAAGAATTATTTCAAGATACGATAGTCAAGCGCATTCTCGACTATAAACCCGAAAAAGTACCCGATAGATTTCTCTGTTTCGTAGAAAGACTACTTACAGTCAGACTATCTCACAAGTTCAAACCTTCCAATCATTCAAAAGATGATGGCAAGACAGAACCAATGCAATGGCTTAGAATTTATTCTCAATCTATAGAACTAGTCGGAGGAGATGATGATATCAAGGCACTATTTTTTCCAATGGCTCTGGAAACATTACCACTCCAATGGTTCGACAAACTACGACCCGGATCCATCAAAACATGGCGTGATTTGCAAAAGGCCTTTTGTGAAAATTTCACAGGCATACTTATCCATCCAATAACACAAGCCGAATTGAAAGGATTAAAGCAAAACCCAGGGGAAAGTCTAAGAGATTTCTGCAGAAGATTTGGAGAACTCAGAGCACAAGTACACGACATTACTGAAAGAGAAGTAATCGAAGCATTTTCATATGGGCTGAAAGTAAGATGGATGTTTCACGATTTCTGCAAGAAAAACCCATGGACAAACGATGAGTTCAAAAGAACAGTCGAAAAAATGATCACAGCAGAGGAAAAAACGCGAGAGAGATTTCTAGACAATACAAACAACTCAGACAGGAAGAACAACTCGGATAGAAGAAACAACTCGAATGATCACAACTCAAGATACCAAGACAATTCAAGTATCAGAACAATTTAAGATTCCAAGACAACTCAAGATATCAAGACAATTCAAGAAGATGGAATAATCAAGATAACAGGCAAGAATTCCATATCAAAAGAAGATATTCAGATAACATGGTGGCATCAACCGAAAGAAAGAAATTTTATCCAACGAGAAGATTTGAGGATCTAGAGAACATGAAGTGCATTTATCATCCAACAGGATTGCACCCAATGGGAGAATGCCGCATATTCCAAGAAAAATATATGAAGAAAGACAAACAAGAGAAAGAAGAGAATAAAGAGAAAAAAAAAGAGAACAATACAACAGATAACGGTTTTTAAACCCAAGAGCAACAGTATCAGTAATTTTTTCAGGAGTACCCGGATCTACAAGCAAACAAAAAGACAAACTCGCTTGGAGAACAATAATGGCAGCAGAACCAGCCACGCCCAGATATCTAAACTGGTCTCAATATCCAATCCAGTTTTCACGAGAAGATCAATGGACGAGTGTTGGAAACGTGGGGCTATATCCACTAGTACTCGAACCAACAATAGCAGCCGTAACAGTAACAAAAGTACTCATTGATGGGGGGCAGGACTCAACATCATCTTCGCCGATACTTTAAGAAAAATGGGGCCAGAGTTCTCAAAAATGATTACACCAACCAGCGTTCCTTTCTACGGAATAGTACCCAGAAGACCAGCTATGCCACTCGGACAGATCACACTCCCAGTAACATTTAGAAACCCCTCAAACTACAGGACAGAACTCATCAAATTTAAGGTGGCAGATTTTGAATCACCATATCATGCAATATTAGAAAGACCAGCGTTAGCAAAATTCCTGGCAATACCACACTATCCATACCTACTACTCAAGATGCCAGGCCCACATGGAGTACTCTCTCTACAAGGAGATCTTAAAAGAGCTTATGAATGTGACGTACAGGCAATACAAATATCCTTAAAAGTACAAGAAGAAATCAACTCGGAGTAAAAAAGACAAGGATAGAAGAACTAAAAATCTCGGTCAAAAAATAAAATACAATCACCACAGCCGAAGGAGAGAACACCAAAAAGATTGATTTAGGTACAGGGGATCCATCCAAGACTGCCACGAACAGTGCACATCTGCCTATCAAATAGGAAATCACGCTCACCGATTTTTTACGGGACAACAAGGACATATTTGCCTGGAAACCAACTGATATGCCTGGAGTCCCAAGGAAGTGGGCTGAGCACAAAATTGAAGTCAACAAAGAAACAAAACCAGTCAAACAGAGACTACGACGTTTTTCACCAGACAAGAAAGAAGCAATAAAGAAAGAGATAGCCCGGCTACTGGCCGCAAGCTTTATAAGAGAAATTCTCCATCCAGATTGGTTAGCAAACCCTGTCCTAGTACATAAAAAGAACACGGATGAATGATGAATGTGTGTCGACTACACAGATCTTAACAAACATTGTCCAGAAGATCCTTTCAGATTACCAAGAATTGATCAAATAGTGGATTCAACAGCTGGAGCAGATTTACTATCCTTTCTCGACTGCTATTCAGGCTATCACCAGATCACACTCAAAGAAGAAGACCAAAGCAAGACTTCTTTTATTACACCTTTCGGCGCCTATTGTTACAAGACAATATCTTTTAGACTCAAAAATGCTGAAGCAACATATCAAAGAGCAATTCAAACCTGTCTAGGGGATCTAATAGGAAAGAATGCAGAAGCATATGTGGATGACGTAGTCATCAAGACAAAGAACCCGGATTCTTTAATAGAAGATCTACAACAAACATTCAACAATCTCAAAGAACGGAAGTGGAAACTCAATCTCAACAAGTGCGTTTTTGGAGTATCATCAGGACAACTACTTGGATTTCTAGTCAGTGAAAGAGGAATGAAGTTAGCTCAAAACAAATCAAAGCAATAGCCGACATGGGACCACCATCAGATATCAAAGACCTATAAAAATTAACAGGATGCATGGCAGCACTCAACAGATTTATTTCTAGACTCAGAGAAAAGGGACTACCTTTCTTCAAGCTTCTAAAGAAGACAGACAAATTTACATGGAATGAGGAGACACAAGAAGCCTTTGATAAATTAAAAGCATACATTAGCACATCACCCGTACTAGTACCACCAAAGAAAGATGAACAACTTATGTTATACATCACAAATGATAATTTACGTAGTCGGCCACAAAGAATTGTGGTAGAAAGAGAAGAACAAGGACACTTGTACAAGGTACAAAGGCCAGTATACTACATAAGTGAAGTCCTTACAGTATCAAAAACAAGATATCCACATGTGTAAAAACTACTCTACGCAGTACTCATAACTTTAAGAAAGCTCAGACATTATTTCGAAGCCCACAAGATCGTTATCGTAACAGATTTTTCACTCGAAGACATTCTAAGGAATCGAGATTCAACAGGACGAATCTCAAAATAGGCAGTCAAACTTGGAACTTTTAAGATTGAATTCAAACCAAGGAAAGCAATCAAGTCTCAAGCACTATCTGACTTCATTACAGAATGGACTGAAATACAACAACCTACTCCAGACACCATCTTAGACCATTAGAAAATGTATTTTGATGGCTCTCTAAAATTAAGAGGGGCGTAAGCGAGGAGTACTCCTCATTGCACCGGATGAAAAACAACTCGATACGTTCTATAAATCCTATGGCAAGCTACCAACAATGAAACAGAAATATGAAGCACTCATCCACGGATTACAAATAGCAACTTCACTTTCGACATCAAAAAGACTGCTAGTCTACGGAGATTCAGCAGTAGTCATCAATCAAGTCAATAAAGAATAGGATTGTACTAAAGAGAACATGGATGCCTACTGTTCAGAAATTAGAAAGCTTGAGAAAAATTTTTAAGGTTTAGAAGTATACCATATATTATGAGACTTAAATATTGCAGCTGATGTACTAGCCAAACTAGGCTCAGACAGGGCAAAAGTATCCACCAGAGTGTTCATAAAAGAACTAAGCAAGCCATCTATCAAGACCGACGAAAAAGAAGAAAAAACAAGAAGACAGAGCAAGATCAAGTCCTAATAATCAGCGCAGACAATTCAACTTGGATGTAAGTGTTTATAGACTACATCAAAGAAAAGAAACTACCCGAAAATAAGGCAGAAGCAACTCGGTCATCAGAAGAAGCAAGAACTATATCCTTGTAGGAAGCAATCTTTACAAAAGAGCAGCATCTTCGGAGTATTATTAAAATACGTACCAACCACAGAAGGGAAAGAAATACTGCTAGAAATGCACTCAGGATGCTGTGGAAATCATGCATCATCAAGAACACTGGTAGGGAAGGCTTTCCGATCAGGCTTTTATTGGCCGACTGCTTTAAAGGACGTAGAAGAACTAGTCAGATATTGCAAAAACTGGTAGATGTTCGCAAGACAAGCACATGTTTGAGCTCACAATCTAATATGCATCCCACCAGCATGGCCCTTCTCATGCTGGGGGCTTGATCAAGTCGGACCACTCAAAAAATCTAAAGGAAGGTTTGAATACATTTTTGTAGCTATCGACAAATTTACCAAATGGATAGAATACAAACCATTGGTAAAATATAGCTCAGCTAAAGCTCAAGAATTCATCCAAGAAATCATGCACAGATTTAGGATGCCTAACAGAATAATCACAGACTTGGGATCACCCTTCACAGCCAATGAGTTCAAAAGTTGGGTACAAGACTGTGGATTCAGCATCGATTATGCATCAGTAGCCCATCCATAAGCAAATAGTCAAGTAGAACGAGCCAATGGTCTCATCTTAGCAGGATTAAAACTAAGATTATATAAAGATTTGAAAGATTATGGGTCCAAATAGATAGACAAGTTGCCAAAAGTAGTTTGGAGACTAAGAACTCAGATAAGCAGAGCAACAGGCTACTCACCTTTCTTCCTAGTATATGGGTTAGAAGCTGTCCTACCAGCAGACTTAATCTGGATATCTCTAAAAATCAAACAATATAACGAAGAGGAAGCAGAAGAAACTAGAAGACTAGAAATTAATAGGCTAGAAGAAGTCAGAGTAAATGCAACACTACAATCTGTAAGGTATATGCAAGGGTTAAGAAGATATTATGACAAAAATGTCCAGCCAAGAACTTTACAAACCGACGATCTAGTCCTACGAAAGATCCAAAAACCAGATAAATAGAACAAACTACTCAGTCCCTGGGAAGGTCCTTTCATAGTAGCAAAAGTAACAGGACACGGATCCTATGAATTGATGATCAAGATGGAGCACCAGTAAAGAACACATGGCACATCTCCCAGCTTCAACGTTTATTTGCATAGAACAGACAAATATATGTACTTCTTCTCCAAAATAATAAAAGAGTCAGCGCTTTTCAAGATTATACTCACTATTTTGGTATACTGAAAAGGTCCGCAATCCAAAAAGAACCCGGGCAACCCCCGATGAGAGCAAAACGCTCGACAACCCGGGCAACCCCCAATGAGAGCATAAACGCTTGTTGACGGCCATTAACGCCTATTTTATACCATCAATTAATGCTCAATATAACATGATATCAACCATAAAGCATAGTTGTAGGGTTTGATTCTAACAAGTTCCACGAGTTGTGTTGTTCTCGATTGTTTTATAGGTATATCCAATTTTACACAGAATAAAAGTATCTCAAATGGGGAATTGGACTGCACCATTGTGACGGGCTCGTCGAGGCGATCGAAACGGACATATCATTTGCTATATTCGGAGTTCAGAGTCAAAAGATATCAATTCTACACCGAAACCAACACTAGAAGACTCTAGAAGACACGGGAAGGCGACCGACCGAAGGTGGGGCCCACCTGCTACAGGGTGGGGCCGCCCGGCCCCACCCCGGGGCCGCCCGGCGCCCTACAGAGGCCATTCGGGGCCTGCTTCGACGGAGGGCCTCCTACCACCCTAGGGTTTCCATCTCCACCGTTGCCGAGATCGGTTTGGCCCAACAAGCAAACGGTGGAAGAATTAGTCCCACATCGCCTGTTCAGAAGAGGTGGAAGGTTCTCTGGACAATAAATAAAGAGGCTAACCCTCCTCCCTAAGGGCACCACATTATGGAGATGTAGAGGCGTCCCTCGAATGGATAACCCCTCATCTCTAGAGAATTAGGGCTAGACTTTCCAATGTAGTTCTAGTTGAGAGTTAGGGAGAGCGGCGCTACGCCCGGGTTCCAGAGGAGTCTTTGGAAGAGTCATCAGAGTTTTGGTATGTCTTTGTATTTATTCTTTGTAAGACTTATGCTTTAATATATTTTATCTTCTCTATTTACTTTTACGTATTACATTTATTTGGTTAGTATAGTTGTTATACTTTAGCATAGGATCTCCGCCCGTATCGGTGCTCTAGTTATTAATTGTGATTAGAGTAGTAATCGTTAGTGTAGACATGGTATCTAGGCTATAGGTTACCTGAGATTGCACCCAGTCCAACATATAGTTGTGGTAGCCCCAGGTGGTGACAGCCCTGACGGCCGACGTATTCCAATATGTTAGGGTTGGTGTTTGTAGGGCCGTAGTCAGAGCTCTCTAGTCCTTTTCTCATCCCTTTCCGAGACTAGTGTTCTGATGTCCCAAAGTGTTATTGTGTGATTGCTTTATCTTCCATAAATTAGTTATTATAGAACTTAAGTAATAGAGAAGTATTTAGGAACCTTGAACTCTCCCATTGTCCTCTCACTTTAGCTACTTATTCTTTTATCATATAATTCTCTCGTGTGTGTCATATATGCATAATTCCTATCATCAATTTATCGTTTACCCCTACTTTAATCTAGTTGGTGTATTAGTTAGTAGGTACATGATGGTGAACTATCAATGTCTCTATCCATTGCTTCCCAGTGGTAAAATATAAATAACGATACCTGGAATACTCCCTGTAAAATGCTACAATGGTTTTTACGTGGCGCTTGCAGAATCTTTCATATTTTAATTGTGCATAAGAAATATCAACAAGCATTTTTGGGCGCCATTGCTTGGGAAACAATTGGCGTAGAGATTTTGATATTGATCTTGATATCTACTAATCTAGTCTACTACTAGCTTTAGTAGGATTACCCCTGTTTTGTTGAGTTGTGGAATAAGCAGGATATCAATCGTTTCAACCTTCTAATAAAATTCCACAAGAATAAGACATGGGAGAATTTTGAAGAACCCAGGGTGCCCAAATATTAATGATCCATCAATAATAAAGCCCTGCCATCTCACAGGTATGTATAAACATTTATATATATTATTCTAACCATATGTAGATTGGAAAAGAAAAGTCATCATCACATGAATTCCAAGTTCATCACATGTGATGAGTAAAAATGTTGTGCTAATCACAAATTACCATTATGATTCATGGTAAATATGATCAAGAAAGGTGAGAAAGTCTTGCTCATAGACTTTAAATTAAATGAGTAATTATCCTGTTGCATTCTACTGCATGTTTACTTTGAATATTCTATGCATCTACTCCATTTGGTATTAAATCCATAGCATGTTTAGTTCTTTGCACACATGCATGTTACTTACATCTCTACTTAAAAAAAAAATCTCACCATATATGATCATACTTCCATCTCTTTGAGTAAAAATTCTATATGCTCTCATGTTACCTTTGTTTTCTACAAGTATGCTTTGGTTTGAAAGTACTTGGGCATACTTTTATAGGCTTTTAAATTAAGCGTGGTGCTTAGGTTAAATAGCCTTTCTTAATCAAAACTAGACATGGAGTCTGGTTTGATTATTGAACTAAAAATTATTGTAGTAGACATTGGATATTTTGTTGGACTAACCCCTAACAGGAAACTCTCAAACTCAATTCGGGTAAGTCAAGAGATAAACTCACATCAAGAGATGAATCAAGGCATGTGATAATGACCAATAACTTTGCACAAAAGTAAGACACAGCTCATTCTCTATGGAAGAACTATAAGTATCAAAGTTTATACATTTAATCCTTTATTGCAAGTTACCTTTACCTTGAACCGCATAAAAGTGCAGCTACCAACAAAATTTGTTAAAAGAAATCTATGCTAAAGTAATCCTAAAAGTCTATCCTTTTATTAGCATAGATAAAATTTGCATAAATTATATAGGCCATAACCTATATTCCAAACTTGTTGCAATCCTTCGGGTATGTGTCCACTAACATTTATGCAGAAAAAAAAGAATAAATGTCTGATCATGGTTCAAAATTAAAAGAAAGAAGAACAAGTGTATAGAAAGGATTAAGATAGAAATTAATAGATGAACAAACACTTTAATGCCTTCTACACTCTACCATGATATTGGACCAATCACCTTGTAAGACATAAGGTATGTTTACCCAAGCCTCATGCAACTTTAAACTGTATTCAATATCTTATACCATATTGTTAATCCATACCTTATGTCATGCTTAATCTGCTAAAACTTAAAATAATTTGGTTCACCTACATATTCTTGGTTCTATTCAAATAAATATCTTTAGTCTTTTGAACTTCCTTAGTCTATTATGAGTATGCTTTAGAATATTACTTAAACGTTATAACATCAAGCATATTTATATAAGAATTTGACTGTATCTATAGACTATCCTCTCCTCTATAAAAATATTTAAATCATATTAGAAGATTTTATAGAATCAAATCAAGATTAGAGGTATTCTTCAAAATTATATCTTCATCTTAACCTTGTTGAAAAATTTAAAGTAATGGTGAATCATTTAAAACATGAGGTATAGATTAATCATTAACCACTTGGCAAACACTATCCATATTTAAATAGATAGTATGTTTCTTCGGGTATGTGTTGTCTACTAATCCCTTGCAGAGAAAAAAAAAATAATGAGAGAAGCGAAGTCCGGAAAAGTGAGAAAGAAGTACAATATTTGAGACAAGATGCTAAGGAACAACTCAGGATGCAAGGAAGGAAAAGACCATTGAAGTTCAAAATACCCTTTGCCACATGGTGCCATCATGCTCTAGTAATAAAGGTAACATCTTAAAGGTAAGTAGTCATCATTTTCTCTTGATCTTGGAGTACACATCATAACACTATTCTCTTGATCTCAATTTTAACCAAATGAGCTCAAATATGATATATCTTATTTTGGACGATGATATTCATCATGTTAATCTTGATAACTTGTAAAGATGAACAATCCTTCCATAGGTTAAGTAACTCTACTCCTTTATCTTATAAGCTTAAATGCCATATTTATACTTTTGATATTCTCACCTAAGATATAAATGAGCATTGTAAAAAGACATCAATCTTATTATGCCTAAGGTTAGAGAATGAATAAATTTCTAGTTCTGTTGATTTTTTCCCACCAATAGAGCTCTTGCACTTGATCTCTACCTTGTCTTTATAAGCAAAACATACTTCAAGTAAAGTGTGGGGAGATTCCCTAAATTCTACAAGTGAAAGTTCTAAACTAGTAACAAGAATACACATAAGATTGGCTTCAAGATGCTAATAAAAAGAAAGGAAGAAGGTGGCACCACCATTGGAAATACCACTAGTGGAGACACCACCTCAATCCTTATCCTTAGAAGCAAACCGAAGTACTCGATCAATGAACTACTGCAAGGAGGAGTCCAGTTCGGAGGACTCAAAACATCGAACCCTCGCCGTGAGGTAACATCGGTAGCTATCCATATTTACTTTCTTACATTGCATGATTTATTCTCTTTTTACCATATTTACTTTTCTACATAAGTGTTACATAGAAAATAATAAAAATAAATAGATATGCATTAGGTTGCATTCATACATCTTAAAAAAAAAAAACTTTAAGCCCTATATGAAACCCTTGTAGCGTAAAAGTTATAGGAGTTCTCACCGTGGTGGCCTACAAAATAAGAATATGTCATGCATTTGCACTTTATGCATATAAACCATAAAATCTAAAAATATTAATTGAGCATCCTGCTGTAATACCGCTATCATGAAAATACTTTGAAACCTCCACAACACCCAATCCTCTAAGAACTGCTAATCATTAATGTTTTATCCTAATACCGTTCGACGAGTTTTGGTGTTTTGTGAGAGCTTTCTACAGGATGACATTAAGAGCCAGCTTAGCTAGAAATCTTCATCTTCATCACTTGAAGTACACCTTTCCGACATACAGCTAACCCCTGTGTAAAGGAAGTAACTTCTTGGACGATGAGATTGAAGTATTCCAGGCAACACTTGCTCTTATAAGCATGAGCTTCTCTAAGAGGACCACTCAGCTTTAACGATCAACTATAAGTAAACATCTAGCTTGGGAAAGAGCATCCCCTAGTTATCAGCACAGTTAGAAGCAAAAAAGACAGAAACGAGAAGAAAGAAGGCACGTGCAGCATCACCATGAAACGGAGAGTTGACTGAGGTTACCTCGGACAATGAACCCACCGAGTAAGTGTTCTCCTCTATCTAAATTCTGTCTGTAGACTTTAAATTTCGTACCCTAGCCATAAGGTTAAAATGGTAGTTATCTCATTTGTAATTTATTTAGTAGCATAATTTTGTTTACACACTAAAAGATATAAAAACAATAAAAATATTTACTATATTACTCATTGCATCACAAAGCCCCATGTGGATACCCTATGGTATTTTCCGAAGGAATATCCACTGTGGTGGCATAAAAATAATAAAAATAATAATAAAAAAATAGCATTCATATTTAATTCTTGCATCATAAAAAAATTCAAAAAAAAGAATTGTAATCCTGCTTAAATTAGAGAACATTTAAAGATAACTCATAAAGATGATCAATTACTCTTTGGCTAACCGCCAACCCATTATTCAATTCGAGCCTCGAGTTTTGGTTTTTCTTTTTGTGGAGTATTTATGCAGGAATAACATTATAGCAAGGAGAAAGACTATCGCTGGCAACCACCTGGTTCGCTACTAGCTAGCTCGCTCAAGAACATTTACACCAAATATTGCAATCATCAAGCTTGGGGAGGAGCATCCCCTAGTTATCGGTAAGTATACCTATACGATTATCGAGTCTATCTTATAGTTATAAAATACCAAAAATATGTGGGCACATGAAGGTCCACGTCTAAAGAGTCTTTTGTGAGTCTATTAGTTTTAAAAATATACTCTAGCTATTTATTAAGGTATGATCGTAGAGTGTGTTTACAGTTCTATTTAGTTGTTAAGAGTCAAATAAAAACTGAAGAATAATAAAATTCTGTCTTGGAGATGATGAATAGTTGCTCTGTCTTAATTCCTTTCATGTACCTAGTTTTTAACCTTAAATTCTCTCGAGTTTTAGATATGACTGTTTTGATATAAGAATTTATTCTGAACCTGAAACTTGTGGAGGCATATGCTTAAGCTAAGTCTAGGTGATTGAGGGATATGATATGAGAAAGACTGAGCCACTATTTATCTTATTCTTAACGATACTAAGTTCTAGAGATTTATTTTTTTTAAAAACTCTAAAAATCTTACATGATGAGCTCTTGTATGATAAAGTTTGAATTCCTACCAAAGCCATACATGATATCCATTTACAATAGAAAAATCTTTGCTCATTCATGCTGCTTGCTTTGCATTGAGTTCAGTCAACCTTTGTTGTATACCTTATGAGAGCCTTGTCATGCTTTTAAATCAAGATCACTTACACACTCTACTTACATATGTATTGCTCCTACACTGAGAGTAAGCGCAATCATTTTCCACTTTTATCTAGATCCACCTTAAAATTGTTTTTCTCCTACACTGGGAGTAAACACCCAAAAATATATCCTATAGGATAACCCCTTGTTTAATGCTCTACGTTCTTATTGTTATCTCTCTAATCATTTATTATATTTAAAGGATGCATGTGGCTATGCAAAATAAAAAGTAAAAAAAAGAAGAAGAAGAGAAAAAAAGAAGAGAAGAAAGAAAAAAAATAATAAAGATAGTCCATATTTTCCTATGAAAAATTCTAAGTTCAAGAGAGAGATTTATTTTAAGGAGCAAAAGTAGAATTAGGATTAGCCACTAAATACCATATATACACCTATCCACCATACTCCATACACATGCACATCTTGGTTTGATTGTATGACTTGACTTTTTTTTTAGATCCATTATTTGACTTTACAATATATGAATTGCAAGTATACTCATCCTTGTTTAATGCCACTCCTATGAGCTCCACTATAATAATTAGTTGTAGGAGGGCATAAAAACATAAATGCCTTAAGTGAGATCCATAAATACCACATATTAAGAGACTTGAGGGTGTTATACGATTAGCTCTGAGTTTTATTTTGAAAACTTGTAAAAACTCTAGAATATTGGTTGAGTAAAGAATTTGAGACATAGTGCCTGACTTGATTGTTCTATCTTTCAATTACTCAAGACCCACGCAAAAGTTAAAAAGCTCCATAGTTAATGGTAAAATAGGTAAGTTTGAAAGTTAGAGCAGTTTTACCTAATTCAAAGAAGAATTTCAGTTTGAAAGCATATGTACTTTTGAGGAGTGAAAGCATTGTAGCAACTCCTGATCCCAGTTTAGTAGTTAGGCTTCGCTAAGGGACTAGCAAAGGGTAAGCTTGGGGGAACTTGTTGACGACTGTTAACGTCTATTTTATACCATCAATTAATGCTCAATATAACATGATATCAACCATAAAGCATAGTTGTAGGGTTTGATTCTAACAAGTTCCACGAGTTGTATTGTTCTCGATTGTTTTATAGGTATATCCAATTTTACACAGAATAAAAGTATCTCAAATGGGGAATTGGACTGCACCATTGTGACGGGCTCGTCGAGACGATCGAAACGGACATATCATTTGCTATATTCGGAGTTCGAGTCAAAAGATATCAATTCTACACCGAAACCAACACTAGAAGACTCTAGAAGACACGGAAAGGCGACCGACCGAAGGTGGGGCCCACCTGCTACAGGGTGGGGCCGCCCGGCCCCACCCCGGGGCCGCCCGGTGCCCTACAGAGGCCATTCGGAGCCCGCTTCGACGGAGGGCCTCCTACCACCCTAGGGTTTCCATCTCCACCGTTGCCGAGATTGGTTTGGCCCAACAAGCAAACGGTGGAAGAATTAGTCCCACATCGCCTGTTCAGAAGAGGTGGAAGGTTCTCTGGACAATAAATAAAGAGGCTAACCCTCCTCCCTAAGGGCACCACATTATGGAGATGTAGAGGCGTCCCTCGAATGGATAACCTCTCATCTCTAGAGAATTAGGGCTAGACTTTCCAATGTAGTTCTAGTTGAGAGTTAGGGAGAGCGGCGCTACGCCCGGGTTCCGGAGGAGTCTTTGGAAGAGTCATCAGAGTTTTGGTATGTCTTTATATTTATTCTTTGTAAGACTTATACTTTAATATATTTTATCTTCTCTATTTACTTTTACGTATTACATTTATTTGGTTAGTATAGTTGTTATACTTTAGCATAGGATCTCCGCCCGTATCGGTGCTCTAGTTATTAATTGTGATTAGAGTAGTAATCGTTAGTGTAGACATGGTGTCTAGGCTATAGGTTACCTGAGATTGCACCCAGTCCAACATATAGTTGTGGTAGCCCCAGGTGGTGACAGCCCTGACGGCCGACGTATTCCAATATGTTAGGGTTGGTGTTTGTAGGACCGTAGTCAGAGCTCTCTAGTCCTTTTCTCATCCCTTTCCGAGACTAGTGTTCTGATGTCCCAAAGTGTTATTGTGTGATTGCTTTATCTTCCATAAATTAGTTATTATAGAACTTAAGTAATAGAGAAGTATTTAGTAACCTTGAACTCTCCCGTTGTCCTCTCACTTTAGCTACTTATTCTTTTATCATATAATTCTCTCGTGTGTGTCATATATGCATAATTCCTATCATCAATTTATCGTTTACCCCTACTTTAATCTAGTTGGTGTATTAGTTAGTAGGTACATGATGATGAACTATCAATGTCTCTATCCATTGCTTCCCAGTGGTAAAATATAAATAACGATACCTGGAATACTCCCGGTAAAATGCTACAATGGTTTTCTGTGCGCTTGCAGAATCTTTCATATTTTAATTGTGCATAAGAAATATCAACAACGCTCGACAACCCGGTCAACCCCCGATGAGAGCAAAAATGCTCGACAACCCAGACAACCTCCGATGAGAGCAAAAACGCTCGACAACACGGGCAAACCCCCGATGAGAGCAAAACGCTCGACAACCCGGGCAACCCCCGATGAGAGCATAAACGCTCGACAACCCGGTCAACCTCCGATGAGAGCAAAAATGCTCGACAACCCTGACAACCCCCGATGAGAGCAAAAACGCTCGACAACCCGGGCAACCCCCCGATGAGAGCAAAAAACGCTCGACACCCCGGGCAACCCCCGATGAGAGCAAAAACGCTCGACCACCCAGATTGTTCTCATAATACCGATGAGAGTACGGCTAAAGAAAGTCAACACTCGCCCTATCCTAGCTCCTTTTCAGGACTAGATGAGAGCCAAGAGAGAGCTCGACCTATCCCGACTTCTAGAAAAGCAGAACTCGGATGAGGGCTTACGGTCCAAATTAGGCGTTGAAGTGCAAAATGGCTACAACCTAGCCTGAGCCCAACTATTTCGGATTATTTTCACAATACCGATGAGAGTATGGCTAAAGAAGTCAACACTCGACCTATTCTAACTCCTTTTCAGGACTAGATGAGAGCCAAGTGAGAGCTCGATCTATCCCGATTTCTAGAAATATAGAACTCGGATGAGGGCCTACGGTCCAAACAGTTCAACAAAAAACAACTGCAAAGTCAAGCCTGAGCTCAATTACTCAAACATTCCAAGTCAGAAACAAAATAGGTGATCAAGAGCTAAATAAAGAAAATTATCTTTATACAAGATCAGAAGAAGCGTCAAAGTATTATTACAATAAAGAAAGTCTACTACTGATGACCATCACCACTGCAGCGGGCGCCGGCCCTATCTCTATAAGATCAGTGAAATCTTGAGCCAAAGACAGGACAGCAGCCTCAGACTCCGCCAATGCTTTTTCTTCTTCAGGAGTATGAGGCTCATCCATCACCCTATCAAGAGGAAAGTTGGGGTCGATTACTCGAATACGAGCCAACACCCCCTGGACACCAAGCAAAACAGCATCTTTGACAAAGTTGATGGTCCTCTGAGTTAGAAGAGGAAGGGACTGAACCCAGGTCAGGCCGATATTTTTAGGCCTCCTCAGCATAGTAGCAAGACTCTGCACAGAGCTCAGCAGAGCCGGCCACTTATCTTCAGAGGCCTTCAGATGAGTAGACAAATCCTCTATTGTCTTCTTAGCCTGCAAAAGATCTCGATCAGCACCGCGCCTAATCAGCTGTGCCCGAGCCAAAATCTCTTCAGCATCTTTTTTTACCTTCTCCGAATCATCTTGGAAGGCCCGCACTTCAAGCTTCAAGACATCAGTTTCCTCTAAGTACTTCTTTTTTAAAGCTACAAGGACAGCAAAAAGAAATCAGAAAGAAAGCAAAAAATCAAATAACAAGACAGCAAAGGAGCATATACCAAAAAGTACCTTGAAGTTCTCGGAAGACCTTTTTCTCAGAATCAGCAGCAGCAACAACCTGAGCTCTCAAAGCAGCCTCCGAGGAATGACGCCCTCGACGCTCTTTATCAAGTTCCCGCCGTAAAGAGGCCAGCTCATCCAACAACTTCTTTTGAGACTCAGACGAGCCAAAGAAGAGATCAGAATCGCTAACATACTCCTACAAACAAAAAGGAAAGGTTAAAGAAAAAGAACAAAAAAGAATCCAAGAAATAAAACAAGTCGGCCAGTACCTGAAAGTGTTCAACAAAGGATTTGAACTCAGCATCAAGCTTCTTGAGGCGAGAACTCGGGTTAAAGGAATCTTCATGCATCAACTTCAAATCACGAATTGTATTCCAAGGAGCGCAAGGAGGCGACAAAGGAGAAGAGGACCCAACCTAATAACTAGAAGAAGTCAGAGGTTGAGCAAAATGTAACTTCTCCACTCTCAAAGAAGTCGACGTAACCACCTAAGCAATAGGGAGAGAAGAAGTCGTAACCACAGCAGCAGAAGAAGAAGCCACTGCCAGCGTAGAGTCAACAGCTGGACTGGGATCAGGCACAGACACCTGACCCACAATTCCAACACTCACAGTTTTTTTCGAGTCAGAACCCGGAGCCAAAGAAGTCGTAGCTGATGACCTACAAGAACAAAAGTTAAAAGACAAATGGTACCAAAAAGAAAAGAAAATCAAGAAGTCGGCACTTACTTAATGGCACGACGAAGGGCCATGCGAGGCCGAGGAGGGGGAGGCAGCATAACCGCCTCAAATCCACCAACAGTTCGGCAGACGAAGAAGCAGGACCCAGCAAGGGATCCAACACCGGTAAAGAAGAAGAAACCACTCGCGGACTGCCAAAACCTAATCAGATCAAAATAAATAAAAATCATATACCAAGATTAAGAAGACAACACTCACCAACGAAGAAGAGGAGAGTCATCAACATCCTCAGCCTCATCATCAAAAAGAAGAGTGGAAACACCACCTACCGAGAAAAGGAGTCAAAGACTACTCTCTAAGAAGAAACAAAACAAGAAAGAACAAAATTCTCACCTATCAGAAGGTTATCTGAAGGCTGAGGTGAGGAAAAGACCGTGCCCACTTAACAGCGGAAGAAGAATCACCTGCTCCAGCTCTCTTGGCTCCAGCACGAGTCCGAGGGAGGGGCACCGGCTGATAAGGAACATATTCAATGCTCTCCATCAAATAAAGACCAGAAAAATGAGCTCGACCTTCGGATACCTGAGCAGCAGCAGGTGGAGCCGGAGGAGGAGCAGTCTCTCCACCCACAAACAAAGAAGCATCAATGTTAAAATCCCTGCCAAAAGGCTTCAAGACGACAAAAACCAAGTCAGTCACAGATAAAAAGAACTCGGGAAACAAAAAGAAAGATAAGAAGAGTACTCACAGTAGGAGCAGGATTGCTCGCAGAGTACTCAAACCCGATCATCGAAACCACTGATGCGCCTTTCAGAATCTTCTGAAGACGCATAAGCACTTCACCATTAGACAACTCGGTCGTTGTCACCATCCGAGAAGGATCTTCGGCGCCCAAGCACTCGAAACCGTAATGCTCTCACGCCTTCAACGGCTGTACTCGGCGACGAAGATAGCTCGCCACTGTGGCAAAACCAGATAAGCCATTTTATTTCAAATAGCTTATCCGATCAAACAGTGGCTGAAGAAGAGCATAATCAGCGGGGGTGAGCTGATCTTTATCCCACCGCCCATTAACAACAGGCGGAGTACCCGAGTAGGTCTGAAGTGCTGGAATACCAACTCCACCCTCAAGGTTGCTAGCATAAAACCACTCGGATCGCCAGTCCTTAACAGAGTCAACAAGATCATAATCGAAGAAATGAGACGACTTGCGCCCCTGACGGAACTGAATTCCACATCCACCAAGGGTATGGAGGGAATCATTCCGAGGTTGTGGTTTGAGGCAAAAGAGGAAATGGAAGAGATTCAAGGAAGGGGAATTCCAAGAAAAGTCTCACAAAAGAAAACAAAAACAGAAAGATGGAGAATCCCGTTTGGGGTAAGATCATGAAGAGAGACAGAGAAGTAGCAAAGAAAACGATGAAGAAAAACACAAGCCGAAAGACAGAGTCCAGCTCGAATAAAAGAAACGAAGAGAACAATCTCCCCTGGGCGAGGAACAGGAACTCGGTGCTCACCAGGAGCAATCCAGCCGGAGAACGCCTTAGGCTGGATCATCCCCAGCTCCTCCAACTCGACCAAGTGCTTCTCTTGAGTAGTCGGAGGAGGGAAGCTCTTCGCGATTGCCTTCATATCGGCAAACTCAGGATTTAGCCGCTTGTCAACCTCCACCTCAAGAACGGGCTTCTCAACTACCGACTTTTGAGAGGCCACCTTCTTCCTTCCCATGCAACGAATCAAGCAGCTAAACTAAAGAGACAAGCTCAGAATCAGCGCAGGAGCAAAGATCAGATTGGGGATTTTTTCGCTAAGAAGGCTAGGGTTTCAGAAAGCAAAGGCAAGGTGGAGCAAGAAAACAGTAACTGCCCGTAATTTATAGACCAATCAGGCCCACTTAAGGAGCAATGGTAAAAAGACCAACGGATAAAATGCCTACAAATAGAAAGGGCCCAAGAAACCCTTAAGTCACGGAGTAACGGTCCTTATCCCATTAACCACCAACGGTAAAAATTGTTCTTATTCTGAGAGAAGATCAGATATGCCCGTGCATTGTTATGGGAAAAGAAAAACTATCAAAAATTAATAGAAAATAATATAAATAAAAATATTATATATTTATTTATATTTTACTTTTTTTCATAAATTTTATTAGCTATAATAATTATTTTATGACAATCATGACAATGAATAGAAGGCATAAAAATATTTACTCGTAATATATTATAGCTTTAATTTACATCTATGTAGATCCATTTTTGTTTTATAGTTTGAATCGGCTATGCAACGCGGACATGGCTCTCAAATATCTAGTTTTATTTTGGTTTGTTGAAGAAATATTATACCTTTTTTGTTAGATCAATATGATCCGTATGTTTATTTTATATACGTATTTGATCAGAATTGCCACATTGCATGATAGATTCATACGTGAAATTGTTTTGCTTATTTATGCTTAGTCATGGTTGCTTCTTCTATCCGTTTCCATATAGACATAGTCTAGCTTATTGATATCATCTTGAAATAGGAAGTCATTAAACAAATGCCAGTGCGGTAGTGTCGATACGGGGACGTCACGGGAGTACTCATTAAGACGGTGCCCGTCAAGACAACAGCAAGAAGACCGGATCCGAGTAGATTACGGATCATCTTAGTTAGACAAATAGAAAGTAACATCTGTAACAGGAACAGAACACCTTCTATAAGTCCGACTAGGACTAGGAACCATAGCTCTGGCTCTTTCCCTCTCATAAAAAGGAGCCAGAGCACCCTCTTTGTAACAGACCAACGATACACGATCAAGATCATCAATCCAACGCAAAAAGGCCAAGGCCGACTGGAGTAGGGCTTTTACTCGCCGACGAGGGCCCGAACTAGGATAAATCGTGTGTCTTTCGCGTCATACCGCCGAGTTCTAGTTATTCGCCGAGGTCCGAATCAACTGCTGCGGGGACCCCGTGGCAGGCTATCGGTGATCAAACACCGACAAGCAGAGTTCGAACTTTTTCTATTTGTTGTCTCTTCATGTTACCGTGATCAACCCGGGCTCCGGCTTACGTGTCCTTTCCACTTTTTTCTATTTTTTTTCCAAAACCGAGACTACCAGCTTGAGGGGTTTTAAACCGCCGGTGGCTAGGAGTTTATTTTAGTTTACGTTTTGTATGCCTTTTTTATTAGATATACTACTCTCTATTAAATGAACTTACACCAGCTAACATTGCTGCAAACATCCCAATGATAAAAATTCTTATGTGATTGGCCAGTGAAAAAATTCATTTGGGAAAAAGAGAAGAAAAGATACACTAGAGAAATTCATGTCAATGGATACTCATTCTTTGGTGTTCAGTGGCTAATTTTATTAGAATATGGCGACGTGTTTAGATATACGGCGTTCAAGTAATGTAAATTTCTTTGCTTTATATATATACTTGGTGCAGTTAGAAGCACCTAGATCCCATCTGGGGTTTTATAGTTTTGTTCAGAAGAATACCCAAGTGTGCCTCATTTCTAAATAACCGGTTTGAAAGAGAGGTAGCTTAATACAAAACGACCTCTAAAACTAGAAATAGAAAAGACAGACGCCTTAACACAAACCATCCAATTATACAACTTCTTATATTTCTATAAATTTTATGGTGATACAACTAACAACCCTTATTTGTAAAAGCAATGATTTCTTAATAGAGTATATCAATTTTTTTAAAGAATGCCTTCTCTAAAAGAAAATACTTAGGTAGTATAGCCTAGATTTGAATTCAATAGCTAACACATCAACTCGATTGTCTTTAGTTTGTAGTTCAAAAGCTAAATGACCAAAATTATTTTGCCACTATCAATGGTATGGATAATGTTTATTCTAACCTAAAGCAATTATATTGTCTTTTTTCTGCAATGTAATTTAATTGTTTTAGTTTGCATATATTTCAATTCTAATTTGCATATACTAAATGTGTTAAATAATTGCCTACATCTCATTGAGTTGCTAAGTTCAGATACTAATGGGACAATGTTTCAAAGTGTCAAAGGCATACTAAACTTCGATCATAATTCAATACTAGGGGCATATGGTTGAAGGCATGTATGAAACAAACTGATAATCTAAAGAGATGATTAGTTTCAACAAGGTTGAGGTATCAATTAATCTTGTTATGGTGATATGAACTTATATGTGCATATCCACACATGTACAGTACTATAAATGCATACCTTGATTGTAAACCATCAATGAGAATTTTAGCCATGCACAAAATCCAGTTTGTAATATTATTGTCATTCCAACATCATAGTCGCATTATCATTTTTTGTAACAATACAACACGTTTATGCTCAAATCATGAGGGCATGATTTGTTCCCGTTGCAACACACAGAAAGGTCTATACAGTAGAGATGGCAAGCCTATGATGCCACACCCTCTATGACTATGTTTATTTCATAAACTTTTAATTTTGGATTAATTGTTACTTTAACATATATATTTAACTAGGTAGCATGCCCATGCGTTGCTACGGGACAACTAAATTATTTACTAAAACACATGATCGCATGATAAGATAGCATGTAAAATTAAAAACAGATGTTAAAGAGACATTTAATAAAAAATAAAGTTCATGAAATTAGACATACATCCAAATATACCACATATATACGAGGATCTTAAGTAAAGCTGACAAAAAGCCAGTTAGTAGCAGGAAACTGTGAGTGCATTACAGAATAACTTCACTGTGTCATGAGAACTCATTGTTTTCGGTGAAGTCAAAATAAAGAATTTAGATTTCATGACTGAAGATCACCCTCTGTCAATCCAGTAGTGACCTTTATAAATTCAATTCAATGAGCCTACTATTCCACTTCTATGTCATTAGATAATACATTTTCCCCCTTAATCCTCCATGTCCCCATCAATCCCCACCGTTCTTGCAGATACAAGAAATAAGCACACCAAAGGTCCTGCTACTTTTTTTGCCCTTCCCCTTTACATACTTGCATGCTCTGTTAAGCCATATGGTCTAACACCAGAGATGGCCCTCTTGCTATTGCTTGACTGGAAGCTTATGATACCTCGCATGTATGAAAATATATTCTTGTCCTCATTCTCTCCTAAAGAGCAATAGCAATAACAAATGAAAAAGCACCCCATCAAAATTTGAAACACCCATTTGGTGTACGGATTGTTAGAAATCAGCTCTTGTACAAGCATACACACCCAAGATCATAGGCACAAGAACAGAGAGATGGGAGAGGAAGAGAGCTCCGTATTTCACTTTCTTGATCTGTCCTTTTACAATGGTGAAAGTGACCTCCTATTTATATGGTAGGAGGTTGGATGAAAACAAATTATTACAGTGTATGAATCCATGGACTCTCTTCCTTCTCTTCAATAAATTGGCCACCTTAAAAGTCTTCCTTTCAAATACTGTTTATTGACTTTGATTCTTGACACTTCCCCTTGGCCAATTTATGCCATGTGCATGCCTCGTTAAAAAATCCCCCCAAAAACCCAGTGGAAAAAAAGGTTAGGAGAAAAGAGTACATCACACGCATCGCTTATGTCGCACATGTTGCCTCGTTAAGAACCTTGCATGAGAAAACCCAGTGAAAAACTCATCAAGAAAAAAAGAGTACAGCAGTTGATGTTTGAGTCAGGTCTTCAGGACCGACTTATGATCTTCAGGATCATAATCATGAGCTATGTCTTCAGGGCTAGTCTCTCCCTGAACCCTGCAACTCTTGGAGTCGTCTCATGCCTATCCCACAGACACACCTGTGGAAGCTAGAAGCTGGCAAAGACTTTGTGAATAAATCTGCTAGATTATCACATGATCTAGCTTGCAGGATATTAATTTCCCCGCTCTTCTGGAGCTCATGGGGGTAAAAGAACTTTAGAACAATATGCTTCGTGAGATTGCTCTTGATATAACCCATGTGTATCTGTGCAATACAAGCTGCATTATCTTCATAGATAATGGTGGGAGTGTCAGCGATTTTCAAACCACATGACTTCTGGATGTGATTAATCATTCGTCGCAGCCACACACATTCTCGTGCGGCTTCGTACAAAGCAATTATCTCTGAGTGGTTGGTCGATGTGGCGACTAGGGTCTGCTTCACAGATCGCTAGGAGACGGCTGCACCACCACAGAGAAACACAAAACCAGTCTGTGATCTAGCATTATGTGGGTCAGATATATAGCCAGCATCAACATATCCCTCCATGGTTGGAGTTTGGTTCTTCAGGAACCACAGACCAAGATCTTGGGTACCTTGCAGGTACCTCATGATGGTTTTGACACCAACCCAATGCCTTCTGGTTGGGGTTGCACTATACCTTGCTAATAGGTTCACTGCAAATGCAATGTCAGGCCATGTGCAGTTCGCAAGGTACATTAGTGCTCCAATGGCGCTTAAGTATGGAACTTCAGGTCCCAATACTTTCTCATCATCGCCCTTAGGTCTGAATGGGTCCTTTTCCGCTTCTAGGGATCGGACCACCATGGGGTTTTTAAGAGGGTGACACTTGCTCATATTGAATTTTTCAAGTACCCTCTTAGTGTAAGTGGACTGGTGTACAAAAACTCATTTGGGGAGGTGTTCGAGCTGTAGGCCCAAACAAATCTTGGTTTTACCCAAGTCTTTCATCTTAAACTCCGCCTTGAGGTAAGCCATTGCTTCCTCAATGTCCCTTGATGTCCCGATGATGTTCAAATCATCGACATAGACGGAGATGATGCAAAATCCATCATTGGATTTCTTTATGAAGACACAGGGACAATCGTCATTGTTTGTGTAACCTCTCTTCAGGAGAAAGTTACTCAACCGGTTGAACCACATCCTTCCAGATTGTTTCAACCCATACAATGACCGCTGCAGGCGGACGCTAAACATGTTGCGGTTTTGATTCGGTCCAGGGATCTTGAGCCCTTCAGGGACTCATATAGATTTCTGAATCAAGTGACCCATACAAATATGCGGTCACAACATCCATCAACTGCATTTTTAAGTTCAAGTTAGTTGCCATAGATATGAGATATCGGAACGTAATGCTACTCATAACAGGAGAGTAAGTCTCATCATAATCGATGCCGGGTCTCTGCGTGAACCCTTGTGCCACTAGCCTCGCTTTATATCTCTTACCACCTGACCATGTTCATTCCTCTTCCGGAGGAAGACCCATTTGCATCCTACAGGGATGACTTTTGGAGGTGTTGGGACTGCAGGCCTAAAAACCTCTCTTTGGTAAAGCGAGCGCAACTCTGCCTCAATTGCTGCTTTCCATTTGTCCCAATTTGAACGCTTTCGGCACTCTATCAAGGACCTTGGTTCTAGATCCGGATCTAATGAGTCAGCAATTTTTAAGGCAAAATATATATCGATAATAGTGGTCTTTCTATGATATGACTCTCCTGATTCCACATAATTGGTGGCAATCTCCTCATGATCGTCCTCCCACTCATCGTGATTTTCCTTAACGATTGAGCTGGGGCGTTCCGATCTTCCAATGCGATAGTACGTGCGCGACACATTGGGGTTTCCATCTTTAGGATGGAGTCCTTCAGGGACTTCCTCAACTTCAGGTTGAGTTGCCTCTTCGGGGGCATTCTCGACTTCAGGTCGAGCTTCCTCAACTGATTCCTTGAGTGATGCAAGTGGCTCAGGCCATTTCTGCGGACATCTCCGTGGAACCTTGTCCTGAGCACCCGGAGGTCTCCCTCTCTTCCTAGGATTAGGGGAGACAGTAGAGTTGGTAACCTTCTGGGGTACCTGAACTCTCTCCGGCGCATTTACTACAGGTATATGTGACCTTGTCACTCTTTTGTGATCAGTGAAGGCATCTGGCAGCTCATTTGCAAGACTTTAAAAAATGTATGATTCTCTGAACTTCTAGTTCAGATTCACTGGTGCGTGGGTCTAAGGATTGCATCCCAGTTGCATTCCATATAATTTTTCGGCATTCTTCTGGATGCCTTTCTTCCCCTAATGCTGGGAAATGGTCTTCATCGAAGACACAATCAGCGTACCAAGCCGTATGAAGATCCCCAGTCATAGGGTCCAAATATTTGATTATGGACGAAGTCTCATAACCAACATATATCCCCAACTTCCGGTGGGGTCCCATTGAGGTACGCTGTGGTGGTGGTATTGGCATGTATACCGTGCAACCAAATACACGCAGATGGGAAATACTTGGTTCTTTCCCACGCACCAGCTGTAAGGGGGATGTGTCATGATATGCAGTTGGCCTGAGTTGGATGAGTGCTACAGCATGCAGCACTGCGTGGCCCCAACAACTGGTTGGCAGCTTACAATTCTGCAACAACGCCTTGCAATCCACTTGATCCTCTTCATCAAGGATTCAGCTAGACCATTTTGTGTGTGGACATGTGGTACTGAATGCCCTACCTTAATGCCTAAGGTTAGGCAATAATCATCAAAAGCTTTTGACCTGAACTCACCAGCATTATCCATTCGGATGGACTGAATGCGGTTATCAGAGAAGCTTGCCTTTACCAAATTATTTGGGCAATAAGCTTGGAGAAAGCATGGTTCCTAGTGGACAACAGGTCCACATGGCACCATCTGGTAGATGCATCAATCATTACCATAAAGTACCTGAACGGGTCCGACAGGGGCTGAATAGGTCCACAAATGTCACCTTCTATCCTGTTAGTATTTCTAACGTCACCACTAGAAATAGAGATAAATCCTATACCTAGTAACGGCGCCAGAAATACCTGGGTATTATAATTACTTGTCATTAGCAACTAGCCATCTTTGAATTACTAATATTCCTAAACATGAAATAGGTTGTCATCCCCGATTATATTGCTAGAAAATTATCATAGTTTTATATTGTACTTATAGTGACTAGGCGGATAAATATATGAATAAGATATGAATGTAAACTAATGGGTTCTCGCAAGCGGACGTATAATTATACCGTTGTAGCATTTCACCTAGGTAAGTATCCGGGTTGTCGATTTATAATTATACCTCTAGGAAGGCTATGTGGTAAACTATTATTGCCATATTGATGAAGTACATGAATAATTGATATTAATTACACACTCTAATCTAATCAGGGCGAGAGGTCACAAGATAAATATAGGTGATAGCATAATCATCAAGTATCATAATTAAGGATAATCATTAGAGCATCTTACTAGTCATAATCATAGCTAGCCATTAAATAAACTAGAGAAATAAGTCTATAATCTGCGTTAATTGAATAACTCTAATTAGTGCAACTATATCTAATCATCATTGCTAAATCAACCCTAAATCATTATTACATGTAAAGAGGCATCAACTAATAAGGATATTAAAAACTACGTCACCTCCTTCGCGACCGCGCCATGCTAGTCCTACATACGGGGGGGATGGACTACGAGAGAAACTAACGTAGGCTGTCACCTACGCAGACTACCACGTCCCAAGCATATCGGGGTGCACTCGCAGATAAACAAGACATCTAGACACCATGTCTACATATCGCCTATCATCTACCCATTGTACATATGGATAAACGCTATACGAGCAATTACATGAATTCAATAAGATCGAAATAACTAAACTAGACATATAATCAAAGTAGACAATGACTATTGCAATTAAGAACATATAAATATATTTAAAGTCTCCCTAATCTGAATATTAAATACAATAAAGTAACTAAGAACTAGATCTATTACCGAACTCTTGCGCTCCAAATGGGCGCCCCGGCTCCGGATCCGATGAAGAACTAGATCTCCTCTACTTCTAATCTAGCTAGCTAATCCTATGAATTAGAAGGCTCTTCATGAACTTGAAGGCTCTTGATGCTTGATGGCTTGAGGCCTTGATGAATAATGAATTAGCTCTCTCCGGGGGGGTCTACCCATATATTTATAGTCCATTGGGATGCGCGGCGTGCGCCCGCAGGATCAAACCGACTTAACCAACGGTGGAGATGAAAACCCTAGGCGCCAGGAGAAGATTTCGAGCGGGGGCACCAAACCCTCTGGGGGGGCGCCGCCCGCCACGGGGTGGGGCCGGCCGGCCCCACCTGGTGGGCTCTGCCCTCCTCGCTCCTTCCGGTGTCTTATGGATCCTTCCTGAGTCTTCCCGCAGTGTCCTTCGTGGTGGATAAGTTTCGTGGATATTTTTGCACTTGAATTCCTCTTTTTAGCTTTTCTGGAAATCTCCCTGAAAATTACAGAATATGCAAAACTCGTGAAAATTGTCAGATAAATCCCTAGACTAGTGTGTTTTCTTGTTTTCTTTTGGGTGAAAAGCTCTAGTAAAAGTTAACACTAACAGGTGTCAACATATCCTTTACAGGAACGTAGGTGACTCATCCCTAATCTTCAGGAGGGATGGTCTAGTCATAAGCTTCCCCTTTGCACATGCAGTGCAAACAAAATCTTCTGGATTAGGGAAGCTTCTGACATCATGGCCAGCAGAATTGTTGATGATTCTTTTCATCATTCCCAACCCAAGATAACCCAAACGGTCATGCCATATTCGAAACAACTCTGTGTTTCTGAATATGGTCTTTATCGCAACATACTCTTCTGTGGGTTTTATGTACGTGTAGTACAAACCCGATGGTGATGAAGGGAGTCTTTCCACCACTCGCTTTTGGTACCCGTCGAATTTAGTGATGAGCAGGTATTCGGTACCATGCTCAATCTCAGTTTCTACATGGAAACCGTTCGCACGGATATCTTTGAAACTCAGAAGTGTGCGCTTCGAGTCAGGATACAATAATACATCCTTCACAAAGATTTGAGTACCCATAGGGAGAACCAGTGAGGCACTTTTGGTGCCCACAATATGAGCATTGCTTCCGGCAATGGTCATAATATTTCCATTTTTCTTTGTTAATGTTTGGAAATATCTGGTTTCCCCTAATATCGTATTGGTGGTTCCACTGTCCACAAGACAGATCTTCGCTTCAGCCATAGGTTCCCCACAGATTCTGTTAAAATACCAAGAAAATAAAGCAAAAATTTAACATAAAGCATATATTATGATAAGGACAATATTACATCATTTCTGGGAGACATCAGTGTTTGGACCATCTACAGGTTACAAATGCTCTTCAGGAGCATGCGTGGCCAAACATATGGAAAATGAAACTAGTACATGCAGACATCGCTTAACATGATATTTCAGAGATTACTACAGGTCTCCAAAAATATCAAAGTCATCATGAAAGTAGTCCTCACCATCGTCCATCTGGACGTCACCGCCACTTGCGTCAACAACCACGTTGTCGCGCTTCTCATGGTGAGCTTTGGGCTCAGCGGTGAAGTGAGACTCATGTTGACCTTTCCCTTTATTTTTACTTTGTTGGTAAAGGTCAACGAGGTGCTTGGGGGTGCGGCATTTACGGGACCAATGCCCTTTGCCCCGCATCTATAGCATTCACCTTGCTCTTCCCCACTATGGTCACCTCTTTCCTTCTTACTGGGTTCGGACCTACCCTTGGGCCTTTCCTTTGCCTTTGAACATGGCACCTCTTTTCCCCTTCCACTTTCCCTTTCCACGGCCCCTTTTACGGTTGCGAGAACTCTCAGCAACATTGGCATGTGCTTCAGGCATAGCCACGGAACCAGTAAGACGGGCAGAATGATTGTTCATAAGAACTTCATTCTGTTGTTCGGCAACAGATAACACTTGGCTCAACTCGGAGTACTTGGTGTACTTTGAGTTTCTATATTGTTGCTGTAGTACTATGTTGCCGGGGTGGAAGGTGGATAGAGTCTTCTCAATCATATCAGCGTCAGTGAGCTTCTGGCCACATAGACGCAGTTTGGTCACAATTCTATGTAGAGCGGAATTATACGCTGCCACAGACTTGAAGTCTTGGAAGCGTAAGTTGATCCACTCTTGTTGCGCTCTCGGGAGCACAATCATCAGCTGCTGGCTAAAACAGTCCCTCAGGGACTGCCATAGAACTTATGGATCCATCTCCGTCATATACTTAGACTTCAGGTCTAGGTGGATATGGTGGTGGAGATAGTATAGAGTGTTGGCTTTATCAACCCTCGAGCGCTCATCCTTGCCAGCTTCAGGCTGGGCAATGGTGTGATCGAGTTTCATGCCGATAAGTTTGTTCTCGACATCGGAGGCCCAAGTGAGGTAGTTGCTGCCATCCACGGCGAACGCCTCGAAATCCCGCTTAGCGATGTCCGACATGCCTGCACAAATTGTGCAGTGTTAGTAGATGTCGGTGCGTAATCTTCAGGATTACGACTTCATAGTCTTCGGGACTGAGTGGTTTCCCAGATGTAATCTTCAGGATTACCTTTGCAATTGAATAACAATAATTACAATAAAGTAAACTTTATGGGAATTAAATAAATGCAATAAATAAATTTGCAGTAAATAAATAGTAATTGTGATGATAACATAAAGAAGAAAAAAATGATGACTTCAGATCACACACACATTTCACGGGCTTCGGGCCGTGTGGTTGGATATTTGTAGTGGACTTCAGGCCACTATTTTGCGCAAATAAAATGGAAATTACGCAATCCAACTCTCGACTGGGCCAGGATAGGCCTTATCCCTGCTTTATGGGCTGGCCTGATAGGCCCAACCATTTCTGGCCGTCCATCAAGATGGATGGTCCGGATTTGCCCACAACCATATATAAGAGAAAGGAAACCCTAACCCTAAATCCCTTCCCCATTCTTTCTCTCTTCCTTATCTCTTTCTCGGGTAAAACGCAAGGGAGGGAAGGGGGCGCTAGCAGCAGGCCGAGGGACCTGCCGGGCCCACGCCCGCCGCTTCTGCGGCGTGCGTGGCGGCGTCTGGCGGGGCCGCCGGGCGCCGGGCTCGCGCCTGGCGGCCAAGCCGGCAGCGGGGCCGGGCCGGCGGAGGCCAACCGGCGCCAACGCGCCGGCGACGGCCTTCAAGACGCCGCCAAAGGCCGCCGGGCGGCGGGCGGCGGCCGGAGGCCCCGACGGCCAGCCCAACGGCCGCCTTGGGGCGCCGCCAGCGTACGGGCGGTCGGAGCCGGTAGGGGCCAAGTCGGGCGGGTGACGCGGCCGGGCGCCTGCGTCGCGCCCCTATACCCGCGCGGCGGCGCGCGCCAAGGTCCACGCCCACACGCCGGCACGCGACGGCCGTGTGAAAGGTCCTTGTTTGGTTTTGGTAATTAAGTGACAACTTAGGTGAACTAATTATGCTTATGTGAGATTTGCAGAGATTTAGTCCACAGGTATATGTATGTGAGCAACTATACCATGGAGGTGGTGTGACGTGTTGCAAGGCTCACACATGTGAAGATGAAGGAGCTTAATGCATGATACATGACATGGAGTCATGTGGCTAAAGGTTGAAGATCGAGACAAGACTTGGCTTGATGGACCGGTCGCGCGAGGTGAAGGGCAAGTTGGAGGCTTTGAAGCCGTTGGTACCGAGTGTCGGGAGGCTTGAGCAAAGACTTGGCGCCGATGAACCAAGGCGATGGTGAAGAGCAAGTGAGGTCAAGATCGATGGACCAAAGGCCATGTGATGATATGAAGTGAATCATATCATTCATGTGAAGAGGTCGGTGCATGTGTTGCATCGGCATTGGAGGAGATGAAGTGGAAAGCGCAAAGCAAAGGTATAACCTAGGGCGTTTCCATTTCACCGGTCATAGGTGTGTAGAGAAGTCAATGACCGGGTTTAGGATAGATGGCCGTACTATCAAGAGGGGCAAACTTGTTTGCATATCGGTCATCTAGTACCACTTGAGCAATCTAACTTTGCATTGCGTTGCTAGGATCGAGTGGCGAGTTGAGAAGGAGTAAAAACCCTTTTGAAAAATATTTGTGAAAATGCTAACACACTTGCACAAGTTGGTGATCACTTGGTGGTGTTGGCACATTTGCAAAAGAGAGTGCTCATTTTCCATTGCTTTTGCCGGGTTGAGAGGGGTGATTTTCGTGGTCACCTCGACGCCAGTCTTGGGCGGACCGGGCGCGTCCGGTCCGTGGCGTGTCCGGGTGATTTCGGTGGTCCGGCCGACGGACGCTTCGTCGCTCCCGGCCGACGGCGTCGCGAGGCAAGCAGAAAGAGGAGGACCGGACGCCGGGGAGTCCGGTTAGTATCCGACCGACGCGTCCGGGGCGGGAAAAACCAGTTTTGGAGCTCGAAGTTGTGACCGACGCCGGGCGCCGCCCGTCCTGGCTGCAGCGGACGCGGGCCCGGGCAAGGTAGCGGGCGCTGCGCGAGGTAGCCGCTGCGCGCCAACGGCTAGTTCGAATGGCAGGGACACGTGGCGGTCTGGGAGTGACCAGACGCTGCGACCGGACGCGTCCGGTCGTCACTTGTCGAGCGTCCGGTCAGCTCTGCTGACTGGTTTCGTGGCAACGGCTCTTTTAGCCCTTGGGGCTATAAGAGGTTGCCTTGGCCGGTTTGGGCTGGCTGCTGAGCACCCTTGGGCCTGTGTGGCTTTACGTGGGAGTGCTTGAGAGCCCTCTAACTCACATATGCTTGTAGAGATTACATCCAATTATGAGTGAGTGATTCTAGTGCATTGCATTGAGAGATTGCAAGGTGTTGGCACTAGGTGATCGAGTTGCAAGCCGGTGGTGCTTATTACTCTTGGAGGTTACCACCTCCTAGACGGCTTGGAGGCTTGTGGGCATCGTGTAGCACACTCGGAGATTGAGTGGTGCTCCGATTGCTAGTCACGTGGAGTGACATTGTGAGGGGGATTGTGCTCACCCCGCGGGGATCGCAAAGAGCAACTCTAGTAGAGCGTGTCATTGAGTTACCATCACTTGGGTAGTTGCTTGGGGCGGCCGTGGAGGTCTAGGCTTTGGATGCCTATTAGCTCCCGCAACACGAAGTGAGTGGTCGACACAACGGGGACTAGCTTGGTGGCAACCAAGTGAACCTCGGTGAAAAATTGGCGTGTCAACTTGTCTACTCTTCTCGTCGGTTTACATTCACTAGCTTATCATTACTTGATTCATATTTGTGCTAGTGAGTAGTGGTTGCTCTTGTGTAGCTAGTTTGCTTGTGTAGCTTGCTAGTTACCTTCTTAGCTTTTGTAGCTTAGAAGTAGTGATTGCATGGCTAGTTGGCTTGTGTAGCCTTGCTAGTCACTTTGCTTAGCTTGTGTAGCTAAGCAATTGAGCTCACTAGTTAGGCTTGTGTAGCCGTGCTTGTGAGAACTACTAATGTACTTAGGCTTTGTGCGCTTTGCTCACTAGTATATGTAGGTGCTCCTCGATTTGATTGAGTACTAGTTGCTTAGTTTTGCGTAACCTTGCAACCTAGTATTAGATAGGTGAACACTACCTAGCCTTGCATCTTAGTGACTTAGTTAGAATCTTTGTAAGGTGCTTAGATAGAGGGGTGTAGTCCTTGTTAGACCGATAGTTTTAATTTCGCATTTAATTCGGTCATCCGCTGCGATTAGATTTTAGAAAGGACTATTCACCCCCCTCCAGTCCGCCATCTCGACCCTTCACTGCAGCCGACGCGGCCAGGCCGGGCAACGGCAGTGGTGGCCGACGGCTCACACCCGTGCTAGGGCTGCAGCAACCGGACCTGCACTGGTCCGTGCTAGGGCGTCGGCCAGTGCTCGTCTGCCGGACGGTAACGGTTTGATTTGCACGCACGTCTTTAGGACGGCGGCGATTTTGGCGCTTCATAGCCATTTCTTGGCGAGCGGAGGCAGAGCCATCCATGCATCGCCACGGTCGTCGTTTCCGGCGCTGGACGGCGACGGCGGCGGAGCCGCCTTCTTGTCACCGGGCATTGCCGATACGCCAACGACGCAGCAAGAACAAGTGCTCATGTTGTGTTCTTATGTAAGTTGAGAGAACTGATTTCTCACCTTCTTACCCACTTAGCTCGGCAGACTCTCGTGCTGATAACGTATTAGAAATCAGCTCTTGTACAAGCACACACACTCAAGATCACAGGCACAAGAACAGAGAGATGGGAGAGGAAGAGAGCTCTATATTTCACTTTCTTGATCTGCCCTTTTACAATGGTGAAAGTGACCTCCTATTTATAGGGTAGGAGGTTGGATGAATCCTATTTATAGAGGAGGTTGGATAAAAACAAATTATTATAGTGTATGAATCCATGGACTCTCTTCTTTCTCTTCAATAAATTGGCCACCTTCAAAGTCTTCCTTTTAAATACTGTTTTTATTGACTTTGATTCTCAACACGGATCATGCATATTACATGGTTCGACCATTATGGAAATTTACACAAGGACTCCTTATATGCCACGAGGTCACATGACATTCATACACAAATGTTGATCTCTCTGTTTTAATGTGTTTGAACCAGATTGACATTAGCATACCGACATGATTGAGTTTGTTTCTGAGACTTGGACCTACTAAGCTCAAGTTTTCAACACCAATTTATGACATGAGCAAACAATGAACCACCAGTGTACTAACTGAACCAAGCATCCGAGAGATTTCCACTCAGCAGCAATTTCATCAAACTGACTAGTGCACAATCGCAGACAGAGTGGGGGCAGCACATCCTCCTGTGTGGTGGGCCTCGCAGTTGATTGCCTCCATGCACATACCCAGCGCCCTCCTCGGCTTAAATTGCTACCACCACACCGCGTCTCCGCCCTGCACTCTGGCCTACGAGGATATATGATAACTTGGTATATAAAAACTTGATCCAGAGCATGGATATCTCTATATTGAAACTACACAATCAGATTGACTAAACAGGCTATTCATAAGTCATAGAGATCCATTTAACAAGCATATCGAGCAAACTACTTTGTTGCAAAAGAAAGTGAAAACACAGATGGATTTTACCTGCGTTCCCCAAATTGGTCCTATATTGCCTCCAATCATTAGCTTAACAATTAAACACCATGAAGACTAGAAGCCGAACCACCCAGTCGGCCATCCCAGTGCCGTGTTCGTCTTGTCCAAGTCCCAGGCGATTGGGAGGCGATCCCTGTCGAACTCGGGCCACTCCGACGAACTCTTCCCATCTCATCCGCCCTTGTCCCCGTCCAGCGCCGCCTGGTCCGGCCACCGGGCCCTCCATCCCCCGCCGCGCCCTCCGGCCCCGCCGCGTCGTCCTCCAGCGCCGGGGGGCACACCATCCCCGCGAACCCTCCGGGTCTTCCGACGCCGCCGCGTCCTCCGGCGCTTCGCGACGCCGCCGCTGCCGCCGAGGCCGCCAGTGCTGCCGCGCCAGCGCCGACCGACACGTCCTCCACGGCCACCTGTGCAGCCGCGGCCGCGCCCTCCCCTTGGCGCATCTCCTCGCCGGCCGCCGCCCTCCGCCTGGAGCACGCGGCGCTGAGGGGTAGAGGAAAAGCGGACTCGACGCACAGAAGCTGAAACCGGAGCTGGGAGCTCCCACCGCCGCCGCCCTTCGTCCACGTCCCGCCCCTTGCCTCCACCTCCACCACCGCAAGCCCGCCTCTGCGCCCAGCCCCGGTCCCGCGCAGCAGCGCCGCCAGTGACCTCATCTCCTCAAACGCCGGCACTGGCGCCAACGCCGGTTCAGGGTCAGGCCCGACCAGGCCCTCAAGTCAGTACTGCATGCCGAGAAGGATCCAGCGAGGGAGAATTCAGGTAGTTCCCAGCAAATTCGTAGCTGTCAGGTATCAAATCTGTTGATAGCTGTAGAGAAAACAAATCAAAATTGAATTTGAAGACTCTGAATTTTTATAACAACGTATAGTTGTTCCTGCAGTGAGTGTACTGCAAACCTTGAATCTATTATTGTGTAATATTCTGATCTTAACTCTATAAGGGTGTAGTAGTCCTTATTTGTACCCTATGAGCATCCTAGTGGTGGGGAGGTTTCCAATGGAGGGAGTGGAGGGCCTTTGAGGAAGCTGAAGTTGTCGGAGGCAGAGAAGCAAGGAGTAATGATCGGAAGAGAAAGTGAGAGCCGATCCAAAATGGCGGAGCCTCAAGCGGTAGGAAAAGTGTTGGCCAATCATTTGATCCCGTCTGAAACGATAGAAAGGGCTCTTGGTTGGGTGTGGTGCCCAATCAAAGGAGTGAAATGTAAAGATCTTGGAGAGAATCACTTCCTGGTGACTTTTCTTCAACCGGCGGGGAAAACGAAGAGCTTTGGATGATGGTCCATGGATGAACTCCAAGGATTTAGTGATGTACTTTGATGGGTCAAAAACCCTGGAGGAGATGGACTTCAATCAAATTCCTATCTGGGTTAGGGTGGCAAATCTGCCTCTCGGAATGATGGATGATGCGACTGGTAGGATTCTTGGGAATAAAATTGGTGTTTTCAAGGACGTAGATGTGGACGACGACGGCAGAGCAGTGGGAAGGATGCTAAGAATCAAGGTGATTATTGACATTTGTAAACCTTTGATGCGGGGTATAACTGTTAAGATTGGCCAGGAGGAAAGGAGAAGTGGATTTCTTTCTCCTATGAATTTTTCCGGATTTTTGCTATACGTGTGGTCTTATCGGCCATACGGACAAGCAATGTGAGATACGACTCGAGAGAGGGGAAGTACAACAATTCTTGAAAAGCCTTCATTTCATTCCTGAAAAGAAGAAAGGGGACTTTCAAGACAATAGGCGTGGTTTTGGGTACCGTCTGGAAGCCAATGGGAGAACAGGGCTTCGGGTAGCAGGCAAATCTTTGATTTTCACGGTAACAGATGGGGGTCGACGGGGTCAGGAAGTGATGCCTTCACATGGAGAAAAGAAGAGAGTAGTAAGAATAAAAGGGATGAGGTCCCTAGCCCATCAAAAGCTCTATCTGAGAAGCAAGATGAAAATAGTAACTTTAAGAAGAATGACGATCATATGAAGGGGAAAAGAGAAGAAACCAGCTATAGAGGGACCAAAGAAAGACACTAATAGAACTTTTAAGAGACGACCAAGATCGGATAAGAACAACAATGATAAGGTGCAGATTGATGCAAAGAAAAGGCCTTTTTCAACAGATAGCGTAGAGGAGTCGAAGAAGTTAAAAAACAAAAAAGTGCAACATATGACGGAAGATAACTGAGAATAATTTGAACACGGGGCTGTCGGAACAGCCCTGCGAAAAGAAATGAAAATAATTGCGTGGAACTGCCGGGGACTCGGGAATGGCCCGGCAGTTCGAGGCCTTCTGAACCTTCAGAAGGAGGAGGACCCCGACATTCTTTTTCTATCCGAGACAAAAATGGACAACGAGAGAATAAAAAGCTTTCGGTGGAAGCTCGGTTTGCCAAATATGGTAGCTAGGGATTGTGATGGGAGTAGTGGTGGTCTTGCAATTTTCTGGAAACGGGAGGTGAAGCTGCATGTTCACACTGCATCTCCGTTTTACATAGATGCAGAAGTGGAGGAAGATGATGGTTTTGTATGGAGGTTGACGGATGTCTATGGAGACCCCCGTTCGAAGCAAAAGGAACTGACTTGGAGAGCGTTGCGTACACTAAATGCAATGAGGAAAAGGCCATGGCTGTGTCTTGGTGATTTCAATGAGGTGCTGATGAGTTGGGAGAAAGAGGGAGGGGTGCCGCGACCACAGAGGTGTATGGATCAGTTTAAAGAAGCTCTAGAGTTTTGTTCTCTAGCTGATCTCGGCTTCGAAGGCCATGTTTTACTTGGAGAAATAACAACCACAATACTGATGATTATATTAGGGAATGCCTTGACACAGCGGTTGCCGATGTGGAGTGGCGCACCAGGTTCCCGGGAGTACGCGCGTAGTAAACGGGGAACAGCGTCACTCGGACCATAGGCCTGTTATCGTGATGACTGAGACCGAAGGGGAGGATGTTCAGGCGAGGGGTGGAAAGACCGCTTTCCGTTTTGAAGCCGGTTGGGTAAAAGAGGAAATGTGTGAGACCATTGTCGAGAATGCATGGAAACTATCGATGAATGTGAGAGGGGGAATGGCGGGGAATGCAATACGTGATGTTGCTGCTGACCTCTGGGACTGGAAGTGCAACGTGCTGGGTGACTTGGAAAAGCGGATAAAGAGAATTAGAAGAGCTCTGGAGGCTTGCCGCATGGAACAAATTAATACACGAAATATTTTGAGGGAGCAAATTCTAAAATACAAACTTGAGAAGCTTGAAGATCAGAAGGAGCTTTATTGGAAACAAAGAGCTCATGTTATATGGTTAGAGAAAGGTGATCGAAATTCAACATTTTTCCATCAATACGCATCAGAGAGAAGACGGAGAAATAAAATAAAGAAATTGGTGTCGGAAGAGGGTGAGGTGGTAATGGATGAGCAGGGGAAGAGATTGATGATCTTTAACTATTACAAAAATTTGTTTAAATCACATGAAGGTGAACAAGTTGATGAACTCTTGCAGTACATCCCGATGAAAGTTACCATAGAAATGAACGAAATGCTATGCAAAGAGGTGTCTAACGAGGAGATTAAAGAGGCACTAGAAGGGATTGGTGACCTCAAAGCACCAGGTGTGGATGGTATGCCGGCGCTTTTTTATAAACACCATTGGCATATTGTGGGCGATGACATTATCCGGGAGTTAAAAAATTTTCTTTCCGGTAGTGTTATGCCAAAAGGATGGAATGATACAGCAGTAGTGCTTATACTGAAGGTTAAAAACCTAGAGAAATTAAAAGATCTCAGGCCGATTAGCTTATGCACTGTTGTATACAAGATCATTTCCAAAGTTTTATCTAATAGACTGAAAGGTATTTTAACCGACATTATATCCTCCAACCAAAGTGCTTTTATACCAGGGAGATTAATTACGGATAATATCCTTTTGGCCTATGAGATGACACATTTTATGCAAAATAAAAGATCAGGCAAAGAAGGGTTTGCAGCTATCAAATTGGACATGAGTAAAGCATACGATCGAGTCGAATGGACCTTTTTAAGAAAGATGATGTTGAAACTAGGCTTTGATGAGTCTTGGGTCAACATTGTGATGAGATGTGTAACATCGGTCTCTTATAAAATCAAGGTGAATGGTGATCTTACAGAGGAAATTGTACCTAAACATGGACTAAGACAAGGGGATCCAATCTCTCCCTATCTATTCTTGATCTGTGCAGAGGGTTTCTCTTCTCTGTTGAATATGGCGGAGGAAAAAAGGAATTGGAAGGTATGCGAGTTTGTGCTGAAGCACCGAGCATTAATCACCTATTGTTTGCAGATGACTCATTGATACTTCTGAAAGCAAATGAACGAAGTACATGTCACCTGCAAAATATATTATCTATGTATGAGGCGTGCTCGGGGCAAACTATAAACAAGGATAAATCCTCCATTATGTTCAGCAAAAACACTAAAGAAAGTGTTAGGACGAAGATGTTGAATACTTTGAATATCGATACAGAAGCGAGAAATGAAAAGTACTTGGGGCTCCCCGTGTATATGGGGTGATCGAGAAAGAGTACTTTTGCCTATCTAGAAGATAAGGTGTGGAAGAGAATACAAGGTTGGAAGGAAAAGCTCTTATCAAAGGCCGGAAAGGAAATCCTAATAAAGGCTGTAGCCCAAGCTATTCCAACATATGCGATGTCCTGCTTTGATCTCACAAAATCACTATGTGATGAGATTAGTACTCTTATTTGTCGCTACTGGTGGTCGCAGCAAGAGAATGAAAATAAAATGCATTGGCTTTCATGGGAAACAATGTGTAGAAGAAAGGACCAAGGAGGTCTAGGGTTTTGGGACCTACACCTATTCAATCTAGCGTTGCTGGCTAGACAGGCATGGAGACTGATCAGGACACCAAATTCTTTGTGCGGCCAAGTACTCAGAGCTAAATATTTCAGAAACAGTGATATACTAAATGCTAAAGAAAAGCCTGGAATTTCATATACGTGGAGGAGTATTTTAAGGGAATCAAAGCATTAAAAGGAGGTTTAATTTGGCGAGTCGGGAATGGAACTTCTATCAATATTTGGCTTGATCCCTGGGTTTCGAGAGGTGTAACACGAAAACCGATCACCCCGAAGAGGCAAACAGCAGTCACCCGGGTCAGTGAATTGATCGATCCAATCACGGGGAACTGGGACCAAACAATGATCAGAGATATCTTCTGGGAGGATGATGTGCAACACATATTAGCCATTCCAGTACATGTGAGTAGGGATGATGTTCTTGCTTGGCATTTTGACAAGAAAGGGGTATTTTCAGTTAAATCGGCTTATCACAGTTTACATGACCGATCAATTCAATTAGCTAAGAAACAAAAAGGGGAATCATCTAGTGGACAATTGAAGGAGAACCTGGAATGGAAGAAGGTGTGGCAATTGAATTGTCCACCTAAGATGAAGCAATTTTTGTGGCGCCTTGCACATAATAGTCTCCCACTACAAATGAATATTAAAAGAAGGGGAATGGAGATAGATACAAGATGCCCAGTTTGTTGGCGCCTCAATGAGGATGGTGGCCACTGCTTCCTAAAATGCAAATGTGTGGTCAGATGTTGGCGTGAGGCTCTAATGGAAGAGATATGAAGCGAGTTGCTGCAGAAACACTCGGCCTCTGATGTTGTTCTAGCCATACTATCAATGAGGGAAGAAATTCGACTCAAGGTGATTATGCTGCTATACTCATGGTGGGAGGCCCGTAATAAGGCAAATGTAGGAGAGGGTATGAACTCCACAGGCCAAATTATCCATCGTGCTACTATGCTTGCAGTTGAATCCATGACAAAGAAGAAGGAAATAAAGAGAAATATGAAACAGCTAGCAAGATGGACTCGGCCTCCATTGGGTACACTCAAAGTGAACTGTGATGGTGCATTCCTTCCTGACACAAAGAGGGGCAGCTGGGGTTTTGTCATTAGAGATCACAATGGCCATGCTTCCATGGTAGGAACCGGCTCTTTTGCAACTGTCCATGATGTAGACTGTATTGAAGCCCATGCTTGTGTCGCAGCGTTGAAAGCAGCCTCAAGCCATGGCATAGAGAGAATCATATTGGAAACGGACTCATTGAACACGCTTAGCCCTGCGTCTATTCTATACAAAGAAGCTGTGCATTGGCCTTATCTAATAATTAGCATCAGTTTTTCTTATGAATTTTAGGCCTCACCATTCCTCACAGATATTCTTACAAAGTAGCATATCTAGTCTCCACAAACAAAAGGAAAATAATCATGCAAAAAATGAGAAGAGGAAGGCCAGGTTAACTGGTAGACAAAAATGTGCACGTGCCAAATAGTTCCATAAGGAAATTCAAAAGTCATGAACATACCTGCAGAAAAGTTGTTCTCCCATTCCCTCTTTCAACATCAGTCAATAGTCATCATTCTTTTCCTTTCCTGCCTGCATAGATTGTTCAAAAAATGAACAAAGATCAATTTCACAGACATTTTGCAGTGCAGAGATAACCTTGTGATCAAAAGAAATTATCTTATTTTTGCAGCACCATTACCTCAGAAACACATACATCTCAAATGCAAATGTGTAGAGACAGATATTAGCATGATGCGCAGAATCGACAATCTCCGTCACCAGGCAACAAAGAACAACAACAAAACCAACAAGGTACCCTATTGAAAAGACTGTCAAAAAGTAAGCCACATGACACTGCAAGATACTCCTACAAATGAACTTTGGTTTTGTCCTACCAAGGAACACAATCCAGTGTAGGGCTTGCGAGAAGCAATTAGCTGAATATCTGAATTTCGACTGGAAAATTGATGATGTCCCTCCAAACTTAAGTCAGAATCTTAATTGATGGAAATGTAGTCTATTGGTTGTCATACCTTCTCTTTTCTTTATTTTGATTCAATTTTTATGCTTTCGTCGCACATAAATTCTAGTATAATTTGAACCTACAGTATGTGATATATGATGTCGATATCAGTAAAATATATCAAACAAGACCAAACACACCATGTATGCAATATAACTGGATCTTCTATGTAGCAAAAAAAATGTGCCAATTAATTTTGTTTTATTATCCATATCCATTCTAATTATAGGTCGCCATGAACAAGCATGCAACTGGGACCAAATACATATGGAATCAGCATCGATTGAAACTAAAATTCCTATGCAAGGAGGTTTGAACAATAGTCTAGACGCCTAATAAAATCCCAAATCTGAACCCATAAGCATTGATAGTTTGGGTCCTTGGTTTGAATAATAGTTCAGGCAATATCTCAAATCCCAACCAATAAGTATTAATGGTTTGGGGGACTTAGCCAAGGGACGGTGTGCAGCTGCAACCCATGTGGATCCGGCGTTCCTCAAATGGGGACGAATCAGCGTTGCTAGATCTGGCCCTCTTTTTTTTTTTTTTTTTTTTTTTTTTTTTTTTTTTTTTTTATGCAGAGGTATGAACAGAGTGGGCCAATAAATGAAACCGTTGGCACAGGCAAATCAGGATCGCACAGGCCAGAGATGGATGGGGAGATGAGATGCAATTACCTGCAGATCGCTACCACGCCTGGCCGGATGAAGGGGGCACCCCGAATTGCTTCGCTCATGGCACGCCTAGCACTTCACTTGTCACCATCGCCAACTCTGAGGCGGCGGCAGGACTGGAGTGCGGGAAATCGCCAGAGGGAGCAAGCTAGCGGATAATAGGCGGGCGGCGGTGATGGACGAGTGACGAGAGAAGAGGCCAGCGCATCGGCAGTCGGCGGCGGTGGCCGAGCGACGAGCACGCCATCGCAGGGAGCGAGTGGCATGCGTGAGCGAGCAGGGAGACGGAGGCGAACCAGAGAGGGCGGGAGCGGTGAACGGCGGCGCGACCACCTGCGGGAGGGCGCGGGCGGTGGCATCGCAGCCAGCTCCGGACAGTCGCGGGCCGCGTCGGAATCACGGGATCGAGGCTGAATCAGGGAGGAAAGCAAGGGATTTGGTGCCGTAAATGACGCACGGGATCGGAAAAAGCAATCTGTGATCGTCGGCGTGGTGAAGCCGCTGTCCGTGGCCGTCGGCGCGGTGGCGTCCGGCGCGAGGATGGAGGAGAAGAATCGCACGACACGCACACACGGTCGAGTGGTGGATGAGGCACGGTGACATGCGATGTTGGAGCAGGGGGCACGGCGACGGACGTCGGGCAGGAGTCAGCGTAAGGCAGAATGACGACGGCCGCCAGGATAATCCTTCTGCTGCGCTGATTGGGGCTCACGTCGTAGGCCAGGAATTTCCTTCCGTTGATTGGGGCTGCTCGGAGCAGAACGCACGGGGGCAGAACGACGCCCGGCGAGGGAATTGACCGCACGAAGGTAAATCTTAGACATTTGTTCTTTTTATTTGTAACTAGAAAAAATGCCCGTGCGTTGCTACGGAAATATAGTTTATAGTCTAGTCATTTGAATGAACAATATTAATTTTAAAAGCGTCATGCATTCTCATTCTTCTTGTAATCAAACTCTATAACATGACTGAACACCCTCTACTCCGAATTCATATATATAGATAAGGATGTGCTTGATGTTTTATCCAATGAACGGGTCATGCATTTTAATTTATTATGCTGGGATTGAACCCCCATATGTCTTAACCGTTCTAACTTGTCAAAGTATGAGAGTAAATGATAACAAAAACACGGGCATATTTGATCAATGTAGTATCAACATTATGGTAGCTATAGGCCTAGATCATCTTTTCTTGACGTTTTCTTCTCGGAAAGAAGACTACAGAAAAATGCTTTAAGCAGCGACATACAAAAATTAAAGGATATCTCCTGCCAATTTTATTCTTTTATTCGAACTAAGTAGCATTTAACTTTTTCATACTACATGCTGACACATACGTATTTGAAAAGGTTTTCTTTTAACAGGAGAAGTAAAGGAAATTTATATAAAATAAAACAATTCAAAAAATATCCATGATGCACACACATGGTATATGGCCATGTACCACTCTATAACATTTAAAAGCTCTATACTTTATCTTATGATAAGTATGGCATCCCTAATATAATTTAATATTAACAATAATATGGTACTTTTGTATTAATTGAATATTGAATTAAAATAAAACCTTGATAGATGTTTTTTCATTGTAAGGCACAACATTGTTTACTCGTAAATATATCATAACTTTAATTTTATACTACCTCTGTTTCATTTTATTTGACGTACATGCATATCAAAATTGAAACTTAGAAACTTTGACCAATAAGTAGAATAAATTTTTTTAACTATTATAAATACAAACTTCACATAATTAGATTTGTAAGCAACCAATGATTACAAGTTTATAAGCATTAATAATATAATATAAAGCGAATGGATGGTCCTTAAAGTGTAGTCTTAGAGACCATATCATTCTAACTTGTGCCAGATAAAATGTAACGAAGGGAGTACTGTCTATATATTGGTAGAGCTAGATATCAAGTTCCATGATTTCCTTTTGTAGATCCTTGAAAATATCAAATATGTATTTCTATAATATTTTAAGTCGGTAAGGGGTTAGTCATCGTTGGCCCGGATCCGACTCAAGGTCACAACCAATCAGAGTGCGGGAGTCCATGCTGGTAATCTACACAGCAAAGGAACACACGAAGGTATGGCCGTCCGATCTGCCATAAAAGAAAATGTCCACGTCTATCTATACCGTCCGTCCGTCCTGCACATACAGATATACAGGCCATCCATCTTTTCTCTCTCATTCTTTGCTTTTTCTCCTTTCTTTCCCGGACGCATACTCGATCTCCCGGAAATATATTTGATTTCGGACCCGTTATTTATTTCTAATTGCTCCCTCAACCGCTCGTACTTCCGTCCAATATAAAAATGGAAAAACTAAACGTAACCGAGTCGATCTCTTAGTTGGACGAAAGATTTTCTTCTGTCGATCTCTTAGTTGGACAAAAGATTTTATCACAAGAAATTTTGCCTCTTAAGTATTAGGGATAGATTTGTAGTAGATTGTAGTAGATATTTGTAGTAGATAGTAGAAATTTTATAATATTGTTATTTTATTGTGTGATCTATATATTTTTAGTATACTAGGTAGCATGCCCTTATGTTGTCATGGGACAAAAACTTTTATACCAAAAACACAAGGATCGCATGATAAGATTATAGTACTATAGAATTAAGTTAAAGTGACATTTAATCTAGAAGGTAAAGTTCATGAAATTAACGGTCACAGAAATCACGGCATCGTAGGATGACAAACTCAACTTCTCCGTAATACAGGTAAGGTAATGTTACCATATCAAGTTATCCATTTCTATTGTGGGGCAATAAATCCACGAATAATATCCGGTTGAAAGGAAAGAATCCAACGTACTCAAACCTAAAAGTTATTGACACCCCCTCCCCACACACAATTGGTGAGATTAATTTGTTAGCAGACTAACAATATTTAATTTGTTAGCAAAAACTAACAATATTCAAACCTAAAAGAGATTGAACCCTCCACATTAAGTGAGATTCGTTTGTTAGCTAAGTAACAATAGAAATTTAAGTAAGATAACTTGGGTTTTTCCGTTGAAATATCATAACCATGTGACTCATAGGCATCGTGAAGAATGCACAAATTAGCTTCAGCCCAATGGCTCGTAGAGGCGCCATAAAAGAACAAAATGTCAAATAGCAGTGGATGGGGACGTGATTCCTGATCTTCCGTTAGGTTCTGGATAACTCTCGTTTTTGGTGGAATGCGACACACCGATCCGGCTTCAGATCAAAAGACCCGAACCCTGCAACCTTAGCACCACGAATCCTCATGTTATCAACCTTGTCACCAACCGGTTGACCTCACCAAGAAAGCTAATCCGTGCCTGCGAAACGAAGAACACAAGCAAGAACTCGAAAGAACGCAGCTTAGAAAGTTGGGACAAACTGCAGATGAATGATTAAGTTCTCAAGTTGGGGTTCCACAAACCGATGAAACGGCGACTGTCAATGGACAGATTAATCTTAAGCAAAACCCAAAACCTAACGACAGCGGCGACTAATGAATATAAAGATATTAGGATCATCGCCTACCCTGGATGCGCCCCCCTAATGGGCTCAAGACGATACACGACCCAACGGACCAAATAAAGTGACGTAACACCTGGGCAGATTCTGGACGCTGACTTGTTTTGATAATTTCTATTGATTCCGAAGGAATTTTGATGTGAGACTAGTTGCATTGGCTTCCTTATCAAATTATCTTTCCAACCATAGCTGAACCATCGAAAACGGAGTCCGGATGCGTCCGTGGCGCTAATATTAAGACAGACTGCTCCTGGAGGCCGAGGTAGACTCGAAATCGTGTTGGACAGGACCTCCGGTTTGTGTTGCACGTCCTAGCTGGTCTTCCTCATCTCCACACCTTCCTTGAAGTTCCTCATGACCCTCTCCACTGTTTCTAAGCAATATAACATCATTAGGTAGCAATCTATTCTCAAAGTATAAAATGGATCACTTAAGAACAAACTCACCTATAATTTTAATTGTCGCATTCGAGCTCGGGTCATTGGCCCTTGCAGTATAGTAGAAGGATCAGTGGTTGTATCTAAAGGAGTGATGTCCTCATCATCCTCCCCCTCTTGAAATGGAGTCGTCCTCGACTCAAGCTCATTTTCTTCTCCCAAATATGGCTTCAAATCTGCAATGTTAAATATAGGACTAACCTCGAACTCGGGTGGCAACTCAAGAGTATATGCATTGTCATTTATTTTCTCTATGATCTTGTAAGGACTAGCAGATCTTGGCATTAATTTAGACTTACGCAGCTCTAGAAATCTATCTTTTCTCAAATGCAACCAAACTAAATCACCCGGTTCAAGCTTAACTTCTTTTCTACCTTCACTACCCGCAATTTTATACTTTGCATTTATTTTTTCAATATTGGCCTTAGTTGTTTCATGCAACTTTAAAATAAATTCAGCACGTGCTTTAGCATCATTATATGTTTGCTCAGTGGTAGGTAAAGGTAAAAGATCAATAGGAGCACGAGGGTTAAATCCATACACTACCTGGAAAGGACTTACCTTAGTAGTAGAGTGTTCAGCTCGATTGTATGCAAACTCCACATGTAGAAAACACTCCTCCCACATCTTTAGATTATGCTTCAAAATTGCTCTCAACATGGTGGACATTGTACGATTCACTACCTCAGTTTGACCATCGGTTTAGGGATGACAAGTGGTGGAAAATAGTAACTTTGTCCCCAATTTGTTCCACAAAGTGCGCTAGAAGTGACTGAAAATTTTGCATCGCGATATGAAATAATAGTAGAAGGCATACCATGCAAGCGAACGATTTTTTGAAAGAATAAATCAGCAATATGCACAGCATCGTCACTTTTATGACAAGGAATAAAATGTGCCATCTTAGAAAAACGATCAACCACGACAAAAACACTATCTCTCCCCCTCTTAGTCTGTGGTAATCCCAAAACAGAATCCATAGTTATATCAGACCAAGGAATAGAAGGAACAAGAAGAGGCATATACAAACCATGTGGGTTTAACCGTGACTTAGTTTTTTGACATGTAGTGCACCGAGCCACAAACCTCTCTACGTCACGTCTCATGTGTGGCCAAAAGAAATATGTAGACAACACCTCCTTAGTTTTCTTAGCTCTAAAATGACCCATCAACCCGCCTCCATGTGCTTCCTGTAATAACAAAAGATGAATGGAACTAATTGGAATGCACAGGCGGTTAGCTCTAAATAAAAACCCATCTTTTAGAATATATTTGTTCCATGTATGTCCCTCTTTACAATGATCTATCATGACTTTGAATTCAACATCATGAGCATATTGTTCTTTTATTGTTTCAAGCCCAAAGATACGACAATTAAGTTGGGACAGCATAGCATATCTTCTAGACAAAGCATCAGCAATAATATTATCCTTCCCCTTCTTGTGTTTGATAATATAAGAAAAAGACTATAAATTTAGCCCACTTAGCATGTCGATGATTCAATTTATTTTGAGTTCTCGGATGTTTTAGTGATTCATGATCAGAGTGAATAACAAACTCTTTAGACCATAAATAATGTTGCCATGTGTCTAATGATCGAACAAGAGCATATAATTCTTTATCATACGTGGAATAATTAAGCACAGGCCCATTCAATTTTTCACTAAAATAAGCAACAGGTTTACCTTCTTGCATTAGGACGGCACCAATGCCGACTCTGCTCGCATCACATTCAAGCTCAAAAGTCTTACCAAAATTAGGAAGTTGTAGCAGCGGCGCGTTCGTAAGTTTATACTTTAAAAGTGCAAAGGGCGCTTCTTGTTCTTCTCCCCAGTGGAAGGCAACACCCTTCTTCATCAACTCATTGAGTGGGGCTGCAATGGTGCTGAAATCTCTAACAAAGCAGTGGTAAAATCCAGCAAGTCCATGAAAACTTCGCACTTATGTCACAGTTGTGGACGTAGGCCAGCTCCGTATTGCCTGCACCTTGGCTTCATCTACCTCAATTCCCTGTGAAGTCACAACATAGCCAAGAAATGAGACTCGTTCGGTACAAAAAGTGCACTTCTCGAGGTTACCAAATAAGCACGCAGCCCGCAAAACATCAAAAACAGCACGGAGATGATTAAGATGATCATTTAAAGACTTGCTGTATATCAAGATATTATCAAAGTATACCACTACAAATTTTCCAATGAAAGGACGTAAAACCTCTTTCATTAATCTCATGAAAGTGCTAGGTGCATTAGTTAACCCAAAAGGCATTACTAACCACTCATACAAGCCAAACTTAGTTTTAAAAGCAGTTTTCCATTCATAACCTAGTTTCATTCTTATCTGGTGGTACCCACTTCTTAAGTCTACCTTAGAAAAAATTATAGAACCACTTAACTCGTCAAGCATATCATCAAATCTAGGAATAGGGTGACGGTATCTTATGGTGATATTATTAATGGCTCTACAATCGACACACATACGCCAAGAACCATCTTTCTTAGGAACAAAAATGACTGGAACAATACAAGGACTAAGGCTCTCACGTACATACCCGCGGTCTAATAAATCTTAGACTTGACGCTGAATCTTCTTAGTCTCCTCAAGATTGGCACGATATGCAGCTCGGTTTGGTAGGTTCGCTCCAGGAATTAGGTCGATCTGGTGCTCGATCCCTCGAATGGGTGGAAGTCTGGCAGGTACCTCAGTAGGAAAAATGTCCTCGTACTCCTACAAAATGTTAGTGACAGAGGGTGGCAAAGCGCTAGCTATATCATCAATTAAAAATAAAGCATCTTTGCATACCAAAGCATAACATATATCATTGATTTGAGCAAGATCAGGTTTATTTGCAAGCATAACAGGATTTTTCAATTTAGCTACTTGCTGCTTATCAGGTGTAGAAGCTTGTTTATTTTTATTTTCAGCAACTCGCTCTCGATCAGCTTGAACAATTTGTGCAGGGGTCATAGGTACCAAAGTAATATTTTTACCCTTGTGAGTAAAAGTATATTTATTACTTCTTCCATGGTGGATCGCATCATTATCAAATTCCCAAGGCCTACCCAATAAGAGAGAATAAGCTTGCATAGGAACCACATCATAATCTACAAAATTAAAATATGTACCAAGGGAGAAGTGTACGCGTGCTGTTTCTGTTACCTTGGCCTTACCTAAGTCATTTAGCCACTAAATATGGTAAGGATTTTGATGTGGACGAGTTGGCAATTCAAGCTTCTTTACTAAATCAGAACTCACCAGATTATTGCTTTCCCTCCAATGATGACCCGTGCACGTCGATCTTTGATGACGAGTAAAGTCTGAAACAAGTTGTGGCATTGGAACCGTTCTCCTTTCTCCAACTGTGTACTAAGAACCCATTACACAATGATTGTGCGCTGATGACCAGCATCTTCAATGCTCAAAGATAATTCCGCATAAGAGGTGGGTTGTTCTTTAACTTCATCCTCCACATTAGAAGTGCTCACATAGCCTCCATCGTCTGTAACAATATATGCCCGCTTGCTAGGGCAGTCCCTGGTGACATGACCAATCCCATAGCAGCAATGACACTGAATGGATGAAGAGCGTCTAGTGGAGGCGACCGAAGAGGCACTCTTGGGCGGTTCCTGCAAACGAGACTTACCAGCGGCTGAAGGGGACGACGCGGCTAGAGTTGTTTGTACGCTCGCTGCTGGAGTTGATGGAGATGCTCCCACCGCCTTGGGGGCCTAAAACATTGTCGTCTTGGACGTGTAGGGGCTACTGTAGTTTCTACCCTTTTGAAACTGTTGTCGTCCCTAGCAATTCCTTCTCTACAAACATAGCAAGCTGGAATAGCTGGTTGGTAGTATTAAAATCTTTATAATTAACGATATCCTAAATTTCACATCTCAAACTACCATAAAAACGATAAATTTTATCCTCAGAATCCTCCTCTATACCACAACGCAGTATACCCTTTTGAAGCTCAACAAAATATTCTTGAACAGACATATCTCCCTGCTCTAAACGTTGCAATTTTTTTCATAAATCACGTTTGTAAGAAGGAGGAACAAATCTATCTCGCATTGCTGTTTTCATCCCGTCCCATGATAAAGGTTTTGGATCTAAAGTTTGCTACCAGATTATAGCAAAATCTTTAAATTCGCTAGTGGCATGTCTAATTTTATAGCAACCAGGCACTCCATGGGACTCAAATTTTTGTTCTACAGTCATCTCCCAATCAAGATATTCCTCAGCGTCATATTTGCCATGAAAAGGAGGTATGGTGAATTTTACCTTAGCAAAATGATCATCTTTACCTTCATTGCGTCGCTCTCGATGTCCTCCTCCCATACCTGTTTTGTTAAATTCTAGCCGTCGATGCAATTTATTCTCATTGGTGGACCTCTCATCAAGACTACCATCAGGTTTGTAGACTTTATCTTTCTCAAACACTTGGCCGAAATCGAAATCCTCGTTGGCATTGGTCTCAAGCTCTTGAACTTTCCCTAATAGTGTGGACAGTCGCTTGTCCACACCCTCAATAGAGTGGTTGAGTTCTTTAACTTCCTTCACTAGCTTTCCCATTTGCTCCAGCATCATATCCTTGAATTTCTGCAACTGACTAGACAAAATAGGAACGTCGTCTGGCATGGTGAGTTGTCAAAGAAAATCCCTAACAACTACTTATGGGTTACTTAGTGGAATCACACCCTCACTGGACATCTTACCAAGTCCTTACCGATGTTCTTAAAATTACAAGCAGCAGATGGTAACACACGGTGGATGGTTGTGATACCTGTGGAGATGTGGCACCGCGTTTGCAAGGGTCCTTTTTCTGTACTGATCTGAAGAGTATGTGGAGCTTGGAAGGCACAAAAGGAGAGTAATATGTATATATGGCACACAAGTCGATGCTTGATATATTAATGCTGAATTATATTCCTAAGTACTCCTCGTTGCTGGTGTCTAGTCCTGCAAGCCCAAATATGTGAGAAGAAAAAAATATGATGGATGACAAATATGATGGATGACAAACAGCTAAAGATACTGGAGAGCACATGCTGAAACTGCCGAGGACTCGGATTTTTCCTTTTTCCTGAATTTTCCTCGGATTTTCTCAAAAGGCACTAGTAAAAATTAAACTTTTTTATTTTTTCACTTTTTTTGATATTTTTCTCTTAACAAGGATCACAAAAGATGTAACCACAAAAATTGAAAACTCCAACTGAGGTGAGGTGTGGCCTATAGAAAATCAGCATGTTCTCTGAAAAGTGTGTAGAACCCTTCACAATTTTTTTTTTTTATTTTCCCAAAAAATTTTTTGGTAATTTTAACAAAACCAAATAGACTGAAGGTGAGTTTGGGTCACCTCCAAATGGTGTCAAGAATCTGCTCAATTTTTTTGGATTTTTTTGATAACCGAGCGAAAAGTTATACCTGTTTTAAGGAAGGTACCTCAAGTTATGTTTTTGAAAGGCACAACATGGCGGCAGCAGTTAGGGCAAAACGTCCCAAAACTCCAACACCGATCATAGATATTCACCAGATGATGTAAGGAGAGCTGCGATGCAGGCGAAATAAGAGCAGCTGGCAACCTATCTAGGGTTAGCGCGGGCGAGAGATCACACAAGGCGGCTAGCGGGGGCAAGTCAAGTAATGTGGTGGCTTCGACTTGTGTTTGAGGATGGTGGATAGGATAGATACGATTGACAAAAACTCACACAATGAACTCTAACACAACCTAACCAGCAACAAGATCTCGACCTGGACATAAAGTCAACACTACGAACTCTAAAACTGAAATATGCAAAGGTTAGGGCGCGGAGAGGTTGTAGGACTGGAAACAAATATGGCCGTGGACTATGGGATGAAAAAAAACATGAACTAAGGGATAATTTTGAACCTGACGGTATACCTTAAGCTCTAAATACCACTTGATGGGGATGTGATTCTCGATCTTCCGTTAGGTTCTAGATAACTCTCGTTTTTAGTGGAACGCGACACACCGATCCGGTTACAGATCAAAAGACCGAACCCTGCAACCTTAGCACTACGAATCCTCAGGTTATCAACCTTGTCACCAACCGGTTGACCTCACCAAGAAGGCTAATACGTGCCTGCGAAATAAAGAACACAAGCATTAACTCGAAAGAACGCAGCTCAAAAAGTTGGGACAAACTGCAGATGAATGATTAAGTTCTCAAGTTGGGGTTCCACAAACCGATGAACGGCGACTGTCGATGGACAGATTAATCTTAAGCAAAATCCAAAACCTAACGATGGCGGCGACTAATGAATATAAAGGTATTAGGGTCGTCGTCTACCCTGGACACGCCCCCTAATGGCTCAAGACGATACACGACCCAATGGACCAAATAAAGGTGACGCAGCACCTGGATAGATTCTGGATGCTGACTTGTTTCAACAATTTCTGTTGATTCCGAAGGAATTTTGACATGAGACCAGTTGCATTGGCTTCATTATCAAATTATCTTTCCAACCATAGCTGAACCATCAAAAACGGAGTCCGGATGCATCCGTGGCGCTGACATTAAAACAGACTGCTCCTGGAGGCTGAGGTAGACTCGAAATCGTGTTGGACAGGACCTCTGGTTTATGTTGCACGTCCTAACTGGTCTTCCTCGCCTTCACACCTTCCTTGAAGTTCCTCATGACCCTCTCCACTATTCCTAAGCAATATAACATCATTAGGTAGCAATCTATTCTCAAAAGTATGAAACGGACCGCTTAAGAACGAACTCACCTGTAATTTTAATTGTCGCATTCGAGCTTGGGTCATTGGCCCTTGCAGTATAGTAGAAGGATCAGTGGTTGTATCTAAAGGAGTGATATCCTCATCAGCAGTGGTCATCAATAAACATGGCTGGATTGAAGTTAGAACAAGGAGCAGTCAAACATAACTGATTCCTATTTTAATCAAAAAATAAAATGGCCTAGCTAACAGAATGAAGTGAAACTACAGTCTTTCCATAGACAAGACAATGCATTTACTGAACTATTGCCAAAAACCCAAATTACTGAATTGTTGCCAAAAACCCAAAACAATGGTACTACAGTTTCATTATGTAACAGAATGGAACCAATTCCTAAATATTCTTCCTAGTTTGCATTAAATGAACCAACTAAAGACACCACAATCGTAGTGTGATCTCTTCTTCCATCCCAGATCTATTCGAGATCCTCGACATAAGTGATTTTGATGAATGACTCTCCTATACATCAAAGATCAAGTATAGGAGGTAATATTCAAATGGAATTCATGCATAATAAGTCAAATAGTACACGGATTGTTTCAAAGTTACAACCGATGTTAAAAAATTGCTTCCTTTGAATAGGCACTTTCTGTATGAGAAGTAATAAACAAATATTTTGTAGTACCTATATATATTTCTCAGTTGTTTACTTCTGCTTTCATCAAGGTTGTTCCCTACAACTTTGTATCTTATGACCAAAGTCGCAAAAAGTTTATGCTACATTAAAAGTTTAAAACTAAAGTTGACAGCCCTTTTATTGGCCTAAATACAGTTTTGAGTTATTTCAGTCAAAATGGCAGTGTAGTATCTCTCAAACAGTCCCCGAGCCAAGTAAAATCCACTCTGTAGTTACATGATCATTTTGGCTGAACCAAATCCAGGCTCTCATCAAATAGGTTTATCATTTACTCCTGTCCAAGGCATATCGGGCAGTTAAGCCTCCCTATTACCATATTTTTGTGTTCATGCCTTGAACTAAGCCTTAATGAAAATATGCTTTCAATGTTAGCACATGCATTACACTTTATAATAAACTAACAAACTATTACCAGCATTAAGTATTACTGACAAAAAGGTTGTTTTCTCGAGCAGTCTCCGTGAAAAGAATCACCCATGAATTTTCTATGTTGTTAAGCAGATATTTGGGCACAAGCTGAGAAGAAAATTTTAATGAAACTAATAAATATGCAGGATTCTTAGAATTGGCATAAGCATAGCAAAGAGTAAGATGTTAAGCACTCTGATCTTAATCCAGATATCAATGGCAAGAAGCATTGCAGCCTGGCCATGTTGAGCAGTCTCACCTTAATCCACATATCAATGGTAAGAAGCATTGCAACCTGACCATGTTGAGCAGTCTGACCTTAGTCCACATATCAATGGCAAGAAGCATTGCAGCCTGACCATATTCAATGTTAAGATTGATTGTGTAAACCATAGATTTGCTTCCGTACAGAACCAAGAAAAAATGGCATAAATTAAAATTCAGGAAGTTTTTTTTATTTTTTTTTAAAATTCCATTTTATATTTACTTCACAATATAAAGAGTGGCTAGAAGTTGTGTCCCATGCCAAGATATTCAGCATATAGTTGCTTCTCAGAAATAGGAGATACGTGTTACTTCATTAAAATATGCAGCACTTGGTTCTTTTCAAACCTTGTCCTGATAATACCCATGTGCACATGCCATGTATATAATCTCTTGTTTACTCTCCAAATTCCATATAAATATACATATGTATGATGTACGCCAAAGCAAAATATGGAAGTACAGTACTGAAAATTCAATTGAGCAAACGTAGTGTTTCAAACCGTTACAAATATAACGCAATCAACAATAATTGATAAAAACATTTAGAGGTGGAAATATATATACACAGGTCAAGGCAGTTACAGGATCCTCACTGAGACACTGACTGACAGACATATCATCACCATCACCATCTCAGTAAATTTCAAATGAGGAAAATACCAATTAGCCTCTTGTCATTACTTGTAGTTTGGTATAGCTGCATAAATCTGTAATTTTTGCATGTAAAATTCACCTGAGCTATTGCAAAAAAAAGGGTGATAGTGAAATTACTGATACTGTTAGAAGTACAAGGAAACTGGGTGTGTGACTCTTACTGAAATTCTGAAATACATTTCATATAGAAGCTCGAGCTCAAACGGTGGAACTCAGCCACTCACCTAGGTATAGACTTACTTCCCGCAATCCAAATCGAGAAGCAGCAGCAATAGCAGCAAAAGGAGGAGGAGAAGAAAGTGATCAAAAGCCATGAGCGGGAGAACCGAGCGGTGGCTCGGGTGGCCAGCACAGCCGGCGTGCGTGCGGCCGGCGCGGGTTCAAATCCTAGGATTCGCAGCCCCCGTCTCTCACTGGGGTTTATCCCCAAATAAAAACAGCTCCGCTTGGATAGTTTCCGAGCGCATGCCTCTCACGCGTGGAGCCACAAGGGGAACGCGACGCGTCCGTCACCTACGGAGTCGAGGATTCCGGTGATCTCAAGAAGGACATGGTTTCAGATCTGAGTGTAGTTGTAGGTTTGTTTGTACACGGGTGGGTGGTGTGAGTAGTGTGAGTGTGTTGAGTGGGCCTGCGTGTGTGTACGAACAGATACTTCAGCTGTACCCAGATGAGAGGCGTAAAAAAAAGCCATGAGCGGATGAATTAGTACAGTGATGGTAATTACAAAGGGTACGGACGAGTTCAGAAGCTGAGTACCGGATGTGCGACTCCCAGCGACCCGGCCTTCTGTAGAAGGTGACACCCCTTACTGCGAGCTCCGCGACCTCGGCCCACGCCGAGTATTCTTCGCGGGCACCACCAGCCTCTGCGCCACGCTACGATCCTCGGCGGCCCACGGCCATCGGCATTCGGCGCCGCCACAGGCCTCCGGCTCTAGCTCCGACTCGGTCGGCGGCATAGAGGACGGGAAGAGCTGCCGCGCCATGAACCCTGTGGACGCGCTCGCCACTATCTCGCCGGAGCAGTCGTCGTTTTCCGTACCTGTCTAGGCTGCTGCTCTCGGAGGAGGTGGGCACGGGATGTAGCGAAGCCGTTACTGTAGTTGACGTCGAAGAGGGCTCAGCTGCTGGGGGCTCGGAGGTGGGTGTCGCTGCCGGCCAGGATGGAGAGGCGTCGCCGCTAGTATGGGTAGCGGCGATGGCGCTGCCGGTAGGGGTGAGGTCCGCCGTCGACGAACGTGTGCTGCCGTGGTGATCTCGCACAGACGAAAAATCGTGCGTGGTGGGTGCGTCGCGTGCTGCCGTGGGGATCTGCGTCGTGCGAAGCGAGGGCAGCTATGGCGCGGTGGTGGGGACGCACGCCGACCTGGACTGAGGGGGCGCTCGTGGACGTGAGATTTGGCCGTCCAGATCGAAGAGGGCCAATAATCTTTTTTACCGTGATACGGGTGTTCCATTCTATCCAATGATGCCGTGATTGATTGACTGAGGGTGTGGGTTTCCATATATTCTGTCCCTTTCCATCCGGGGGCAAGAGGAGAGGGAGGGAAAAATCAGTGATAGATCTATTCGCGCCAAACGTTTCCATTACAGAGGGAAAGAAAATTACGGAGGGAGGGGTGTGACGATCGCACGGCGACAGGGAGAGTGAGCTGAAAAAATTTATGCACCAAACAAAACTAACTTTTTTACTTTTTTATTTTTTAGTTATAATATAATAATAAATAATAAAAATAAATAATAAATATAATATAATATATAATATATATAAAGATAGAGAAAAATTTAGCTTTAGTTATCCTATAGCAACACACGGACATGCTACCTAGTATTTGTATAGAGTTATAAATATGCAAATTTCTCTTGATCCTGAATTTTGGTCCATGCAAATTTCTCCTGATCCTGAATTTTGGTCCATGCGGTGGCCGACTGGCTCACCCGGTGGCGATTCTGCACCATATATTTGTTTATGTTATGAGAAATAACATTGCGCAGCACAGTAATGATTACCAGAGATAAGCAACTGTTGCTTAATCGGACTCAGGGAAATGAATCAGCACGTATTTTGCTTAATCGTCTCAGGGAAATGAATCAGCACGGATTCAGTAGTTTCGAATTTTGATAGGCTTCATGTACGTCAACAGCGTTTCTTCTCATTTGTGTGTTATCAGCAGGCATCCAAGAAGAATACCGTTATATTTGTTTTACTCCTGTCTCAAAAAGCATGTAAATCTTATCTTCTTAAAGAGTCACACAATTTTAACTTTAACTAAATTTATAGAAAATATTATATTATATGTATTTAAATGTCCAATAAAATTTATATTACTAATATATATATATATATTCTATGACAAATCTAACGATATTTATTACACAAAGTATAAATATTAATATTTTTTAGAGTTAAATACACCAGAGGTCCATTAACTTGTGAGCTAGTTTCAGTTAGGTTCATTAACTTAGAAAATAACCTTTTGGGTCCATCAACTTGTAAAGTGACGTTTTAGGTCCATCAACTTATAAAGTGACTTTTTAGATACATAAACTTTGTATGACGTATCATTTAGGTCCATATCCCTCCACGTAGACTTCTTGTGCTAAAGTAGCCCACTAATTTATTTATCTAAAGTAGTTGTTGATCTTTTATTTTAGTATAAACACGTTGTGAGCGAGCGAGCAAGTGTCGCATCCACCTTTGCGGGCAGGAGAACGAGCCGCTGCCACAGCCGCACCGATGAGCGCTACCACGAGGGCACACCAGCGAGCGCTGCCACCGCCAATATCACACGAGCATGCAAGCAAGCCACCATGGGCACGAGGGATGGTGGGCGCCGTTCTGTGCTCAGAGTTTATGACAAACGTGAATAGCAAGGATTCATGACAAACGTGAATAACAAGAAACACCTGGCCACCTATGTACATAAAATGGCCCGCGTGGCCACAATGGCACCCTATACGTGCATGGCCATGGCGACCTGCTCGTGCGTTGTCGGGGCTGAGTGGCAACGATGCCTGTGCGCCCGGCAGCTCGTTCTCCCGCCCGCATCGGTGGATGCGGCATTTGCTCGCTCGCTCACAACGTGTTTACTAAAATAAAGGATCAACAGCTGTTTCAGATGGACAAATTAGCAACACGTCAATACAAAAAGTCTACGTGAAGGGATATGGACCTAAATGATACATCATACAAAGCTTATATACCTAAAATACCACTTTATAAGTTGATGAACCTAACTTAAACCTGTTCACAAGTTGATGGACCTAAAAGATCACTTTCTAAATTGATGGACCTAACTGAAACTTGCTCACAAATTAATAGACGTGTGGTGCATTTAACTCTACTTTTTAAATTACTTGTGAATAGGCACGTGCGACACGCACTTATTTATAGTTGTAATAGGCAATATTATATTTTTTTAGATAAAACTATATAATATACATGACATTTAAAGTTTTGATTTATAAACATCTATTTATTTTTTTAATTTTAATAGAACATATTGTCATGTTTAGGTTGGGTCATGCAAACATTTTATAGCAGCTCACCGAGACAGTACATGACATATATGTATCATCGTACACATGTGACACACATGTGTCTAAAAAAATTATGCACAATCAAGCATTAACATTTGATCCTTTGAGAAGTCAATTCATTTTATCATGCATCATATAAAATATTATTGGTCAACATGTATGGTCATAATGGCACAGAAAAATATATATACACACAATATATACACATAATTGTCGAATCCATGACTTTATTTATTTATATGCAGCGTCTTGGTCTTCCAATGGTGTTCGCTCTAGCTAGATTCTTGAGCGGACGACACAAGCTGGGGAAGTTGTTCACCACATCGCGGCAAAGACGTGGAAACCATTAGCTAGTTAATATGTTATTCACCTTGTCACAAAAAACAAAGCGAAGAGAGAGATCGATTGTTGAATATATAGACCCCCTTTTTCGACATGAACATTGTGGTTAGCTAAGATCGATATAAAGTGGAACACTTTGCGTAAGGGACATTTAAATTTGATAAGAAGCAGAATTTTGATCCACCATACAATTGTCTTGTTGAAAAGGAAAATATACCTGCGCCGGTGGAACATATATATTGTTTTGTCGTCTTAAAATGGATCAGATCGTAACCATAGACATCACTGGGCACCATGCAGTAATGATGATCCTGAATCACACAAAACTAATTCTGAGGTGACAATTTTTGTTTGGAATGCGGACAAAGCTTATAAGCTAACCTCAGAAGGAAGTTATTGTGGTAGAACACCATCCTCTAACACCTTCGCTCAGATCAAATCTTTGTCAACAACTTTTGATTGCGCTTCCTGTCATGATCAGTGCCGGCCCGTGTCACACTCCCGCCTCCTTGTCCGCACAGGCAGCAATGTCATTCTCAGCGTCATCTCGTACAGCAGATGCGCCTCCATGCTAGTTCGCCGCCTGCACTGGCTCAACGGCGAACCTCCTGACCACCAAGGCCACAACGGCCTTCATCTGCACGTATGGGCCAGCTTGGAATACCGGGTGCCTCGACGCTCCCACTGCCACGAACTCGACGTCGCCGTCGAGCCACCGCTCAGGATGGAACTCGCGGCATCGTCGCCTCCATACTTCCTCAGTAGTTTCAACATCCTCCCATATCGCCGCACGTGTGTGTGTGTTTCGAGTTGATGCCATGATGGGCATTGGCGGTGGCTGGTACAGCAGCATCTCCTCGTTGATCACCACATGCAGGTAGTGCATCCTCCTGAGCTCGTCGTAGCCTCCGTCGTCGTCAACGCCGTGGTCCTCTCCATGGAGCGTGAGCGATGAGCCGATGACGCCTCCGCGTACACATGCCGTTCACGTGGGCGCGAGGAGCCAGAAGAACCATGTGAGCGCGGAGGACGTGGAGTCCTTCCCGGCGAGAGGACGAAGCTGACGGCGATGTCCAAACCGCTGTTTCGCCTCCGGCGACCAGAACATTGTGCTGAGCTCGCTCCCCTCATCTTCCACCATAGCTGCCGCAAACCGCAACAGCAATTGCTCGTCTTCCTTGCCGTCCCGATGCGACGACCGCTCCTCCATGATCACCGCGACGTGCTCATCGATGACGCAAATGGCCTCGCGGAGCCTCTTCTCGCTTCAGAAGCCAGCAAACCTCATTGCCTTCCACACGACGGGGGTCAGGTGGAGCATGGGCGCGAAGGAGATATTGAGTCTTGACGGCGTCGTCGAACGCCTCCAAAGTGCTGGCGACGGCGTCCACGGCCCCGGCCGGTGGCCTCGGGCCCTCGCCGAGCATGAGCAGCGTCGAGCCCTCAGCCTTGAAGGGCATGATCAGGATCATGTGTCCCGTGCGACCGACAGATCGAGAGGGGATTATGATCTAAAACGTGTATGGATGGTGATGGAAGGGCATCGGAGATCTGTACCTTGCAACTTAAATGAGTAGACATGTTGGACACGGTTAGGGGCTAGATGTTCCGTGGTTATTGAAGGAGGTATGTAAGATCTCAAATAATGGAAGGCTCATATGACATGGAGTTTATATCAAACGGTTATTAATGAGGAAGAGTAAGATCTTCGACGACGGAGGGCTCATATAGCACAACATCAAGATCGAACGGTTATTATAGAGGAAGAGCCTCCTCGAAAAAACTCGCTCTTTTATAGTGTGATGATAGTATTTAGTTAAAATTAAAAATCTTTGACTTCTCGAAAACAAGATTTACATGCTTTTTGAGATGGAGTATTTGTGTCTATAAAAAGGTGGTCCATATCAACGGAAAGAACATAACTTTTTTTTATAATAGACATATTAAGATGCAAGGAAAAAGCATATATACATATACAGTCGGCACGTGATAACACTGAGGTGATTTGGCCAACTGAGGCCATTTTGCTAAGTTAAATATTTGTGGAAACCTTTCCTTGCTCTCATGCACATTCGACAGTCTTCAGTAAGCAGTCCAAATTGCATACAAATAATTCTACTCAGGCATGCCAAATACAGTATGCTTGCCTCATGAGATGAAAAAACAGCCTGATTTGATGTCTAATTAAGTGTCCTTCCCATAAGAATAGGTATATGATACCTATCCACATCAAGCTCACCATGAAACCAAAATGGCTTGGGTGCATTCCATCTGTCATATGATATACTTTTGCAACATAAGTTGGTTGTTAAAAAAACAAATGCCAATTAGAGAATAGAAAGAATACCTTGCCATGTCTAAATTCTTATCAGGATGTTCCAGCACAAGAGCACCATTATCATCAATTTCCATAGGGCCATTTAAATCCATTCCCATAGGGCCATCATCAGCAATTTCCATATCCATAGAAGAATCTAATCCTCTGTTGCAGGATACTCTGCCCCATCCAACATATTTTTTCAATGTAAGTTCCTAGAAATGTACTACTATGCCTACCCAACTAGTATTGAGACATTGAGGATTAAAAGAACCTTTCAGATTGTAGTGCAAAATTTTCCACTCTTCCCAAAGCTTCAACAATCTTACTTTTTGGTACGACAGGAGTTAGTTTACTTCCATTATAGAAATTCATTCCCAAAAAACTCCCACTAAAATCAATTAGAGGGCCTCCAATCCCAGCCTACAAAAGAAAAATAGAAGCCCAAAGTTATGAGAGAACTTGAAATACCTTGGCTAGTTCAGTAGATTACTATAATTCTTGGGAGATCATATTCTAATGGAAACTATTTGTCCTGCTCACCATTATAAAAAGATAAATAATAAATAAGAGAAATTCATCATGGTACCTTGTTGATTATGCAAGTGGACAGCATAGTGTATTCTGAGTTTCCAGGCTTCACTTCACCAATTGAGGCCATTAGTAGTCCAAAGGTAGCATCACGCCCTACAGCTACTACTTTTTTTAGGTGACTTCGGTTTTTTATTGAAAATGTCTTCTGGACGAACCGAATGGAAATTCTTCTCAATGCTGACAATAGCATAGTTAGAGCTTAAATTATACAATTCCAATGTCCCATTGGCACGTTGATTTGGTGGAAGAAACACCTCAATCTGTAATAATGAAGTGAGCTCAGTTAGTTTTATATATATAATATATATATATATATGATATTGAAAGGATGTCAGGAGCACCAACCCTCAAGCTATTGTCAATGGTTAAACCATCATGGCCTCTAACCAAACTGGCTGAAGTCAGGATCAAAGTGCGTTCATGCCACTTTATAAGCAAGCCTGTGCATGCAAAAAACCTACTATGTCCTACAGATCATAATTTGTCATTACACTGAAGATAAAATACCAACCCAGAAAGTAATGAGCATCTACAGCTGTAAAAAACCTTTGAATGAGGCAAGTGAGACAACACGACGTGATATATCTGTAACAGCTTTTTTTGAAAGGCGCTCCCAGACAGGCTCCCCAGAACCAGAAGGTGGACTACCAAAACGATACGTTTTCCATGCACGTACTCTACCAAAGTATCCTTCAAAACGATTAAGCAATTGTCCATTGACTGCTTAAAGAAAGAAGCTCAGTATTAACTATAAAGTGCTGCACAAGAAAAGATGTTAGCAATATCAAAAGTAACAACTTACATTCAAGCACAAGTGGTGGTGGCATGGGATAGCCTAAGGATTTTATCCGGTTAATAGTATGAAGAAATCCTGATACAATAATATGATTAATATTAGCACTGGTATATATGATAACACCCATGATATTTTGCAGAATGATCAACAGGTAGCATTTATAATGATAGCTTGCATTCTGATCCACACCTGAAGGGATTATATTTGATACACCATCAGGTAACGAATATTCACGGAAGTGGAACTCTTCACAACTGCATAAAACACAGAGTTGTTCTGATATAAATAATAAGAAATAAATAAAGTAATCAAACAATAAAACAGTCATACCAACACATGAACCGAATCGGGTGCAAGGGATCAAGGTATAATAAAAAAAAAGATTAGGCAACAAGCTTGAGAAGATTCAGGGGCTGCTGGGTTCCAGTACACGTTTGCCTTGCTGGCCTCGCCGCGGCAGCACGAGCGACGAGGTGCTCGCTCGGACAGGTGAGCCAATTTGGCTCTCCCATGACAACGAGCTGATTCTTTTCACCAAGGACTTCTATATGCTCAGGTAAAGAAACCAAACATTCTTTCATGCTAGCCATCCTGGCTCCGCAAGGCCAAACAGCATACGGCAGTGAAACCAAGCAGCCCCTCAGATGTCATGAATTTTGGCCATTATCTGAATGAATTGTTAGTTCTTCCTCATTTAGATATATATGAATACTATCTTCATCATTAAGCATGAGAACTAATTTAGTAGCAGGAGATGTGGCACTGAAAAAGGTATCCACCAGGTAGGGGTAGCCAGAACCAAACTGTTTTCAGTCTACAGACTAGGGCAGGAGATGGGGTTTGGAACAAAATAATAACAAAGCTAACTAGGGAATATCTTGTAAAGGCTATAGAGTGTAGAAATATCTTGTAAAGGCTATAGAGTGTAGAATACATACTCGAGTATCCGGAAAAGCTTCAAGCGTCGACGAAGTACCTCCCTCGATAGGAAGATGTATCTTATATTTGCATCGCCATGAGGACAACACCTAAAGTTCATCCCAATGAATCTCATACCATTTCCGTCACATGGATTTTCCATTTCCACAAGTGGCCCACCAAGTACTGCCTAAGACAAATGTAATTGGTGCCATGTATAAAGGAAAATTGCAATTTTCTCTTTGGTCCACAAAGAAAAACAACTGACATTACAATGCATTTTTTTCAATATCCATAACATAAGAAACTAATCGACAGCATACCTCTGAGAAATTTGGACTATCAGAAATCCAGGTGTCATCTGATCCTGTTGCAGACACATTCATAGTCATCAAACTGCCTGTCTTGAAGGCACGCCCAGCAGCTATTATAGAACCCTTTGGAGCAATAGCAGGTGCATCAAGACCCAGATCCACAGGTTTGACACCTAGGAAACCTAAGGATGTGACAATAGCAATATCGACATCAAAGAGTCCCAAAAATCCATCAGTAGCTCTTCCATTAGGAAGGCGCACTTCAACCTGTTGTGCTAAAAAGCAATACATCAGCACATAATGGCCATAAGTAGCTTGAATAAACAGCGCAAAGTCAAGGAATACTGATTAGTAGAACTGACCCTCAATTTATCATCTCCGTTTCTATGCTTGTTGAATTCTTCAACCAGATGTGCTGAAGTTACAAATCTTGATAGACGAAGTTTAGATTTCTCATCAGGTATTGGTATGCCCGAGCATGCAAATAACATCTTATCTCCTGCACAAGATTATGATCAAAACCATAAAAAGCAAAAACTAGATACAAAGTAGGAAAATGAGCAAACAGAAGCAGCACAATCACCATCAAACAAGGCCAGTGAGACGACAATGGAAGACAAACGTTGAGCATTATTGGCACTTCGATAATTATTTTGACAGGATGGGTCTGAATTGCCAAATGATTTCTCTTCAAAATTAGTGCTCGAAACAACTCGATCACGAAAACTGTAAAATAGGAACTCCTCAGCAGCACGGCGTTCCAACTCAAACTCACGCGCTGCTTTCTCAGCATTTCTAACTAATAAACAAACAAGATACACATCTGTGAGTATTCTATTAGAGCTGTATGTGCAAGAAAAGGAAGAGAGCCTGCAAATTAGAAGTCAATGACTCACGTTTGAAGAATCGTTTTATGTGGGCTTTTTTGTGACCACTCCCATTTGAAATTAATGGTGACGTAATTTTGTTCCTTCTAATAGTGGCTCTCTGCTCTCTACTCAAACCTCTTGTGCAATCAATCCTCACTCGCCTTGTGTAGTCAATAGTCCACTTGTCTGTCAGAGTCTTTGCAGTCCTAGGGCACTCCTTGTTTCTCAGAGTCTTTGCAGTCCTGAAGCAGAATGTTAATGCAAACACTGAGTAGAGCAATGAAGGCCTTGCTATAAAGTTTGATTTTAAAACCCAAGATGTCAAGTACCCAGGTACCTTACAGTTTCTCAGGCCACTGAAAATAGTATTAACCAAATCATACTATGAAACAATACACCCACATATGAAGTTCTAAGGTTCAGTACAAAACTGAAATGATTTTTAAAAACAGTACACAAACATGAAGTTCTCAGGTCCAGTACAAAAGTGAAAATGATTTTTATTTAGTTTAAAAGGCTCCAATTTATCGTTGTTGTATACACATGGGAAAGTGGTAGAAACACCCACAGCACCTACCTAGTTATCAATAGGAAGGACAAACTAAATTATTTAACTAGACTCATTAATCGGTTACCCTACGAAACAGAAAAGAAATCACCAATCCCACCAATCCAAACGTTAGTCCCTTAATCGGTTCAGTAACTAGTTGTTGTGATAGCTCATTAGAGAGCAAAGTTATTTATGATGAATAAACACTAATTAGCTCAAAGCAACACAAATAGATACTTGCTTCGAACCATAACTCTGTCAGCATGTTCAACTATAGCAAATATAGATACTTACATCGCGTAACTTCTCCCGCCAAAGCAGGCGAATCAAGGATGGGTTTAGGGATCTAGAGGCCAGCCACGAGGTGCGTCGCCGTCGCCGCCGTAGCCGCCGCCGCCGCCGCCGCCGCCTTGTACAGGCCGGAGGTCGCTGTCACTCGTCAAATCGCGCCCGGCGGAGATGCGTCACTGCTGCCGCCTTATACAAGGCGTACTGCTGCCGCCTTATACAAGGCGTAGGTCGCTGCCACTCGTCCCGTCGCGCCCGGCGGAGATGCCGCCGGCGGGACGCCTAGATCCGCGTGCTGCCTAGATGGTTTAGGGTTTGTTTTGCTTGTGCGCCGGCACCGGTTGGGCTGCGAGTTATTGGCGACAGGTTAGGAAAAAACTTGTATACTGCCTCCTGCAAAAACGTCCTCTAACTTTTGGGAAACCAACCCCCCGTCCTTGTCAACCGTTCGTTGAATTTTTGCAAAGAAGCCCAGTAGCCCCAACCGTAAGCACCGCACCCGTTCTTTTTTTCCAGTTTGTTTCCCGCCCGCCGCAGGTGTGCTAAGTTACCCTATGTGGTTGCCGTATTTCGTATTGGATTTCGTATTGGATAAGGATATTTTGATATCAATACATAATGGATATATATATGGTAGACACATATATACAAAGTATTTTAAATAAAAAATTAATTTTAGATATTATTTAGACTAATACGTATTCATGACATATCTTAAATAAAAACATCTAAATTATAATATAACTTTATAGTCACAATACAAACACGCATCTTTCTTTTGATTTCTCTAAAGATAGCATAACAAACTAAAGACTCTTGTATTATATATATGTTTAGCTTTTGTATTTTGAAAATATGATGAATATGTTTGACTATTGGAGTGTGTACAAATTAAAATATAAAAAAAATAAGCAAGAGATAAAAAGATTACAAGTATTTAAAATTACGAAGTTACTACTATTTTAAGAATGCAAATATACATATTTTTTGTTTATATCTATTTATATTAAAAAAAGATAGTGAAACGTATCCGTATATTGTGATTTTTAGAAAAAAAATATATCTATGTATCTATATCCATCCGATATCGATACATGTATCCATATTAATACTATATAGCAGGTGTGACCCCTTGTTGTAAAATATATGGATTCTATTCTAGAAGGAAAGGAGAAGGAAAAAATAATAATTCTAGTCCATTTTTATGTGGGCTTTTACCAAAAAGTCTTAGGCCTTAGCAAGACTATATATGAGGAAGATCTATGATATAATTACTAATAATCAGCGGAGTCAAGAATAGTACCCTTATCTACTATCTTGGTCATGAGAGACGGAAAGGAAAAGGTCCTAACCTCTAGTAATATGTTTTATAACACATTATTAACACGACAAACTCTACGTCGACATCATCATTGAAGCCACCGTCGATCTGCCGCGTTGACACTCGTACCAGCGTCCCACTGCGACTACTTCGACAACGTTAACATCCTCAACATTGTTAGCGGAACGGATCTACTATCTTTGCCTGCAACTAATCTACATTGCATCAACATATACCGTCATCATCAAGCAGACAGATCTACAATACCAAGACTGTTAGAATTTATATGGATAATACCTCTAAATCCATATTGAGAAATTCTATTAAATCTTAAAGGCTCAATATCAAAGTTTCCTATCTATATCTTTTATAAAAATAACCCCTACTAACTATTCTATCTAAACCCACAATGATCCACATCCTCTCTTAGCTTGGACAATGCAATTCAGTCTCATATACAACAGCCATCTCTTCGACTCCCTCCCACCAACGCATTACATGATGGATTATCTATTCGACTCTCTCACTCAACGTCCACCATCACCAAACGGACAGCCACGGACATTATTTCCATCGATTCCTCTCCCACATCAATGCAAATGTGCTCATCGACGTAGGAATTGAACCATTCACTGCAACCTTCACGTTTAAATAAACTAGACGAAATCCCCACGTGTTGCTGTGGGGGTCCTCAAATAAAAACATATTTAGACACCATCTAAATCTATCTACCCTTACTATATCTAAGGGTCATCTCTCCTCTCAAAAGTTCTAGAAGTTTTCTTTTATATAAAATCATATATATTTTAGAGGACCACATTAATCTATGTGATATAAAATCTTGATGGATTTTTTTTGTTAGAAACGGGTTTATGTATAAACATCATTAAAATATCATCCACCGGAATCGCTTAACCCTACCATACCTAAAGGTCATCTATCCCCCTCTCAAAAAATCTGGCAGTTTTCCTTCACAAAATCAAGCATATTTTAAAAGACCTCATATAATCCATATTATATGTAATTATGCTAGGTTTTTACTTAGAAAGACTTAAACGTTTAAAAACGTTATCTAAATATATTCATGTGAGATCTTGTTTTGAAGAGTTTATTGCGAGGAATACCATGGGATAATAGGATTTAATTACAATATTTGGTTTAGGTGCTATAACTTTTTTATTTTAAAAAGAAATAGTTAGTGGAAGATAAGTATTGGTATAAATTAACTGCACCCTAAATAATAACTAAAATCAGATTATCCGTAAGCGCACAGATATATACTGATCAGCACTTCACCAAGATCAACCCGGTTTTAATATTGAACCCAAAGGAATAGTAGGTGATTTATAATCTAGCCTAGCATTCTTAATCTAAGCAGAGTACAAACAATCTAGAAAACTATTAAGATGAAGAAATAGCTAATGTACTCTAGTTCTAACTACCGATAAACTTTGTATAATATCGTCTTATCGGACAAGTACACTGAATAGGAGAAGAAACAGAGTAATCTACCTACCAGACACCTATAAGCCTATCAGTTCTATCAACGGAAAGTGGACTACAGAGGATTCAACGTAGTTATAAAGTCACCTACGCGAGCTACCACTATCCGGCTAATCAGGGGACATTCACAAGTAATCATAACCCAGACATCACATCTACGCTACGAAAACTACTCTGACCTAGGAGCTACCCAAATCAAAGTACTCAATATAATATGAGTTGCAAGCCAAAGAACAAATATGAACAACTGCTTACTTGAATCAGAATGGCAAATATAAAAGTATCTCAGAACGCAGCTCTAGGCGAAGAAGCCGAATCTAGACAAATACAGCTCCTGAGGATGCTCCGATAGGTTGGGGCTCCTCCGAATCTCTACTCTTCTACTCTATCTCTCTAATCTCTATCTTGATTGCTAGCCTGGATCTAGTGGATCTCTATCTAAAGAACTCGACTCTTCATCTCTTGATCTGGCTTCCTCCTTTTATAGCCCGGTGGGATTGATATGCGCCATTGGATTAAACCGACGTAGCAAGCGGTCAAGATGACTCCTCAGAGGCGGTAGAGGAAGGTTCCAGAAGGGGTGGCCAACCGTAACCCTAGGGGGCCTCCCGACGCAGGGGTGGGGCCAACCGGCCCCACTTGGCTTCTTGGCCCCCCTGTTACTTCGGGTGTCTTTTGAAGTATTTCTGAACCCTTCGGTGATATCCTTGCGCCACGGTTAAGTTTCGTGGTTAATTAGCACTTAAATCCCTCTTTTAGGCTTTTCTGGAAAATTTCCAAAAAATATACAAATCACCAAAACTCGTGGAAATTGTCAGTGATAACCCTATTCTTATTATATATCCATATCTCGAGAAGTGGTAATTGCTAATAAATTTTGAACGATAACAGGTGTCAACAATTACCCCACACTTAGGCTTTTGCTCATCCCGAGAAAAAGGTTGGTTTTTAGTAAAATGGATACTTATTCAATGCATAACTTGGAACTTAAATTATATAGCACTAGTCTAGTAATCATGTATTATAAAATTTTAAAGTGTTTATCATGAGTCCTCAAGTGATTGCGAAGTAAGAGAACTTAAGATTGATCACCATTTCTTTAATTATGTCTTTTGGAGTGGAGGTAAATTTTGTAAAAACATAGCTTCGACCCTCTCATTTATAGTGGCACTATTGGTAGTGACATAAATTAGATATTTTTATAGTGAGGAAGAGATATCATATTCCTAAATCAGGAAAATTTTTCTCTTCTAGGCATATTATGTTGGAGAAACCATGAGCTTTTCTTTTTGCTCAACGCATGATTATATTTCTTTCTTTCTTTCTTGAATCGAGGTTCCGAACATTTGTCCCTTTTTATTTCCTTGTGATCTATCTTTTTGAGGTTTTAGACACTTATCCCTTTTTATTTTTTTAGAATCTTTTTGAGTAGCTCATGCCTCCTTTATAATATTGCTCAAGACAGTGAATTTTATCATCATATGATGCTGGAAATATGATAAATCTCTCAACCAATGCTATAATTAAAGTTGATTGTTATGATTATTATTGTGTTCTATTACAAAGAGGAGTGAGGCTAAGTGTTTTCAAATTTTTCAAAATAAAATCTCTAAAGATAAATTATCAGAAAGTGAATAATCATTATCTTTGCTATCTTACTTCCCATAATAACTTAGTCAATCATGAAGTACTATAAATTTCATAATAAACATAACTCTAGAGAGGTGTCATATAATTTATTTTTTAAGTCATGGATTGAATGGGTTTATTGTTTTTAAAGCATTTAATATGTAGATTTATACTTCGGATCAAAACTTAGAGTATAATATATGCAGTTGAACTGTAATTAAGTCGAACCTGACCGTGACCAAAACGAGGAGGCAAGAGGAGGCAGGGGGCACCGCCCGGCCCTACAAGGGCGTCGGCCGGCCCCACCTTAGGGGTCCTGTGGGTCCCGCTTCACGTGTGCGGTGTTGGTTTGATGTCTCTCCGAATTACGCTGTTTTTCCGATCGTATTTTTGCTTCATGATTAATTGTGCTTCCCCACACTTGTTTTTCTACATACTTTCTGCGCAATATGTGGAGACAAAATATTCTAAAAATAGAGAGTAGAGTAGATAACACACATTAATATAAAATAAGATACTTTATTTATTTATGGTGGTGGTATGAAATAATGCAATAGACGCTTTAATGACTGAGCTAACGACTGCCCTAGCTCATTAGGCGTTGTCCTAAGAAAATAACTTGACTCGACTGACTTAACTAATTTAACTAGCGGAAGTGTGCCTTATTGGATAACTAGGCAGTTAATGCTGCCCTTCATTATTGAGACCCTAAATTATTTTCCTTGAGGGCCACAACCTCTTCTTCAAGCTTATCTTTGTCGCGCTTGAGGCTGCGGATTAACTTGAGATTAACCCCAACCTTCTCTTCTATGTCTTATATGAGCTTGTCCGTCAGCTTGTTAGATGTTTCCATCTCCTTGACAATGTTGGAGAGGCCCTCAAGCTTCTCGTTGAGAGTGCATAGGGTTGGTGATGGTTGCTTGGAAACTTTCTCCAGTGCTAATGCTGATGCTGCCCTCTTCCTCTTAGGCTTAGGCTTAGGCTTAGGTGCGATAGGCTCAACGTAGCATACTTCATCAGTATTTGCATGAATTCCTTGAATAGAAGGACGAGCAGCATTGGTGTACTTAGCGCATATTAGGTTACCCTTCTTGTCGGTCTCGACTATCACGAGTCGCTCATTAGCTCTAGGTGCAAGAAGTTGGGTATCCTTAGGGATAGCAATCTGCTTTCTTTTAGCGGCTCCTTCAAGCATCAGCCTTACAGGTGGTGGAGGAAGAACAGATGGATCTTGCACGTAGTAGACTTGCTCATGATGCCGGGGGATTGTTGCAACTTGCTTTAGCGGCACGATGGCGAGCGGCTTCGGCTGCGCGAGGACGAGAGCCTTCGAATCATCGCTAGGGATACTGTCGAAGTCCACGCCGTAGGAGACGATCGCCTTGTTCGCTATTGCTAGTAGATCTAGATTGGAGAGCTCTCTTTAAAAGGGAGAGGTGGCTAGTTATGGAATAAAGTTGAGGAGGTCTAGGTACATATTTATATGGGTTTTTAGGAGATAGAATGAGGATAAAACCTAGGTTCTACGGGATCCGTACGAAAGAATATCCGATTACGCGTGGATAATATGCGAATATACGTAGGAAGAATGTAGAAGGATAGGGGACGAAAGTCGGGACGAGAGGGCGTAGGGAGGTGCCGACCGGCCCCACCCAGGGCCCACCTCGGGTGCCCTTCCATGGGGTGCTTCGAACTCCTTCTATGTTTCTGTTCGACGTGTTTTCGGATAAAAATTCATACTAGAATAAAATAGAACTCAATAAGTTGGTAATTGGATGAAATTCAATTTCATCCACCACTCCTGAATCAAATGGCTCAAAATAAAGTTTAAGTCGGTGTTTATTTACCTTGAATAACGTACCTTCGTTTATTTGTAGAGTTATTGCTCCATGCGGTGATGAATTTAGAATGGTGAAAGGTCCTTCCCATTTGCTCCTTAATTTTTCAAGCCCAAATAATTTGAACCTGGAATGAAAAAGTAATACCTTATCTTCTGGTGCAAACTCCTTCTTGATCCTCTTATCATGCCATTTCTTTGTTCGTTCTTTATAGATCTTCGAATTGTGATAAGCCTTCTCTCTCCATTCTTCTAATTTTAATAATTGTATCTTTCTTTTTTCTCTCCAAAGAGCTTTCTAGATCCATGTTCCATCTTTTGATAGCCCAAAGGAGCTTTATGTTCCAATTTAACGGTAAGTGGTAGGTCTTACCATATACCAATTAATATGGTGACATACCCATAAGCTGTCCGGTATGCCCATAGTGCATCAGGTAACCGATCCTTCTATAAAGTTTTCATTTCATTTACTGTTTTTTGGAGAATATTTTTGATTTGTTTATTGGATGTTTCTGCCAGGCCACTTGTCTGAAGGTGGAGTAGCGACATTGTGTCATATTCCATGAGCTGTAGGTATAAGTGAAACTTCTTATCAGTAAAATATGTTCCTCCATCACTTATAATCATTCTAAGTGTTCCAAACCTTGGAAATATAACTTCTTCAAACATCTTCTTTTAGTATTTTGAGTTAGCATTCTTGCATGGCATAGCTTCTACCCATTTGGATACATAGTCAACTGCCACTAAAATGTACTCATAATTCTTTGACTTCATAAAGGGTCCCATATAATCAATTCTTCAGACATCAAAGAGCTCTATCTGAAGGTTGTTAGTGAGTAGCATAGTATCTCTTGCATTGATATTTTCATGCCTCTGACATGCTCCACATCTTTAGATAAAATCTTTGGTGTCTTCATACATGGTTGGCCAAAAGAAACCACTCTGCCAGATTTTTGTATGTGTGCGGAATGCCCCATAATGACCTCCATATGGTGATGAGTGATATTTTTGAATGATCTGCATGCCCTCCTCTACTGGTACACATCTTCTGAGTAATCCATCAGCGCATACCCAAAGAGGTATGGTGGATCCCACATGTGGAGACGACTTTCATAAATGAGTCTTTTCTTATTTTCTCCTAGTGATACGTAACCTGCAACCATAAAGTTGACAATATTCGCGTACCAAGGATCTGTCTTGGTCACCTTAAATAGCATGTCATCTCTCAATGAGTCATTAATAGATAGTTCCTGGGGTTCTTTAAAATACATCCTAGACAAATAATCAGCAACATGGTTTTCTATTCCTTTTCTATCTTTAATTTTTAAATCAAATTATTACAGCAATAGAATCCATCTTATTAATCGTGGTTTAGCATCTTTCTTAGTGAGCAAATATTTAAGAGTAGCATGATCAGAATAAATAATTATTCTAGCTCCAACTAAGTAAGACCTAGATTTATCAATAGCAAAGACAACAGCTAAAAGTTCTTTTTAGTGGTTGCATAATTTAATTGTGCCTCTGTCATTGTCTTGCTAGCACAAACAATTTCATGATGCATTTTATTCTTTGTTTGTCCTAAGATTGCTCCTACAACATAATCACTAGCATCACACATAATCTCAAAAGATAAAGACCAATCAGGGGGTTGAATGATTGGTGCTGATGTAAGTGCTTTCTTAAGAATATTAAATAATTCTAAGCATTCTTCATCAAACTCAAAAGGTATATTCTTAACTAATAATCTAGTCATTGGTCTAGCAATTTATGAAAAAATTCCTTATAAATCTATGGTAAAAACCACAATGATCAAGAAAACTTCAGATTCCTTTTTATATTAACAAGGGGAGGTAGTTGTTCAATTACTTCAATTTTAGCTCTACCTCTATACCTCTTTCTAACACTAAGTGTCCTAACATTATTTCTTCTCTGACCATAAAATGACATTTTTCTCAATTGAGGACTAAGTGTTTTTCTTCACATCTTTACAAAACCTTATCTAAATTCTCTAGGCAATCATTAAAAGTTTTTTATAAACTAAAAAATCATCTATAAAAACTTCCATGATTTCTTCTATCATATCAGAAAATATAGACATCATGCATCTTTGAAAAAAAGCGGGTGTATTACATAATCCAAAAGACATTTTTCTATAAGTATAAGTTCCATAAGGACATGTAAAGGTGGTTTTGCTTTGATCATCGGGGAGGATAGGGATTTGGTGATATCCTGAATAACCATCAAGGAAATAAAAGAAAGAATGATTTGCTAAACGCTCTAACATTTTATCAATAAAAGGTAGAGGGAAATGTCCTTTCTTTGTTGTTTTGTTGAGTTTTCTATAATTTATACACATTCACCATTCAGTGACAGTTCTTTTGGGTATTAATTCATTCTTATCATTTTTGACAACTGTCATTCCTCCCTTTTTCGATACAACTTGCACAGGGCTTACCCACTCGCTATGCGGTACAGAGTATATGATCCCCGCGTGTAAAAGCTTTAGAACTTTTTTCTTTACTACATCTCACATCACATTTTAGAGTCTCCGTTGAGGCTCTCTTGATGGTGTAATTTCTAGATTGGTAAATATGCGATGGGTGCAAAGAACAGGGCTAATCTATTTTAGGTCTTGGAGTGAATATCCAAAAACAGCTCTATATTTTTCTAAAATAGTTATTAATTTATAAGTCTTTTCATCAAAAAGTTTATCACTTATAATCATAGGATATTCTTTATTATTATTTAAAAAAATATATTTAAGACCAGATGGTAATAATTTAAGCTCAATAGGAGGTTTAGGTGGTTCTAGTAGTTCATCAAGAGGTTCAGGATCAACAAGGTCCTCTTCCTCTTCATCAACGAAGAACTGGGTATCATCCTCTAAATCGGGTTGGATAAAATTTTTAAATTCAATAGCCTTAACCTCTTTTATTGGATCTAATTCGGAAAGGGGCTCTACTTTAAATTTCACTGTATGAGTTATAGGTATCAAAAAATTAAATCCTTTTCTAAATTAGACACTTATTTTACCATCATGACCTTCTTGAAGAAGTTTTATTATGGGTACTCCATTCATTATATTAAAATCCCACACATCAAAGATATATAAATTTAGTAAAATACGGAAATCATTAATAACAATGGGAAGTGCACTCAAAACTCCTAAACTAGAAATAATGTGTCCTAAACAACTTTTTAAATAATTTATTTATAGGGATTAGTGGTATGTCTTTCAAGAATTTTCTAGCAAAAGTATATGACATAATGTTGACTCCTATAACTGGGTTATATAAGGCTTTAAAAGGATATGCATCTACTTGTAACTTTATACTAACAGAGGGTGAATTTAGACGAATTACTTCAGGGGATTGCTCAGATTCTATCAACCAATCATCTCCCAAAATAAAGATCAATTCTCTTATTATTTCTCTAAGAAATTTTAAATTATTAGGATGTGAAAAACTAGAATTGAAATCTCCAGATTGTTTGGGGTTGAATAATTTTACGATAAAGTGTAGTATTCCTAAAATCATTAAAAAATCATCCTCTATTTCAGACATCCACTCGAAATTTGGAATTATCTCATTAGCTAGCTCGGGTTTTTAATTCAACTATAGATTGAGATGAACCAGGTAAATGTTCATTTTCAGCTAATCGAGAATTTTCTTTTAGCAACTCTTCTTTTTTTCTTCGGGGAGATCATTTAAAATATTAGTAAGAATAGTTTTAGCATGTTCAATAGTATGCCCTAGGCCAAATTAAGATATTATTTATTTCTATCATCAAAGCCTAAAAAGAAATGTTGTAAAAGCATTGGTTCTAGTAAAGCAAGATTAGGTCTAGAATTTATAAAACTATCAAAATGATCCCAAGTCTTGCCTAGCGATTTATTTTCTAATTGTTTGAATCCCATGATTTCAAATCGAAGTTTAGCGACCTTTTCTACTTGAGAAGAATTTAAGACAAAAGTATTTTCATAATATTTTTCAATCTCCTTGACTACTCCCAACATGGCGATTATACCATTTCTTGGCTCTGTGTTGACACTCCTTAGCGTCAACTTTTACTAGCACTTTAAACCTAAAGGAGAACTTGAAAACACACTAGTCTAGGGCTTTATCTGATAAATTCCATGAGTTTTGCATATTCTATATTTTTTAGGGTGATTTTTAGAAAAGCAGAAAAGAGGGGATTATAGAGCATAATTATCATGAAATTGATCCACATCGAAGCAACACCGCCAACAGACTCAGGAAGGGTCTAGAAGACACCCGAAGCAGTGGGGCCCACAGAGGAGACCAGATGGGGCCGGCCGGCCCCACCCTAGGGCCGGTCGGCGCCCTAATGTGGCCGCTGGCCGCCGCCTTCTAGAGTCTTCCTCCCTAGGTTGCATGGAAGCCAAGTAGAGCATCCCTACGTTGATTTGAGGTCGGTTTGATCCGACGGTGCACATGAGATGAAGACGCGGATCGCTGACGTGGCGGTTCCTTGCCCCCTACTCCACCTCGGCCTATATAATGACGCCCAAGGCTCCCCAAAAGGTATTCTACACCCCAAGGCTTCATATTCTTCATTAGATTAGAGTTAAGGTCCCTCTAGTTGATCTAGTCTAGTTCATCTAGTTCTAGCTAGTTCATCTAGATGTAGCAATTAGGAGAGACTAGTTCTTCTAGATCTAGACTTGTTTAGAGATTAGAGAGATTGAGTAGAGGAGTAGAGATTTTGGAGGAGCTCCCGCATGTTGGCACTTCTTCATGGTCTGTATTCTTTACGGATTCACTTCCTCGCTCGAGCTACGTTACGAGGTACTTTTGTATTTACCATTCCGATTTAAGTAAGCAACTTGTTCTTATTGTTCTTTGGTTCACATCTCATGATTGAGGACTTTGATCTTGGTCATTACTTGGTTGAAGTAGTATTTTATAGTGTAGGTGTGGTGCCCAGGCTAGATTTACTTGTGGATGTCCCCTGATCAGCCGAATAGTGGTAGCTCGCGTAGGTGACTTTATAGCTACGTTGAATCATCTGTAGTCCACTTTTCGTTGATAGGATTTATAGGCTGATAGATGTCTGGTAGGTAGATTACTCTATTTCTTCTCCTATTCAGGTCACTTGCCCGATAAGACGATATTATACAAAGTTTACCTAAGAGTCGAAAATAGAGTACATTAGCTATTTTCTTGTTCTTGATATGATCTATACCTAATTGTAGGATTAAGTCTATATACTTTGTCATTATCACAACTGTTCTCTGTGGATACGATATTTAAAACCTCCAGGTAAAATGTGACACTGGTATGATATTTGTGCGCTTGGATAATTCTACTTAAAACTTATTTAAATGGAGTGCGCTTAAAAATACCAACAAGCATTTTTGGCGCCGCTCTCGGGAACGGTTTGGTCGATCTTGACTATTAGTCTAGCTTAATCTTGTATTATACTTTTATCTTTTCTTATTTTATCCCAGTCTCTTTATTATTTTTATGTTCATCCTTATGGATGTCTTTAATCCTGATTTATCCCATTCTCTCCATTATTTTTATGTTCATCCTTATAGATGTCTTTAATTTTATTTTTATCTATCTTTATGACATGCACAAAAGCTTTAGGTCACTAAAATCTAATAAACTTATCATAATACCTGGCTATAAGCTGTGTCCATGTCTAATTAATATAATTTGAGATAACTTATCACCCAAACTAGATACGAAGTCTTGGTAGCTAAAATACAATCATTCCATTCCCAAGATTTAGCTATCGATTCTAAACATTTGAAATTCTACTTTGATGATTTAGACTTCCAGTTGGTTAAGATGCTCATAAATCAATACACATTAGATCTTCTCGAAAGAGCATCTTAGAAAAAGTGTAGTCAACTTCCTTTCCCTCCTGAAAGACATTGGAAAGAGTGTAAGGATGGCATGTTGAATGATGCCATAGAAGGAGAGCCAAACCACTTAGAAATAAATTCTATCTTCTCCCCTTCTATACCCACAATAAATGTCTTTAAACCCATCTCTAAATCCATTCTTGACCCCAATGAATCTTTCATGCTCTTTCTACTAAACTTTATAATAATCCTAGAAATCTATCAAGTATCTCAAGAATAAGAGTCATGAAGATTAGAGGAATACCTAAGAAGAGCAACAATAATAGAAGAAATGCATAGAACATACTAGAAATACATATACCATTGTGAAAGAATGGATGGAAGAAGATGAAGCTTTAGCATCTAAACTTGGTTTAAATTCAAACAGTAAGCTTAAATCAATTTCTTTAATAAATAGAATCTACCTAAGTTCAGAGGAAGCTTTAGATGAGACCAATCTTGAGACATCGATTCATAGGAAATCCTAGAAAATAAATAGGCATAAAATGATAGAGATAAACTTATTGCCGATAGACAACCATGAAGAGATACCCTTAAAGTTTGAAAAGGAGATTACATCGATGAGCATGGGAATTATCTCATTAATACTTTATCAGCTCCATACTCATATGAGAAATCTCCTGAATCTTTTGGTCTCTCTAATATTATCACACACGAGATCTTCAACCCCATTATTTTACCTATTCATAAAATCATTGGAAGGGTGGTTGTAGATGCATATATTTATGATAAATATTAAAGATCTCGTTGTAATCTGGATATAGTTGCATAAAGGCTAATGTTCTAGAGAAAACCACCACACCAACTTAAAGTACAATAATTAGAAGGTTTCCTAAGAACAACTTTGTGTCCTAAAATAACCACTGTTTAAAAAAAATTGAATTGAGTTTGCACCTTTTGCTGTAATATCCTTATAAATTGAGCATAGAGTTATAATTATCAAAATATTCCTTTGGATATTTTTGTCACTAACCATTTCAGGTTTGAAGTAAGAAAATAACTAATAGCAGCACTAGGTATGTCAAAACAACCATTATGTAATTTTGAATTACATCCACTCAAGCTTACATTTACTTGTAAAATTCTAGCTTGGGGAATGGTCTTATTTAGAAAATTCTATATTACTAATAATGGTTGTCTCTACTTTTATTCAATTTATTAATCATACTCTTTCATCTCTGTTTGATAATACTCTATAAACTTTTATGTTATCTTTGCTTGCTATAGTATGTTTAAGGTTTGAAGAAATTTCATACACCTATTGAATTAGGCATGGTGCTTAGTTTAAACTGTTTTCTTGAGTCATAATTAGACAAGGTATTTCGTTTGATTCTTGAACTAAGAGGTGCATTGATTTTACTTTCAAAGGCTTTTTGAATTAAGCGTGGTGTTTAGGTTAGAATGCCTTTCTAAGTCAAATTAGACGTGGTGTCTAGATTGATTTTTGAACCGATGGTATGCTTTAGTAGACATTGGAAATTTTGTTGGATTAACCCCTACAGGAAATTTTTTAAAATTAATTTGGGTAAGTCATAAGATAAATTCGAATTAGAGATGAGACAGAATACATTCTAAACTTCAACAACTTTATAGAGGAAGACACAACAAGCATTCATCATGAATAAAAGAACTGTGAGCATTAATGATTCATTCATTTTATCTTCTACTACAAGTTACTTTGCCTCAAACCATGTCCGTATAAAAGATGTTCTATGCTAAAATAATATCAATATTAATTCTTTTATTAGCATAGATAGAATAAAATAAAATACTAGACAAACAACCTATGTTCAAAAGTTGTATACTCCTTCAGGTATGTGTTGTCCACTAATCTATTACAGGCATAATAACAACTGAAGTGAAAAGAGTCAAAAGATCAAAGAAGTAAAAGATGATAAAAAGAATAGATGCGACGAGGAGGAGACAAGATGTTCATGAGTAATTCAAGATTCAAAAGGAAGGACCACCGGTCATTTACCCTTCATCACTTAGTACCATCACGCTCTAATAATGAAGGTAATATTCTAAGGTAAAGTGGTCAACTGCTCTTCTCTTGATCTTGATATACACATAAATTAAAATACAAACATGTTAGAGTTACAACTTAAATTGATTAACCTTGATTAACTCAACATGATCTATCTTTTAATATTATTCATGGCACTGTACTCTTAATCTCAGTCTTAACCAAATAAGTTAAAACATTATATTTCAATCTTGGGAAGATGATAGTAATACTCATGTGAAAATTTATATATAGATTAGACAATCCTTCCATTGGTTAAGTAATTTATTCTTTTACGCCATAAAAACTTAAATGCAACATTAAATGCTTAATCTTTTGATCCTACCACTCATGGTATAAATACACAATTCATGTAACACTAACTTTATTTTGTTCAATGTGCCCGAGGATAGAAAAAAAAAAAAATAAAGAAATAGATTTGGTTCTATTGGTGTTTTTCCACCAGCCAGAACCCATGCATTGATCTCTGCCTTGGTTTTTGTAAACAGGACAACACACCGAGCAAAATTTATTAATTCTACAAGTGAGAGTTACGTGAGCATGCACACGAGCAAGATCTTTGCCACCATAATTAAAAAGCTCTACTTCAATCTGTTGGCCAAATCAAAGAATAAAGGTGACATCATCATCACTAGAGGTATGCAACCATCATGACCTCCATCTCTCAAGATGGAGAGATACACAAGAGTGGAAGAAAAAGTTCTATCGGTAAACTTAAAATTCCGTACCCTTCTCATAAGGTAATATAGTAGTTATCTAATTAATTAGTATTTCTATCTATATTAATAATTTTAATTTAATATATTCATCTTCATAAATATTAAAAAGAAAATAAAAAATCTTTATTGCTTCATTTCTTTGCATCGAAAAATATTAAAATCCCCATGTGAATAAACTTATGGTAACCCTATAGGAATATTTCTTTGTGGTGGTATAAAAAATGATAATAGCATCTGTATTTACTTTCTCGCATTATAAAAAAAAGAATAATAATAATAGCTTCTATATTTACTTTCTTGCATTATGGAGAATTCTAAGCCCCATAAGAATAAATATTCTCTTTAGAGACATAAAAAAAATAATACAATTATATTTATCATGCGCATATATATTTAATTTTTTTTGCATAATTAATCTTGAAAATTATAAAAAGAGAATCATACTAGAACTTGTCAATTCAAATCAACTCAAAGAATAATCAATTACTTATTGGTGATCATTAACCTCTTATTAAATTCGAGCCTTGAGTTACATTTTTCTTGTTGGAATATACTTATGCGAGAACAACATTATGACAAGGAGAGAGTCTATCGGTGGCACCCACCAGAACCGCTGCTGGTTAGCTCACTCTAAATATCATCAACACCAAGTATTGCAAACATCTAGCTTGGGGGAGGAGCATCCCCTAGTTATCGGTAACTATACCTAGGCGATTATCGAGTCCCGCTTTTATATAGTTATAGAATACCAAAAATATGTGAGCACATGAAGGTTCACAATAGTATAATAGTAAAATTTAAAAATACCAAAAATATGTAAGCACATGAAGGCTCACCCTTAATTAAGAAAAACACAAAAAAATATTTGGGCACATGAAGGCTCGACGTGATCGAAGGGATTAGCTTGGAGGAGACGCACCCCCGTTATCATCGTGATTAAGGTATGTCTTTTCTATTAGTTTTATTTTAGTAAGCTATAGTGTGTGTTAGATTTAATAATTAAAGTTGTTTGAAGAACTCTCTCTCTAATCTTTTAAAGTGAAAATGATGAATAGTTGCTCTACTATGATTCCTTTCAAATGCCTAGTTTTTAACCATGGATTCTTCTAAGTTTTAGACATAACTACTTTAATATAAGAATTTACTCTGAACCTAAAATTTGTGGAGACATATGCTTGAGCTAAAGTCTAGATAATTGATTGATATGATAAATGAAGGTCTAAACTGCTATTTATCTTATTCCTAGCATTACTAATTTCTGGAGATTTATTTTGAAAACTTAAAATCTTACATGATGAGCTCTTGTATGATAAAATCTAAATTCTTACCAAAGCCATATATGATACATTTAGAATTAGAAAAACCTTTTCATATTTATGCTGCTTGCTTTACATTGAGTTTAGTCAACCTTTGGAATATACCTTATGAGAGTCTTGTCATGCTTTTAAAATCAAGATCACTCACGCACTCCATCCATATATCCATTACTCCTACTCTAGGATGTAAGCGCAATCATTTCCACTTTCATTTAGATCCACCTAAAAAAATATTTTTCTCCTACATTAGGAGTAAACACCTATAAATATACCCTATAGGCCAACCCCCGTTCAATTGCTCTAAGTTCTTATCATTATCTCTCCAATTATTTATATTCAAAGGATACATGTGGCTATGCAAAAGTATAAAAAAAGTGAAGAGTGAAAAAAATGGGAGTAAAAGATGGACAAGTGTCCCAGCAATTAAAACAATGGGTACACAGATGCCCGCCTCCTAGATAAAAAAAAAGAAAGAAGAGAGAATAAAGGTAGCCCATGTTTTCCGACGAAAAGTTCTAAGTTTTAAAGGAGAGAGTTATTTTTAAAGAGCAAAAGTAGAATTAGAATTAGCCACTAAATACCATATATACGTCTATCTATCATATTTCATACACACACACATCTTGATTTGATTGTATGTGTCGATTCTCTGTGGATCCATTGCTTGACTTTATAATATATGAATTGCAAGTATGTTCATCCTTGATTTTGTCACTCCTATGAGCTCCACTATAGTTGTAGGAAGGCATAACATCATTAATGTCTCAAGAGAGAACCATAAAACCACATATAATAAGAGACTTGAGGGTGTCATACAATTAAGCTCTGAGTTTTATTGTGAAAATTTACAAAACTCTGGAATATTGGTACTGTGAAGAATTTAAGATATAGTGCTTGACTTGATTGTTCTATCTTCCAATTGCTCAAGATTTATGCAAAAAGCTGTAAAGCTCCATAGTTAAAGGTAAAATGGGTAAGTTTAAAAGTTAGAGCAGTTTTGTCTAAACCAGAGGAAAACTTATGTTTAAAAGCAAGTGAGATTAAAAGAAACAAAAGTATTGCAGCAACTCCTGATCTAAAGTTATTAAGAACTAGATTTAGATTATTTGCCAAGGGACTGGCAAAAAGGTAAGCTTGGGGGTATTGTTGACACTCCTTAGCGTCAACTTTTACTAGCACTTTAAACCTAAAGGAGAACATAAAAACACACTAGTCTAGGGCTTTATCTGACAAATTCTATGAGTTTTGCATATTCTATATTTTTCAGGGTGATTTTTAGAAAAGCAGAAAAGAGGGGATTATAGAGCATAATTATCACGAAATTGATCCACATCGGAGCAACACCGCCAACAGACTCAGGAAGGGTCTAGAAGACACCCGAAGCAGCGGGGCCCGTAGAGGAGACCAGGTGGGGCCGGGCCCCCCACCTGGCCGGTCGGCGCCCTAATGTGGCCGGCCGGCCGCCTTCCTGAGTCTTCCTCCCCTAGGTTGCGTGGAAGCCAAGCGAGCATCCCTATGTTGATTTGAGGTCGGTTTGATCCGACGGTGCACATGAGATGAAGACGCGGATCGCTGACATGGCGGTTCCTTGCCCCCTACTCCACCTCGGCCTATATAATGACGCCCAAGGCTCCTCCCAAGAGGCATTCTACACCCCAAGGCGTCATATTCTTCATTAGATTAGGGTTAGGGTCCCTCTAGTTGATCTAGTCTAGTTCATCTAGTTCTAGCTAGTTCATCTAGATATAGCAATTAGGAGAGACTAGTTTTTCTAGATCTAGTCTTGTTTAGAGATTAGAGAGATTGAGTAGAGGAGTAGAGATTCTAGAGGAGCTTCGGTATGTCGGCGCTTCTTCGTGGCTGTATTCTTCTGGATTCAGCTTCCTCGCCCGAAGCTGCGTTCTGAGGTACTTTTGTATTTACCATTCCGATTTAAGTAAGCAACTTGTTCCTATTGTTCTTTGGTTCACATCTCATAATTGATGACTTTGATCTTGGTCATTACTTGGTTGAAGTAGTATTTTGTAGTGTAGGCGTGGTGCCTAGGCTAGATTTACTTGTGGATATCCCCTGATCAGCCGGATAGTGGTAGCTCGCGTAGGTGACTTTATAGCTACGTTGAATCCTCTGTAGTCCATTTCCCGTTGATAGGCTTTACAGGCTGATAGGTGTCTGGTAGGTAGATTACTCTGTTTCTTCACCTATTCAGGTCACTTGCCCGATAAGACGATATTATACAAAGTTTACCGGTAGTCAGAACTAGAGTACATTAGCTATTTCCTTGTTCTTGATATGATCTATGTCTAATTGTAGGATTAAGTCTATATACTTTGTCATTATCACAACTGTTCTCTGTGGATACGATATTTAAAACCTTCAGGTAAAATGTGACACTGATATGATATCTGTGCGCTTGCGGATAATCCTACTTAAAACTTATTTAAATGGAGTACAGTTAAAAATACCAACACTCTGCCCGTTAATGAAAACAGAAAGAGTTTCCATATTAAAGTTTCATCAGCCATGCCTTTAATGCTCAGACATGAACATGTTTGCTCAAAATCAGTTAAGTGGGAATAGGGGTTTTCGCTAGTATTACCAAAACAGATATGTTCCTGAAATAATTTAATTAATCCTGGGCGTAGCTTATAGCTAGATGATGTGATAGGTTTGGAAGATTCCATTGAATGGAGGTAAACCGGAAAAGGCACAAACATAAGAGCTTATCGGAACAAGGAAACGGAAAACGAACTCTGTGGCAACATAGGAAGATTCCAGAAGAGACGAAAAGGCACCACGCTGAGCCGGGGACCCGGAGGCCACCTGGCTAGACCGATCGGCCGATTTGGGGCTGGCTCCCCTCGAGGTCCGGTTCACCTGGTTCGCTCCGCCGCCTTTGAGTATCGGTCCTGGCCGCCCGCCAATGTCAGTTTGATCTGATAGCTCACAATCATCACCTAGGGCTATAAAAGGAGAGGCACCCCCATGGGAGAGCCCCCATTCATTTATTCTCATTCGAAGTCCGATTATCAGCTAGAAGCCCTAATCAGAGCTCCTTAGCTAGGGCCTAGATAGCTAGATTAGAACTAGAGGGAAGCAAGCGCAGGCTTGGATTCTAGAGCCATCAAGAGCTTGGATTTGGTATAGTTCTTACCTCCTTTTGCCTTTGTTCTCTTTCATTGTATAGTTATATGATTGCTACAATTGAATTGATGAATACTTATTTACTTATATTCATAGTTATCTTGTTCTTTGTATATTATGGTTATATGCTTAGCATAGCTAGATTAACATTATACTTATCCATAGGTTCGTATAGCACTCATCTAATTGATCATTGGGTGAGTGGTAAACATTATATAAGTGTGGTGCTTATACGTTGTTTATCTACGAATGCACCCTATAGGCCCGGTTTGGTAGATCGTGGGTGTGACATTCCTGTTGAGTCCTATGTAATCCAAACCCTGTTTATAGGTACAGTAGGGCTTGTATACGAAGGAAGGGCGTGCTATATTCTTAAACTTCCCTAGTATATCCACTACGAATAAATATAATACTAACCTTAGTATTGCACTAACCATAGCTAGGAATAACCCAAGAATATCTTTTGATGTTCTACTAGCAATCCTAATGATATAGCTAGGAGTCTCTATCTGTTTATACTGATGATTATATACTTACCTTTTCAATTTTCTTGTGACTTACCCCTGCATTAAGTAGCGAGGACATGGTTATGCCTATTCATTACACTCTAGGTCAACACACTACCTTTACATAGCCATGTAGATCTTCCTTTGGGAAAATATAAATGACAACCTGTAATACTCCAGGTAAAAATCCTACAATGGTATTTGATCTGTGCGCTTGTGGATATATTTTTATATTCTAAATGGTGGCATGATTTAATACCACACCCCTTGGTGTTATGCTGGGGATGACAACTTGGTATTCTAGTGACGGTGCGCTGCATAAGCATTTTTGGCACCATTATTAGAGATAACATTAAGAGATGTCAACAAGCATTTTTAGTGCTGTTGCCGGGGAAGGCAATTGGCAATTAGAGGGATAGTGATAGACCTAATAAACTAATGAGATAGAGGAAACTATAGACCCCTACTCAATGTAGGCTTACCCTTGTATTTTCTATCTTTATGAAATCTTATGCAGGGTAATAAATGAGTGGTTTTGATCTGCTAGATAACTACGTTGAAAATCCAGAGACTCTTTCAAAGAAGGAAATTCCAGCAAGTGAGGGATATCTTTGAATCTCCATCAAAGACACCCACTACTGAGGTTCGTTCTTTGGAGGAGCAAGCTCCTATAAGTGAAGAAGAAGAGCAACAAGACGGCAACTTAGCACCAGTCTTTAAGGAAATGGCTGATAAGTCACTACGTGAGTTCTCCGCTCCAAACACCAACAACATCCACACTAGACCTAACTGTTGGTATAAATTAACTGCACTCCATTAAATAAGTTTTAAGTAGGATTATCCGCAAGCGCACAGATATCAGGGGCACCGGAGGGTACAAGCGCGCCGTGCTCGACTTCACGGCCGTCGCCAACCGCACCCAGCGTCGTCTTCGAGCACCTTCTACCACATGAAGGCCGGCGGCACGCTCCGCGGGCCGCTCGTCGACGATGCCTCGGTCGTCGGCGTGCGCAAGAAGCCCGCCGTCGGTGGCCGCCGCCACCTGTGCCGGCCGCCAATCAAGCCCAGTGATGGACCCTTTCCATCCCCGCGCCCTCCCGCGCCGCTATAAAAGCCGGCTGAGTCCCTCCCCTTTCTCCCTTGCTGCTCCAAACCATAGCACCCCACTGCCACCTCCATTCTTCTTGTCTGGAGCTCGATCGCCGCTGTGTTCGTGCGCAGGAGCATCGCCAGGTGATGCCACCACCGTGAAGCCCTTCAATTTCCCTTTTGCATCACTATTTCTCTCGGATTTCGCTCACCGCCGCCATTTTTCTCTCTCCAGTCCGCCACCGTTCTCCTCTGGTCGCCACAACTCCCTCTCGATCGACGAGAACCCCTTCATCGAGTTCATGGAAGATGGTGCCGACATGTGGGCCCCGCTGCCCAGTAAGAGAGAGGGAAGGAAGGGGGCGCTCGGCGCCCCCTTGTGAAGGCCCGCGGCCTGATGAACCAGGCCCAAGCGGGAAAAGGGAGGGGGAGGGAAAGAAAAGACAGGTCGGTGGGCTGCTCGGGCCAAAAGAGAGGAGGGGAAGAAATAGAGAAAAGAATAGGCTTTTCTTTTTTAGGTTTTGCAAAAATAAACCAAAATCAAAGGGATTTGAATTTGAATTTAAATAAAGCTAAACTTACACACAACCAAAAATTATATGCACCAGCATGAATGCAACATAAAAGTTTCTACACCTTATATTTCATTTTAGTTGCGCACAAATATTATTCAGCCTATGTTTAAATGCACATGAAATTAAATAAAAACTCATAATTAATTACTAAATTTTAGTTTTTGGGTGTTACAAACCTACCCCTTAAAATGAATCTCGTCCTCGAGATTCGGATGATTGGAAAAGATGTGGGTACTTGGATTTCAAATCTTCTTCTCTTTCCTATGTTGCCTCATCTTCGGAATGTCTATTCCACTGGACCTTGCACATTCTTATGATCTTGCTTCTAGTGATCCTTTCAGCTATATCCAAAATTCTCACTGGATGTTCCTTGTAGGAGAGATTGTCATTAATGTCAAGATCCTCTAAAGGTAACTCTTCCTCTGGCACACTCAAACACTTTTTTAGCTGTGACACATGAAAGACATCATGTACTCCTGAAAGTCGTTCAGGTAGCTCTAGCTGATAAGCAACTTCTCCCTTTCTAGCCAAGACCTTGAAAGGTCCCACATACCTGGGGGACAACTTTCCCTTGGTATGAAACCTCTTAACTCCTCTCATAGGTGAGACTTTGAGACACACATAGTCACTTGCTTCGAACACCAATTCTCTTCTCCTAGGGTCCACATAACTCTTTTGTCATGACTGGGCAATCTTCAAGTTTTCCCTTATCACCTGCAGTTGTTTCTTTGCATCCTTTAATATTTTTGGCCCAAACACTTGGCTTTCCTCTATCTGGTTCTAAAACAGTGGTGTCCTGCACTTTCTACCATACAACACCTCAAATGGGGCCATCTTGAGACTCTTCTGATAGCTGTTATTATAAGAGAACTCTGCATAGGGCAAACTCTTATCCCAGCTAGTCCCATATTGTAAAGCACAAGCTCTCAACATGTCCTCTAATATCTGGTTAGTTCTTTCTGTCTATCCATCTGTCTATGGATGGTAAGCTGAGCTAAAATTCAACTTAGTATCCATGGACTCATGTAGCTTCTGCCAGAATTGTGATGTAAACTGAGTACCCCTATCGGAAACAATCCTTTTCGGCACTCCATGTAGACATACAATCCTTTCCATATATAGCTATGCTAGTTTGGCCCTTAGGTATGTAGTCTTGATAGGAAGAAAATGTGCTACTTTGCTCAACCGATCAACAATAACCCATATGGAATCATAACCTCTTTGGGTACGGGGTAACCCCATGATGAAATTCACGCCCACTTCTTCCCATTTCCATTCAGGTATCTTTAGAGGTTGAAGCAAACTAGCTGGCCTCTGGTGTTCTGCTTTTACTCGCTGACACGTATCACACAAGGCCACATGCTCTGCTACATCCCTCTTAAGACCGTACCACCAATACCTCTCTTTGAGATCAAGATACATCTTAGTGCTACTCGGGTGTATCGAATAGGCTAAATCATGTGCTTCCCTCAGAATAGACTCCCTAATAGATTTTACTTCTAGCACATAGATCCTCATGCCAAACCATAGTGTACCTTGATCATCCAAAGGGAAACCTGGTGCCTTTCCAATCACAATCTGTTCAGCAATTTCTTTGATCTTTTCATCCTCTAGCTATCCCGCATGGATTTCCTTCTCTAAAGTAGGTTCTACTTCCATCTCCATTACTTTAGCTACCATGCTCAAGTTTAGGTATGCAAACTCTTCACATAACTCCTTAGGTAACTAAGTTGCATAGGCTAGGTTGACATAATTCTTCCTACTTAGAGCGTCAGCCACCACATTAGCTTTACCCAGGTGATAGTGTACTTCTAGATCATAATCTTTTATCAACTCCAGCCATCTGTGTTGCCTCAAGTTTAGATCTGACTGGGTGAATATATATTTCAGGTCTTATGATCAGTATAGATCTCAGTCTTGTGCCTAATCAGATAGTACCTCCATATCTTGAGAGCATGAACAACTACTGCTAATTCTAGATCATGAGTAGGGTAATTCAACTCATGTTTCCTTAGTTGTCATGGTGAATATATATTTCAGGTCTTATGATCAGTATAGATCTCAGTCTTGTGCCTAATCAGATAGTACCTCCATATCTTGAGAGCATGAACAACTACTGCTAATTCTAGATCATGAGTAGGGTAATTCAACTCATGTTTCCTTAGTTGTCATGATGCATAATCAACAACTCTACTCTCTTACATAAGAACACAACCAAGACCTTGTCGTGAGGCATCACAGTAGATAAAGAAACTCTTGGTGATATCTGGCATAATGAGCACTGGAGCTGTGGTCAAACTCTTTTTCAATTCCTCAAAGCTGGCTTGACATTCCTTGGACCAAACAAATTTAGCATTCTTCTCTAGAAGGGCAGTCACGGGTTTTGCAAGTTTCGAGAACCCTTCAATGAACCTATGATAGTACCCAGCCATTCCCAAGAAGCTTCGGATCTGACTTACATCCTGTGGTGGACTCCAGTCCAGCACATCCTCCACCTTCTTAGGGTCGATTGCTACTCCACCATTAGAGACAACATAACCAAGGAAAGATACTTCTTTTAACTAGAACTCACACTTACTAAGCTTAGCATAGAGTTGGTGTTCTCTAAGCTTTTGCAAGACTAGCCTCAAGTGTTCCTCATGTTCTTCCTCATTTTTAGAGTCCAAATTGTGGAGTAAATGTTCTTCTAGATGTGGTATTTGTTTAGTGATTTTTTCAGCGGAGCCTTGGCTTGTCGTATCCGTCTGAATTTCATATTTTCGGATGTGAAAAGAAGTATAAATATCCTCATATACCAAACGTTCACTAATTAGTACTGCGTCTTCAAAATTGTAACCTTCCCAGGGCATATAAGCTACTAAAACGTTTTTTCCTAAAGCAAGTTCCCCGCCAACTGTAGCTGCTCCCTCCGCTAAAATTTGCCCTTTTTTAATGGATTTACCCCATGAAACCTGAGGTTTTTGGTGCATACAAGTATTTTTGTTAGAGCGCCGATGGGCAACTAAAGGAATACTTATGGTCTTCCCACTACTTGATAAAAGGATCTTGTGACTATCACTAGAAATGATCTTTCCCTCGCGTTCGGCTATAACGGAAACCCTCGAATCTAGAGCTGTTTGGCGTTCCAATCCAGTTCCAACAATGCACTTCTCGGATCGAGAAAGTGGAACTGCTTGGCTTTTTGATTTTGATATCGATTTTGATACATATAAGGTGTCCTACGGATAATGCAAATCGAAGCTATTTGATGTCTGACTCAGGCCTATATGTATATGACCGATCGATCGAAATACTCCAAGACTCCACCTTTGTCATATATTCCATATATCACATTCGATAGATATCATATTCATGGAATACGATTCACTTTCAAGATGCCTTGATGGTGAAATGGTAGACACGCGAGACTCAAAATCTCGTGCTAAAGAGCGTGGGGTGCCGACAGTTCATCACGGAAGAAAGAACTCACAGAGCCGGGATCGCTAACTAATAGAATAATACTACTAACTAATACTAATATATAGATATTAATACTAATATATAGATATATAGAAATAGATATCTAGAAATAGAAACGAACTAATATATAGATAATCGAAATTGAAAAGAACTGTCTTTTTACTGTAGCCTTTTAATTCAATTCTTTATTCTTACATTAAAGAATGAATCAAATCTCCCCAATTAGGATTCGAACCTACGACCGGTCGGTTAACAAACCGACCGCTCTACCACCGAGCTCTTGAGGAACAAGGGGAGATTCGACCTCCTAGAGTTCAACTGGGGCATTGGATTCTCACCAATGTTTTCGTTACTCAAGCCGACATTCTCGCTTCCGCTTCGTCGACCCCCGCTTTCGCGTTTGCTTCCCTCTAAGGCGGAACGCTCCCCTACCGATGCATTTTGACATCCCACGCTTTCGCAAATCCATCCAAAACTTTTTAAGAAAAATTAAAAAGTTTTGAACTCGAAAAAGTTTTTCCAAGAGATGCCTGCTAAAAATTGTTTCAATCTCTCACCAAAACAGATAAGAAGTATATCACTTTGAAAATTACTATCTAGCCCATTTTTCATTCCGGGGTTTCTCTGAATTTGGAAGTTACCACTTAGCATGTTTCCATACCAAGGCTCAATACAATCAAGTCCGTAGCGTCTACCGATTTCCGGGATATCATCAATAAACACAACCACAAACTTATCAATATATTCCATGAATACTTTATTCATCGATACATGAAGTAAGCGGTGTGCATTTGTAAGCCCAAAAGACATCACAGTGTATTCATATAACCCATATCTAGTCACAAAAGCAGTTTTAGGGATATCTGAAGGTCTTATTCTCAACTGATGGTAACCGGACCTAAGATCAATCTTAGAAAATACACAAGCCCCTTTCAGTTGATCAAACAAATCATTAATTCTAGGAAGTGGGTACTTGTTCTTAATTGTCACTTCATTGAGGGATCTGTAATCTATGCACATTCTCTGTGTACCATCTTTCTTCTCAACAAAAATTGTTGGTGCTCCCCAAGGTGATGAACTAGGACGGATATAACCCTTATCTAGCAATTATTTTAATTGTGCCTTAAGTTCTGCTAACTCATTCACCCCCATTCTATATGGCCTCCTAGCTATGGGTGCAGTTCCAGATAAAAGTTCAATTATAAACTCAATTTCACGTTCAGGTGGCATACCTGGCAAGTCATCGGGGAAAACATCTAGAAACTCATTGGCTACTCTGATATCATCTAGAGAATTACCCTCCAGCTGGTTGACTGTACAACACTGTTCAACTGACATAGAGACATCTACCTCAATTCGCTCCCCAGCTAGTGTTATCAAGCTCATTGACTTCTTATCACACTGAATAACTGCCTTATGGGGTCTTAGCCAATTCATACACAGTATCACATCAATTCCAGATGAAGAAAGTACTACAAGATGTGCTTCAAAATCTACCCCCTCATTTTTAAGTTGACTCTAGGACAGATTAAAGTTGCACTCATGTCACCCCTAGGTGAATTTACTACCATAGGATTCTTCATATTTTGCATTAACATACCATGTTTCTCCACATAACGAGTACTTATAAAGGAATGTGATGCACCAGAATCAAATAATATTGTGGCAAAATTGGAGTGAGCTAGGAACATACCCATCATCACATCTGGCGCATCCTGTGCTGTTTCAGTGGCCACATGATTAACCTTGCCACGAACATAGCTCTGCTGTCCCCGATTGCCCTGGTTCTGGCCAACATTGCGATTCTGCTGAGGGGGCTGGTTCTGAACACGAGCACCTTGAGCTATCTTCTTTGGGCAGTTATAAGAGTAATGCCCCACTTCACCACAAGTGAAACACTGATTGGCCCTGGTGCCTTTGGAGCATTTGGATTAGCATTCCTCACTGGAGCATTGTTGGGTTGCTGCTGGTGTGGTGCTGGAGCTCAGACGTCTTCTTCTTTGTCGCTATGCACGCTACGCTGCTTTCGGTTCTTGATTGATCATGCCTGACTGCCCATGATAGCGCCGCTGAGGGTATGCTTGCTGAGGAGCAGTGCGAAAGCGAGTGTTACTTCTAGATTGGTGCCCCTGGAACTTTCTCTTCTTGTTCTCCATCTCACGGCGCTTGCTTTCCACAACCAAGGCCTTGTCAACCAACAACTGAAAACTTGCGAACGTATGAGACAGCAGCTGGTATTGGATCCCATCATTCAGACCATCCATGAACAGATCCTGCCTCTTGCTATCATCTTCCACTTCACTAGGTGCACAGCGTGACAACTGTATGAACTTGTCCCGGTACTCAGCAACAGACATACTCCCTTTCTTGAGAGAAAGGAACTCCTTCTTCTTTAGCTTCACTACCCCAGCAGGCACATGATGAGTACGGAAGGCATTGCGAAACTCCTGCCAAGTTATGGGGTTGGCTGCCGTGCGACCAAAACTGAATGACTCCCAACAGTCAAGTGCAGACCCATGCAGCTGCCCACATGCATACAACACCATCTCCCTATCATCACATTGTGCTATCTCCAACTGCCTCTCCACTGCACGGAGCCATTCATTAGCCTGGAGTGGATCAGCTGCATGATCGAAAGTAGGTGGATGTCCCTTCAGGAACTCTCCCCTCTTGTCCCTAATCTGAGCTGGTGCATATGCATTCCCATTGTTCTGCAGGTTCTCGAATGTTACGAGCCATCTGGCTGCATCAACCGAGTTTGCATCATCAATAGTTGTTCCATAGTGGGAGGTGGTGGAGGTGGTGGCTGGCTTCCACCCCCCTGAGCGTTGCTCCTTGTGTTCACCATCTGTATCAGACATGTACCACATATATGAGTTCTAATTACCAAAGTTTAAATGTACTGTCTAAACAAAACATCATGGAGTGAGCAATTGGATTTTTTTTCTGGCGAATGGATATGTAGCAGTACAGTACAACAGGCAGATCTCACTCTCTGTTTATCCAAAAATTACGTAATTTACATTGCTGGAAAGCTTATAGAATTTTCTACAACTTTTTTTCAGAACGCTTTCTCAGATTCAGACGTTAAAATGGGCAAAAACAGATTTTAATCAGTACTGCTCCAGAATCCTGACAGCACAGAAATACGAACTTGCCGAATTTTTATCTCTCAAACCATAATAGATATCCAGGTGATTCCAGAGCCAAAAGAAAGATACGGAAGTATACTATTATCCATAAATTTTTCACGATTTTTGGACGACCAGAACAGAGTGTACAACTAATGACAGACTGCTCAGAGAGACAGGACTTGATAACAGGAGGTAAGCAAACCCGACTATGTATTTCAAAATTATCCTTAAACCTTAGATATAACTAGATGGTTGTGGACATGCCCACACTCATCACACTCATCACAAAAATCCAAATCAAACATTGTGCACTATTACAAGCATGCATCCAGGAAATAACAATTGTTCAGCCATTGGAAAAATAAAGATAACTTAAGCACACTCTCGCATAAGTCTACGCGTGTATATTACAAAGGGTGGATCCTCCTAAGGGTCGATGTTGGTGCTGGTATGAGCATCTCCATGGACACCTCTCTACCTTGTTGGTGACTCAGCAGGAATGTGTGGCATCTCAATGTCAGGGCCTCCAAGCTGCCTTTCCAGCACAGCGTTCCTCTAACAAACCTCCAGGTACGCCTTCCCCATTGCATCGAGGTCGTCCAGAGCTTGGTCCCAGCCAGTGTTTGCACGAGCCAAGCACTCCAAAACAGGCCGCAACCTGAAATTCGCCTCACCAAGCGGAGCGGCGATGTGCACGAAGACCGCCACCATCGCGGCGAGGAAAGATAGCGTTTCGCTTCCCATCCGATGACATCGAAGTGTCGATCACGATGAACCATGAGAGCTTGCCTAGCAGCTTCTTCGATGACGGCAGTGAGGGTGCTCCTGGCCGTGATGGGCGCGGTGAATGTAGCGTACCTGGCGCCCTTCACAGATGAGCACCTCCATCTCAAAGAATCCCCAGTAGTTGGGGTGGGTCCAATGTCCGTGCACGCACCGTGACAATTGGCATGGAAACGGCGCACCAGTGAGAGCAACCTTGGGTGGTAGTAATCGTCACCCTCCGGATATAGAGCAGCTCCATAGACCACCCTGTAGCAAGAAGATTAGCATGATGACCATTGCTCTCGTCGTCACCATCTCCACCGCCATCACCACCATCGCCACAATCATCACCATCATTGTCAGAGTTGTCGGAGTTGTCCCCATCGATCAGGGTCGCCAGCTGCCTCCTGGACACCCTGAGGCACTCCTCCACAAGCACCTCATCCTCCATAGGCTCCTCCATCTCATGGTCAAGGGGCGCCTCCTCCATGGGCACCTCGCACAGCTCCTCAACCGGCTCATCTTCCTAGTTCCCCGAGCGACTCCACCAGCTTTCTTTGTGGCACATGTGTACCAGCGAAGAACCTTGTCCTCCTTGTCGGCACAACGATAGAGCGCTTGCGAAATCGCCTTGTGTTTGCGTGCCATCTATAAGATTGAAAAAGTTGAGTATCGTAACAAAGATAAATTTTGCAATAGATAAATAGAAGGATATAAGCAAAAATTTTATAGTAAATTAAAGTGCAATAAAAGTAAAGGGAAAATAAACCTAAAGATCATCCATTTCTAACTAGGCTTCATCGTCCTATAACCACAAAAGCTCTGATACCAATTTGTCGCACCCAATTTTGCATAACAAAACCAGATACTCACATATGTGCGCCCAAGATGTCTAAACACACATATAATCTCAAATTGCATAAATATCAAAGTAAAGTACTTATTACATCGTTATTACATCCATCTCACATAGTTTTGCTCATAGGCAATTATAATAAAGCGAAAGCAATAAATAAACTCCAGGACTCCATAGGGACGCCTGACCGGTGAACTCCAAGCTAGTACTCTAGGACATCTTCAGGATCTTCGTAACAAGACCCATCCGGGATTTTGTTAAATATAAAGTAAGTGTAAGCGAACCATGCTTAGCAAGTATAACAAAGGGGACGAAGGCTCAAAGGCTGACATTATTTGACTGCGGTTAGCAATTTTATTTAATTAAGTCTTATTAAACCTAAAAATTCTACTTTAATGAGGAGACCATCCCAAAAATTAGTGTAACATCATTAGTCAAGATTAAATGTATCTCCCAAACTATCCATGTAACCACAATTCAAGAAGGATCCAGGCCGCTCGTGTCCGTGAGCACGACTTTTATAACAGTTTAAAGATTTCTATAGAAATTGTATAACTTTACCCGTCGAGCCGTGATTCCCATTACCGGGGTTTGCAAGGCCCCATGTACCTCTTCTTTTGGAGGCGTGGCAGGGTCTCACTACATAAGCTTTTGCTAGACACCCTAACAAGTTAGTAGTCGCTAGGATTCGGATGGACCAAGTAGATATAGATGCTCTCCTCCGAGAGTGGTTCCTATATGACCCAAGAACCCAAAGACACACAAACAAAAGAGGGACAAGAGCCATACTCGTCTTGGCACCCTCCTTTTACGCCTTTTGGTAACCACTAACAAGCTAGAGACATACTAGTTAATTGATTAAAGTCAGAGCCATATAGCACTCGGGGTTGTACGGAACTCCTGGGTGGCTGCTTCAGGATGAGTCCTTATGGAGAGGTGCTAGAGCACAAAACCACAATGCTCTAGCCCCCTAAATGTTGCTAAAAAGCATCATTTTAAAGCATGACATAAATCATTAATCAAATTAATCATTAAATTTGGTGTTGTGCAGTAGCGACTATCCAACAATGTATATCAACCCATAGGAACAAGGATATATGGTACAAAAAATAAACTAGGTAAAGTCCTTACGGTGTTGCAAGATTGGACACATATAGTATGTATGAAGTGAATATTTATTCATAGGTGCAAGGACCCTTTGTTACACTTGCCTTCCTTGAAGTTGGGGTCCTGGTACTGATCCTCAAATACCTGCTCGTGGAACTCCTCGTACGGCTGACCCACTAGACGAGATCCACATCAACATACAAGCATCCATTCCAATCATTACATGCAAGCAAATAATATTCTATTAGAACAGTACATCATTCAGAGAAAAACAGAGGATAAAATGCTTATGAAACTAATCTACGCTTTGTTACGAACACGTGAGCACGAGAATCACTCAAATCGGATTTAAAACTTGAAAGTTATACATAAAACAAGGGTCAATGGCATTTCTATAAATAATCTGAACTTGATTTTTGAAATAAAACAATTAAATCCTGATTTTCCACGTAGGCTAGACGGTGGCTCCTATTTTTCAAAATTGTGGGGTTCAAAACGTAATAAAACAGGGCTGGAAATAAATTAATTTGATCTGGATAGGATGGCGGGTTGATTTTGGAAAAAGGCAGGGGGTTCTTGCAAAAGCGCGCGGCCAGCTGGTTTGACCGTGTCGCGGCTGACGTGGTCGCCATGTGGCGCGCGTGGGTTGGTGCGGTGCACCACGCGGCCGTGGCCCGCGCTGCGCTTGCGCCGTGGTCTTGGTCCACCATGGCCCACGCGTGGCCCCGAAGGGGTACCGGCCAGGGAAGAAACCCCGACGGCGACGCCATTGCCGGCGGTGGCCCGAGTGCTCGCCGGCGAACGCTGGTACGGCGGTTCCGGCCACGCCACGTAGAACTGCTAGCACCAAACGAGAGCGCGCGGCCGCACGAACTCGATGGAGCCATGCGAAAAGGAAGGAGGCGCATCGATGCGACGGCTCCGCGGCGGCACCATGGCCGGCGGTTACGGGAGCTTGCCCACCCGGCGATTCTGAGCATCAACGGTCGAACCAAAGGGACAGAAATGGAGAGGACCTCACCGCGAACTCGATGAAGGGGTTCTCTTCAACCGGGAGGGAGTTGTGGCGACCGACGGCGAACGGTGGTGGACTGGAGAGAGAAAAATGGCGGCGGTGAGCGAAATCCGGGAGAAACAGTGATGCAAAAGGGAAATTGAAGGGCTCCACGGCGGCGGCATCACCTGGCGATGCTCCTGGGCGCGAACATGACGGCGATCGAGCTCCAGGCGAGAAGAATGGAGGTGGCAGTGGGGTGCTCGGGTTTGGAGCAGCAAGGGAGAAAGGGGAGGCACTCGGCCGACTTTTATAGCGGCGCGGGAGGGCACGGGGATGGAAAGGGTCCATCACTGGGCTTGATTGGCGGCGGGATGGCCTTCCCAGCATGCCGCTCGCCGGGGAAGGAAGGAGAGCGGCGGCCGGTCTCCTACGTCGCGGGGTAGAAGAAAGAAAGGGGGAGAAGATGGTGCCGACATGTGGGCCCCGCTGCGCAGTGAGAGAGAAGGAAGGGGGCGCGCGGTGCCCTTCAGTGAGCAGCCCGCGGCCTGATGGGCCAGGCCCAAGCGGGAAAAGTTAGGGGGAGGGAAAGAAAAGCGCCAATCTTCCCTGCCGACCAGTCAGCCAGAAGCCGTCCTCCGACCCCCCACCACCTGCGCAAGGCCGGCTAGGAGCCCGGCCCACCACAGATGCTGCCGGGCCCATGGGTGCTATCGTGGTGACGCGATGACGTAATGACATGACATGAAGCACAGTCCGCCGCCGCACATTCCAGGTAGCGTGTGTTCTCTCCCTTTTTTCTTTTTTCTCTTCTTTTATTTTATTCTTTTTTGTCTAGCTAGTTAGTTATATATTCGATATCATTTGCTGTTTTCATATTTCTTTCCGTTGAGTATTATTTTTTAGCATCTTCGTTGAATATTAGTTGCGTTTGCTGTTTCCATATTCTTTTCCGTTGAATATTATTTTTTAGCATCTTCGTTGAATATTAGTTGTTGATCTTTTCCTTTTTCTTTTATTTCCTATTTTTACTTTTGTTCTTTTTCTTTTTCTTTCGACATTCTTTTGAATTTTTGTTCTTTTCATTTTCTTTATCATTTTATTTATCTTTCTCTTCTTTAACTAAAATTAATAACTTTGACTAATTATTTTTATTTATTTATTGTTACTTTTCTACCATTTTCTTTATCTTTTAATTTTATTCATTTTCTACAATAATTATTTTCATTTTCATTTTTTATTTTCTTTTATTATTGTTTTTTACTTTGATCATTTCATGCCTTACCTTTTTATTTTCAATTTGTTTTATTTCATATGTTAGCTAGTATACGTATCTTGCTCATGTAGTATACATGTAATTTTCATCATTTTGTTCCTTTCATTACTTAGGATTTATTTATATTTTTTTATATATTTAGCATTTGTTACTTATGTTTATATCTACTCCCCCATTTTAAATTATAAGACGCTTTGACTTTTTAGTTATAGATACATAGCAAAATGGATGTACTAAAAAATCAAAGTGACTTATAGTTAAAATAGATAGAGTATATTTTTTTGTTATTTGATTCTAATTCATTACATTAATAATTTTACTTTTAATTTGTTTTTATTTTTAAATTTGATGATATATAATATGATGTTCTATGCTATATTTTATATATTTAAGTACTATAAATACGATGTCCTATGATGTATATGATATTCATGCAGTATACATATGATCTTTTTAAAATTTCTTTTTGCTTTTTTCTAAGTCATTCATTTCTTTTTTTTATATGTTTAGTACCAGCTATTTATGTTTTATTTATATTTTTTTATTATTTTACTCTAACTAATTACTTCAATAATTCTATTTTTTATTTTTTAGATACACGTGATGTTCATATAGTATACATTGCTTTTATTTTATGTTTTTGTTAGAATTTCCTATTTTTATTTTACTTTTGTTTTTCTATGCTTTTTATTTTAATCAAATTAATTTTCTCCTTCATTCTATTTTACCTTTTATTAATTTATTCCATTCTTAAATTATTTATTTATATATATTTCATAGTATTTGGTATTATTTTTTTTAGGAATATTTTCATTTAGGAATATTTTCTATTTATGTATCTTTGATATATGTTAGGTTCAATTAATATTATAGTGATATATTACTTTTTGATTTAAATAGTTTGGATGTTTCAAATTTATCACAAAACATTTATACGGTGTAGTGGTGGGTAATTGACATGTTATACCGTGAGGTCACATATTCGATTTCGCCTTCATGCTATTTTTGTTAAACTCATTCTAGAGAAAGCAAAGTGTGGTGGAAGCGTGGCTTGACGAGAAAGTGGAGACGTGTGGTGGAACCGTGGTTGGACCGCTCATCTTATTCAAAAAATTAAAGTTATATAATTATAGTTAAATTTAAGTCATTTTTGAAGATCTATTAGTAAAATAAGACACAATAAAAGATATAATATTTGACTCAATTTTTTTGAATAAGACGATTGATCAAATTTAGAGTCAAATACGTCGAAGGAACTATAATTTAGAACGAGTTCAGAGTTAGTATATTTTACTTTAACTATATAGTTTTTTATTTTCAAATTTTACTTTTAAAACTTCATTCATTTCATGAGATGTATATAGTGTTTACATAGTATGTAATTGATATTGTATGACATATATACATGATGTTCAATTAGTATACACTCAATGTTCTATGCTATATTTTGGAATGTTCAGATAGTGTAGATGGGAATGTTCTGCATTTATCCTTAAATATTTAGAATACTTGTGATATGTTCTATAGGATGTTAGGTTGTTTAAATAGCATTCATGTGATGTTTTTTTTTTTTTCTTTATTTGTTGGGTTCTTTTCTCTTTTATTTACTTTTTATTTCTCCTTAAGTTTTATTTATTTTTTAATTTTTTTTAAGCTATTTATTTATTTCTATATACTTATAGTATTTTATTATTTATTTATTTTACTCTAATTATTTATTTTCTATTCATGTTTTTGATTTTTATTTCTATATTCTAGAGTACATGTATGACGTACGCATTGTATATATATGATGTTTATGTAGTACATCAGTAGTGTTCTAAGATATACTTTAGGTTGGTTTGCTTTATTTTCTTCTATTACTTTTAATTAATATCTTTCTATATTCTTATTCTTATTTTATTTATTACTCTCTATGTTTAACTTGTAAGATGTTTTAGCTTTTCTAGATATATTATTTTTAATGTGTGTAGACATAGCATATAGCAAAAAGCAATGTATCTACAAGAAACAAAATGTTTTATATTTTCCTAATTTTTCTTTTTTTTTTTTCTATGCTTTTTTATTTTAACCAAATGATTTTTCTCCTTTATTCCATTCTTAGGTTATTTATTTATATATATTTCATAGTATTTTGTGTTATTGTTTCTTTCACTTTTTTCTTCTTCCTTATTTTACTTAATTAATTACCTTAATTTTAATTTTCTATGTTTTCACGTTTTCATTTTCTCTCTCCTTATTTCATACTATACATGTGATGTTCACATAGTATATATTTGATGTTCTATGATGTACTTTGATATGTTCGGAAGTATAAATATGATGTTCTATTGAAATTTTTTTCTTATGCTTTATACTATCATTTAGGAATATTTCTATTTATGTATCTTTGATTATTTACAAAGTATGTAAGATTCTCTATTGTACTTTTTAGGTTTTTGAGTAGTATCTTAATGATGTTTTTTTTAATCTATAGCATTTCTCTTTTTTTTATTTCAATTATATATGTCTTATTTTATATTTTGTTCTTTTTTATTAATTTTATATACCTGTTTATGTTTTAATCTATTATGTGCCATATTGCATGTGTAATTTTCTTTCCTATTTTCATTGATATTATAATACTATTTATGTTAACATGGTATTTTATTCTTCTTTTTTCTGTCTTATTTTTATTTATTTCTAAGATTACATTACATGAGATTCCTTCTATTTGTATTATCCTTTTTTTCTACTCTTTTAAATTCTCTATTTCTATAAGAATACATACAATGCATAGTATACATATGGTGTTCTATGATATATTTTTCGATATTCATATAATATAAATACAGTGTTCATATAATATAAATACAATGTTCATATAATATACATATGATATTCGGTGATATATTTTTATATGTTCACGTAATATAAGTTTAATGTTCCATAATTATACTTAGGTATTCACACTTTACGTATGAGATGTGTGATATATTTTAGGTTCAATTAATATTGTTGTGATATTTTTTTAATTTAAATAGTTTGGATGTTTCTAATTTATTGTAAAACATTTATACGATGCAAAGGTGGGTAATTGACATGCTATACCGTGAGGTCACATGTTCGATTTCACCTTCATGCTATTTTTGTCAAACTCATTCTAGAGAAAACAAAGTGTAGTGGAAGCATGGCTTGGCCGAAGATTGAGATATGTGGTTGAGACACGTGGTGGAACCGTGGTTGGGCCGCTCATCTTATTGAAAAAAAGTTATATAATTATAGTCAAATTTAAGTCATTCTCGATGATCTATTAGTAAAACAAGACACAACAAAAGATATAATATTTGACTCAATTTTTTGAATAAGACGATTGATCAAATTTAGAGTCAAATACGCCAAAGGAACTATAATTTAGAACAGGGGTTCGAGTTAGTATATTTTACTTTAACTACATAATTTATTTTTTATTTTTAAATTTTACTTTTGAAACTTCATTCATTCCTTGAGATGTATATAATGTTTAAATAGTATGTAATTGATATTCTATGACATATATATATGATGTTCAATTAGTACACATTCAATGTTCTATGATATATTTTGTAATGTTCAGATAGTGTAAATAAGAATGTCCTGCATTTATCCTTAAATATTTAAAATACTTTGTGATATGTTCTATAGGGTGTTTTAGGTTGTTTAAATAACATCCATGTGATGTTCTTATTTTTTTTCTTTATTTGTTGGGTTCTTTTCTCTTTTTATTTACTTTTGTTTCTCCTTAAGTTTTATTTTTAATTTTTTCTTAAGCTAATTAATTATTTATTTATTTTACTCTAATTATTTATTTTCTATTTCATGTTTTTGATTTTTATTTCTATATTCCGTAGTACATGTATGACGTACGCATTGTATATATGTAATGTTTATGTAGTACATCAGTAGTGTTCTAGATATACTTTAGGATGTTTTGCCTTATTTTCTTCTATTACTTTTAATTAATATCTTTCTATATTCTTATTTTTATTTTATTTATTCTCTTTATGTTTAACTTGTAAGATGTTTTGGATTTTCTAGATATATTATTTTTAATATGTGTTTAGACATAGTGTATAGCAAAAAGCAACATATCTACAAGAAACAAAATATTTTATAATTTAGAATAGAGAGGATACATTGCTTTTTGTATTATAATATATATGTGATGTTTCATGAGATGTCACGTGATTTTTTTCTAGAACATTAATCACTTTGTTTATTTTATTTTATCAATCGAGCTTATCAGCTGTTCGAACAGTATTTTTATCTCACAACAAACTAGTCGACTTTCTTGTCAACTGGCTTATATGACCATCCAAATAGAGCGATTATTCTTGTGAGGGTGGAATATTTTTATTGGTCTCAAGTGGAATGATATGGTATGATAGTGGTATTAATATTTTATTAGGATAAATCAATCATCTACACGTATGTTCAACCTATCCCTATACTATTTCTACTGATATTTTTAAATAAATATTTCTTTTATTTAGTTTTTTTCCTACTCTATGCATTCACGATTAGTATATATATATTTTATTGAGTATATACTCTGGTCGTGGACTCGTCATGGTATACTCGAGCGGAGTGCCGCAAGCTTACGTGGGTTGGCCGGCCGCCTGAGGATGCTGCGGGCGGGTGGCCGCTCTTCCGAAGCGAGCGGGCGGATGCGAGAGGGTCGGCCAAGCGCTGCGTTCCGACCAGGTCGGCATATAGCACGCCCCAAAAGAAAAAGACAGGCCGGTGGCTGCTCGGGCCAAAAGAGAGGGGGAAGAAATAGAGAAAAGAATAGGCTTTTCTTTTTCAGATTTTGCAAAAATAAACCAAAATCAAAGTGATTTAAATTTAAATTTAAATAAAGCTAAAATACACACAACCAAAAATTATATGCACCCGCATGAATGCAACATAAAAGTTTCAACACCTTATATTTCATTTTAGTTGCGCAAAAAATATTATTTAGCCTATGTTTAAATGCACGTGAAATTAAATAGAAACTCATAATTAATTACTAAATTTTGTAATTCAGTTTTTGGGTGTTACATCTGGCCTCGGGGTTGATGTTTAGGTTGTGCTGTGCTAGATCCCATTTCACACCCTTCAAGTCTGATGCTGAACATGCGAATACTTCGTTGTTGGCACTGAGGAAGTCCGCCAGTTTTTTTGCTTTGGCCCGTTCCAAATTTGAACCAATGAAGGCTGTTTTTGAAGGGTCATCAGGCAAAAGGGATATTTTCTTTTTGTCGTGCTTGTCAGCTGGCCTCGCTCGCTTTGTCTCTTTTTCAGACTCCCTCTCTAGCTCTTTGGTCTTCATGACTTCGTTTACTATACTGTACCCAGGAGTTGGCTTCCCTTCAATTCTTCTTGCGGCGATCTGGTTGCCATGAATTATAATTACTCTGAACGGTGATGGCATCTTCATGCATAGGTAGCTTTGTCGAATAAAGATATCGAACTTGTTGATCGTGCCTCTACCGAATATGGTTGTGTATGGGTATTCGATATTGATGATGTCGAAAGTGATGTCTTTTGTGCGCACACGGTCGCTTTCCTAGAAGGACACCGCTATTTTGCTTCTTTCCTACGGCGTCGACCTTCTTGCCTCTGAAGCCGTATCATGGATTTCCTGCTGGTTCTACTGTTCTTCTGTCGAAGCCCATTTCTTTGAATGCTTTAGCAAATAAGATGTCAGCAGAGCTGCTGTTGTCCACTAGTATATTGTGTAGTGTGTAGCCCGCGACGTTCGTTGTTACCACGAAGGCGTCTATGTCGGGAAATCTCTGACTTGGAAGTCTAGTTCATCGAATGTGATTGGTGTTGTGGCCCATGCTGGTCTGTTTAGCGGTGGCCTAGGGGTTACGGTCAGGACCCTCCTTTCAAAATCCTTCTTTGCCCTCTTGCTCGCGTGTTCCTGTTCGATCCCCCAGTGATTGTGAAGATGTGACCCTTTGTCAGCAGGACGGTATTCACTATCTGTAACTCCCTGGAGCCTTCTTGTGCACTGCTTGCCTAGACACTAGAGTTTTGTTGTTTGCCTTGTGGTGTGTTTAGGGCTGCTACCGAAGAGCTCAGACTGCTGGCGACGACTTAACTGTGTGGATATGTGAACTGCCAGGCTAACCGATTTTGCTGTATGAACCCCAGCTGGTGATACGCGGCCGGTTGATGCATGTGCTAGTAATAGTTGCTAGCGTTGTGGAAGACATGTTTCGCTTGTGGCTCATGATTGGCCGCGTCATCTCACTCTTTCTGTTCCTTCACCATCTTCCCATACTTCCACTCTTTTGTTGTGTGACCCATGCTTTCACCATAGAACAAGCAAAAGGGGGCCGAGGGGCTATATTTCTTCCTTGGGTTGTGCGCCCTCCACGGCCGCTCCTATCAGTTCTTTCGCCTCGCTGCTGATGACCAAAATTGGCTCGTTGGGGACCGGGAGTATACTCTTTGCTGTCGAATGGTCGATTGCTTCTTGCATGTGTACTGGGCGAAATGACTAGTGCCCCTTTGATCCATGTTTTGCCTGTTCTGTGGTACTGTTTTTATGTTCACATTTGTTCTTTTCTTCTTCTAAAGTCTTCTTCTGCTCTGGCGAAGCGAGGCATTGTGTCGAAAAGTTCATGGACTGAGCCGGGAGGTTCTCGGGCCAGGTGTGCTGCACATTGCCCTATGGCTAAGCCTTCCGTTGCGGTAGCAATGACTGTTTTGTCTTGTATACTTGGCACCTGTGCTTTGATCTGAACGAATCTTTCTAAGTATTCGGCCAATGACTCTCCTTCCTTTTGGACGCAATTTAGGACATCTCTTGAGCGAGTTGTGGCCCTCAAAGTTTGCCAGAATGTTCGTTTTCAGTTGTGGCCAGGATTTAATTAACAATGGCCTGAGTGAGTTGAACCAACCACTGGTGATGTCTTGTGCTGATAAGTTAAACGATTTTGCCAGGGTAAGAGCATCTCCTCCTGCAGAGTATATGGCCATTTCATTGTTCGCTATGAACTTCCTGAGGTATGACTTTTCGTCAAAAGGTGGGATTTTTGGCTTGGAATTTGGTGGCCATGGATGCATCTGCAGTTCCCTAGATAACGGAGAGGTTGGGTCAAAGGCTTCAAAGTTGTCTTGTTCATCATCAATGATGAATGTCTCCTTGTTCTTGTCACGGATTGTGCCAAACTTCTATAACTATTGAATCTCCTTGAGTAACTTCTGCTTATGTGCCTTCACTCTGGTTATGGTGAGGTCAGCTTCATCTGCCCTGGCATGTAGAGCGACCTACTAGAGAAGTTGCTTTCGCTGATATTCCATTGTGTTGATACCTTTTAATGTTATCTCTAATAACGGTGCTAAAAATGCTAGACTAACGCACCGCTCACTAGAATGCCAAGTTGTCATCCCCGGCATAACACCAAGGGGTGTGGTATTAAATCATGCCAACATCTAGAATATAGAAATATATCCATAAGCTCACAGATCAAATACCATTGTAGCATTTTACCTGGAGAATTATGGGTTGTCATTTATATTTTCCCAAAAGAAGGTCTACATGGCTGTGTAAAGGTAGTGTTTTGACTTAGGGTGTAACGAATAGGCATAACCATGTCCTCGCTACTCAATGCAGGGGTAAGTCACAAGATAATTGATAAGATAAGTATATAATCATCAGCGTAAACATATAGAAATTCCTAGCTATATCATTAGGGTTGCTAGTAGAATATCAAGAGATATTCCTGGGTTATTCCTAGCTATATGTCAATGTATATTATGGTTAGTGCAATACACCTAGTAATCATGGCTAAGGTTAGCATTACATTTATTCATAGTGGACATACTAGGGAGGTTTGAGAACATAGCTCACCCTTCCGTCGTATACAAGCCCTACTATGCCTATAAACGGGGTTTAGATTACATAGGACTCAACAGAAATGTCACACCCACGATCTACCAAATCCAGCCTATAGGGTGCATTCGCAGATAAACAACGTATAAGCACCATGCTTACACAATGTTTATCACTCACCCAAATGTGTGCTATACGAACCTATGGATAAACATAATGTTAATCTAGCTATACCAAGCATATAACCATAATAGACAAAGAACACAATAACTATGAATATAAGTAAATAAGAATTCATCAATTCAATTATAGCAATCATATAACTATACAACGAAAGAGAACAAAGCGAGAGGAGGTAAGAACTACACCAAATCTAAGCTCTTGATGGCTCCAGAATCCAAACCTGTGCTTGCCGCCCTCTAGTTCTGTAACACCCCTGGTGTTACTACAACTAAAACCTGACATGACATCATATGCACCGCAATGCATTTCATGAGTAGAGAACTACGACATGCAATAACTTAATAAGTTTATCTTTCTAGGTTGTTTGAGTATAGCTAAACATGTGATATCACCTTTCTTTTTAAACCTAGATGCAAAATTAGGGTATAAAAATTTTCAATTAAAACCAGTCTTGGTGTGAACAAGTGTTTGGCTAACCTCAACCCAAAAGGCTAACTATGTTTCCAAATGATGGAATCAAGAATCAAGGTTGAATTTGGAGTCTTTGTCCTTCACATAACCCTAGTGGTTAAGTGTGGGTTAAGGAATACCATATTCAATTTTGAGGAGCTAACCATAACTAATTTTTGAAATAAAATATGCCAAACAAGAGTACCCATGGAAAATATAAGTACTATACTTGCAATGTGTGCTTTTGGTTGGGTCCTAACTTCACAAGCTCAGCCGTAAATAGTTACACAAAGTTTGAATTAGCAATTCAAGTTCAAACCCTAATTTGAAAACCCCTTTTTCTACCCCCTTTTATGTAGTTTCAAAAATATTCAAAATTTGGGGTTGGTTCAAAAAGCAAAATTGTAGATCTTGATGAGAGGAACAACTTTGGTATTCAAAATTTTCAAGCTTCCATTCAAAATTGAAAGTAATTTCAAAAACCAATTTGAAGGGTTTTTGTCCCCTTTTCAAAATTCAACTGGGCAATTCAAATTCTATTTAGTTTTAGAGAAAACTTCTTAAATAAAAGTTGTAGAGCATGAAAAGTTGTACAACTTTTATTTTTAGAGATTTTCATCTTCTATTCAAAATTCAAAAGTAATTTAAAAAGTTTGAAAATCGGTTTAAAAGCAAGGGGGGTGTGCTACAGTGCAGCAAGCAGGCAGGCAGCTCGCCGACGGCCGCCGCCCGTTCCCACCGCGAAGCTTCACCATTGCCACCTCCTACTTGACGTGTCGCGTGCGCCGCTTCGTGCTGTCACCCCAGGAGCAAATGCCGTCGCCTATAAGAGCCTGAGCTCCCCGCGCCGCCACGTTCTTTCCCCTCTGCTCGCCGTCGACCGCCGTCGTTGCCACCGAGCAATTCGCACTCCTCGCACAACCGCCATCTCCAATCGCTTGCACACCACTCCGCCACCTCCTTGCGCATCCCCTGAACCACTAACCATGGCCTGAAGACGACCAGCGCCTCCGCACGCCGCCATCTTCTTCCTCTCCGCTCGCCAGCGCCGCCGTGAGCCTCTCCACCGTGGCCAGCACTCATCCGAGCCGTTCGAGCTCAACCAACACCACCACTAGCTTCACCTTGTTCCACTGATGCTCATCGGCCCTTTGTATTCCGCAGAGCATCGCCATTCTCACCGGAACATCGCCGCGCCGCCGTGTTCACGCCGCCGTAGGCACTGCCACCGCCGTCGACTCACCTCAGACCACCGCCGAGCCACCGCAAGCTTGTTTTGAAGTCTCGGTGAGCTCCTGGTTCTTGTGAGGGAGTTGTAGTCGCGTCTATCGCCGTCGTTTAGCCGGAACAGTCGCATGCCGTCGAGCGCCGCCGTTCTACCGTCGTCGTGCACGTGGCTAGGGGTCTAGGGTGCTTCGCTGAGTCGCGTTCGGGGTGCGTTGAGTCCGCCTCGAGCTGCTGAGCGCGTAGGTGTGCTTGGTTTCACCGGAGGAGCTCCGACGAGCCGTCGCCGCCGTTGCCGTGTGCCACCGTCCGCCATGGCCACCGTCGAGACTGCTCTGGTGCACGATATTGGGCGTATAGCACCTTGTTGAGTTCGCCTCGTTGCAAGGGAGCCGTAGGTGTAGTCGGTTTTGCCGGCCGACTTCGCCGGCGGCGAGATACGGCGCCGACAGCGCGCCCACCACCACCCGCGGCGCGCGGGCCGATTGGGCAGAAGGCCAGTTGGGCCGCACTGTGCACTTAAAGGATTTTGTTTTTCTTTTTATTTTCTGAAATGCTGATTTCATATTTTTGTAACTAATTATTCAGGGCCGATAAAAATAAAATAAAAATTGCTCTGTGCTCACAATAATATACTCTATTTAATAAAAATATTAAGTGTATGTGTTTAGTATAGTTTCTGGAAATTAAAAATACCACCTTTAAATGCTAATCTTAATTTCCATGATTTTTGTAGTTTTCTGTATGTTTCTAAAAATCATGAAAAATTAGGGTTAAGCTTAATTAGGTAAAACCTACCCACCATAAAGTTTATAGCTCAATTGGACCAAGTTTCATTAAGGTTTAAATTCTAGCTGAATTAATAAAGGCTTAATTAATTCTTTAAACAAGTCTTTATTAATTAAACTTGTTTAATTATTGTTAAAATGATTAATAAAGTAATTAGTAATGTTAATCACTTTAGTGATATGTGACTTTGGGATTGAGTGATGACCCTGGGGACCCTTGGCACCGAGTACTGTTTGCGCTAGTGTGTCCGACGTCGTTGCAACTTGTCAGGAGAGCTATGGTGGCTCTCGCTGGCAAGACCATCACTCTTGTAGTGGTGGCATGCAGATCTTACTAAGGAACTCCATCATCATTAGTTCGAGGGGTGGTATGCAGATCTTCGCCACTCTTCCGATAGCAGTCCATCGGAGTGGTTTGATGCAGATCTTTGTTAAGACCCTGTTACCACCACTTAAGGAGGGTAGTTGTTTAGTGTTGTTTAGTAGCTCGATGCATCTTCATCGCATTATCATGTTACTTCAACTGCATATCATGATCATATGTTGTCTCGTGTAGTTCCGGGGTCCGAGGAAGTTGCTGTTGATCCGACCCCCGTCGTGTTTGAAGCTGAGCAGTTCGGAGGGGTGAGCTCCGACCCTGTTGTTCCGTCGTCAGGGCCCAAGTTCTTTGACAACCAAGGCAAGCCCCGGATGCATTTAACCCTTCCTTGTGTTTTATAAAGCTTTTATAACTTCCATGTTTATGAAATGATGCATTAGGTGAATAGGAGTTGAATGATATCCTATATTGATGCACTTACCTTCCTTGATGTTGATATATTATCCTTGATGCTGTTTTATTTACAAATGCTTAGCGATGCTTAGCCCTGCCTAATTAGAGATAGGTTTTCAAAGAGTGTTAATGATGTGAACAATGGATGACTCTAATAAGCATGGCTCTGGTGAGTATGGCTCCGAGGAGCATGTCTCTGATGAGTATGGGAAAGAGGATGAAATTGAGACCGACGGGACATGGAATTATGTTTGGTGGAAGCTGATTGGGATGCCCAGTCGAGCTCGTGCCGTTGGAGTCGGTTAAGGACCGTCCGATGTTGGCCCTTGGATCAATTTGTTAGTACTGATCACATGCTCTTGAAGTAAGCTCCGCTGGGCCAATCTATGTCGAGAACGGACAACCGCGTACTAGGAGTGGAGAGATGGTGGGAGTAGCTTATACCCACCCTGCGGGTTAACCGTCACGGACGGCGTAGGGCGGTGGTGTACTGTGCTCTCGGGTGACGCGTACCCGGTCTGGACATAGAGAATCTGAGTGTTGGGTTGATATATGGGGGTTAGAGTCCTGCATATGTCATGTGGTTAGAATCCCAGCTGGGTATAAAAGCGGTTTGAATCGTCGTTGCTTCGCGGTAAAGGAAGCTTGATCCTTGCACTAGCATACGTAGTAACAATGGAAGTGAAATGGAATGATGATTTATAAGTGGTTAAATATTGAGAAGTGTTTTGATTTAGATTAGGCTCATCTAGTAAGTAGGAATGATGATTAAAATGTTCAACTAAGGCTTTTATGCAAAAGAGTCCTTTATCTTGTTATGCTTTACCTTGATACCCATCAACTAGCATTCCTGAGTCTTCACCTCTTTTTGGTTGGGTCAGTCTTGCGGAGTACTTTTGTACTCAGGGTTTGTTCTACCCCTGTTGCAGGTGAACCGCATGAGCAAGTGTGCTATGGCCCTTGCTGCATGACGGTTGTCAAAGTGTCTGATGTGGAGTAGTTTGTTTGGCCTCTGGGCAGGGCACTTTTGTTGTTTGGCTTGTAATATATATTACTTAATGATGCTCCACTAAGTTTATACTAACTTAAGCACTGGTTTGTATAAGTTTGAGAACTAATGATGTAAATTATAGTTATGTAAGACTTCCGCTACTCTGTTATATTTTTCTATAAAACTGTTGTAATACTACAATGTATCTCCGAGAATGCGATCTTGGCTTATTATGGTTTCATTGAGGTTTCACCCGACGGAACATTTTAAGTTATGTGGTACACAAGCATAGCCGTCAGAGGCCTTTGGGGCAACGACAGGTGTTTGTGGGCCATATAATTTAGAAGGTTCTGCCACAAATTGGTATCGAAGCCATTCTGGCAGGGATACTTTTAGTGTTGCCTTGTGAAAACTTCTAAACGATTTGGATCTGAAAGAAAAAAATTAACCAGTTGTTTGGTTCAAAATGCTGTTTGCTTACCTTTAAATCTCACCAATATCTCTTCTTATTCTTTTGGAAATTTTAGGGTGGAGTATCATGTGTGATTTTCTTTTTGCCCTATATTATAACTCTGATGAAAGTTTTATTTGTTCATAGGTTCAAACATGCATCATGCTTAATTCACATAGGTTAATTAATAATCATATCCCTGTTAAAGTGGTTTGGGTTAAGTAGAACCAATCCTATTCTTGCTAACTTTAGGTTCTCTCACTCTATTCTTATAATTCTATCTTTCCTTTCTACAGGATGGTACTTTCTAAGCTCACGCCCCGCAAGATGATAGGTCCTAAGGGCGTGCCACGTCACCAGCTTGCCCCTCGCAATAATGATAGTGAGGCTAGACCGAGTGAGCTGAAGCCCAAATCCAAGCTCCAGTTAGCGTTTGAGAAGATGGAGAATGATCTCTTAGTGGCTTCTCGTGACAGGGTGGCCAATGTCATTGAGATAGGAAAATGGAAGGCTGAGTGGGAGAAAGCCCTCGAGCAGCGCAATGAAGCATGGCGCCGCGAGGACGTGGCTAGGGCACGTACCCATGAGTTGAAGTTGTACGTGGAAGAGTTAGAAAGGGAGAACCACGATCTCCATGAGAACGTCCATCGTATGCATTATGGGCAGCCCCTAGTGGGAGAGGAGGAGAATGAGGAGGAGGAGCCAGCTGTTGAGTCTCCTACACACCCACCGAGTGAGATTTACCCTAGTGAGGAGGATGACCGTGAGTCGGTGGCTGACAATGGAGATGTTTGAGTGAGGGGTTGGGGGTATGAGAGTTGTAATATATGTAATCTAGTGTGACAAGTAGTGAACCCAAGGAGGTCCTGCCTAAGTGTGGACGTGTATGATAAATAAGCAACTATGTAAAATATGTGTGTGCTTGTACTGTCTTTCAAGTTCAATAAAATGTTTGTGAATAAGATGAAATTGTCTGCTACAAATGCCTCATACCCGTGCCTCAGATGTGGTTGGTTCTGCTCAGAGTGGGGTTGATGCCCCAATCCACCACCTACTCCACCATCTCTGGCCGAAGCAATAGCTGCCCTGGTCAATGCTACAACTAAGAACACTCGTCTGTTGAGGGAAATGGGCCGTAATAACCAAAATGTGCCCCAGGATGACCGTGGTCGTAATAATGACCGCGAAGTAACCTATGCTGAGTTTTCTGAGTCTCGACCACCTGTGTTCTCTCGTGCAGATAAGCCACTAGAAGCTGATGAGTGGCATCGTGTCATAGGGCAAAAGTTTGATTTGATTGACTGCCCTGAACGTCTGAAAGTGAGGTTTGCAAAGGCGGCAAACTTAGGGGTCCTACATCCACCTGGTGGGCAAATTTCATAGCATGTCTTCCAGCAGGCCATCAGATGACCTGGGTTGGTTTTGTAGAAGCGTTTCGCAAGCACTTCATCCCAGCAGGGGTGATGAAAGCCAAGCTAGAGGAATTCATTAATCTGAAGCAAGGAGGGCAGCCGGTGCTGCAGTATATCAACAAGTTTAATCATCTGTCCCAATATGCACCTGAGAATGTGAACACTGACTCTAAAAAGAAAGAATGTTTCCTTAGGGGTTTGAATGGGAAGATTGAAGCTAATCTGACTGCTAGCCCTGGAGCCACCTTTTATGAAGCTGTGGACATTGCCTTGAGCTATGAGAAGTTCAAGCTGAAGCACAAGGCCGAAAGGCGTCAGAGTGTGCCAGGACCCTCTGGAGGCATCAAAAAGCGCCAGAAGGTTATCTTCCATCCTATCCACCATAATCGCCAAACATATCGCCCACCTTACCAATATCCCAATAGGCAGCAGACTTATGTTCGTCCTGCCGCCGCCAGCTATCCACAACAGCCGAGTAACCAAGTTGCTCGAAACCCAGCTCCACAAGCCTCCCAAACTACCCAAAACCCACCAAATACTAAAGCTCCTTGCTATAACTGTGGCATCAGAACTGGAACCATGGGGGATTCCAGAATGCTCCTAAGGGGGATGTTCCCAAGAAGACTGGGTGTGTCTATCATATGGACGCTGAGGAGATACCTACTGGGGAACCGGTACTGATGGGTACGTTCCCTGTCGCTGATCACCCTGCACTTCTATTATTCGATTCTGGTGCATCGCATACATTTATCAATCGAACCTTTGTGATAAATCGTGGCATTCCCCTAAAAGAGATAAAGGAAAATTTTGCTGTACAATCGCCTGGAGGGCGTATGCATACCAAAGAGCTAGTACATGATGTACCCATCAAATTGGGTGATCATTCATTCCCTACAACCATGGTAGTTCTGAAGGATCAAACCATAGATGTGATCCTTGGTATGAATTGGCTTTACCAGCATGGGGCCGTAATAGACACCTTGAACAGGTGCATAAAGATAGACTTGCCCAATAGCGAAACTAAGCTTATACTTTAATTATCTACTCCTAAAAGGACAGGTTGGCAAAGTCTCATGTGCTACCTCTTTCAAGAAATTCAAGATATACCCATGTAGTCTGTGAGTTTCCAGATGTGTTCCCTGAAGATTTACCAGGTTTACCACCTGAACGTGAAGTTGAGTTCACGATTGAGTTAAAGCCTAGGGGTCGTGCCATTCTCAAGGCGTGCTTATCATATGCCACCGAAGGAATTAGCAGAAATGAAGGAACAACTGGAGCAGCTTGCTTGCTAAGAAGTTTATTCGACCAAGTTCCTCACCATGGGGTTGTCCGGCAATATTTGTGAAGAAGAAAGATCAATCTTTGAGAATGTGTGTGGACTATCGCCTCTAAATGAGGTGACCATTAAAAATAAATACCCTCTTCCCCGAACCGATCTTCTCTTTGATCCGCTAGTAGGAGCCAAAGTGTTTTCTAAGATCGATCTCCGATCTGGATACCACCAAATCAGAATCAAACCCAAAGACATCCACAAAACAGCTTTCATTACCAGATATGGTCTTTATGAATATATGGTTATGTCCTTTGGTCTTACCAATGCTCCAGCCCACTTCATGTACCTCATGAATTCCGTATTCATGCCTGAGCTAGATAAGTTTGTCATTGTTTTTATTGACGACATACTTATTTATTCAAAAACAAAAGAAGAACATGCGGAGCACCTCCGCATTGTGCTGGCTCGTCTTCGAGAACACCAACTTTATGCCAAGTTTAGCAAATGTAAATTTTGGCTAAATAAAATTTCCTTCCTTGGTCATGTCCTATCTGCTAAGGGCGTGGCTGTTGACCCTAGCAAAGTTCAAGATGTTCTGAATTGGAAACCACCCACCACCGTCCACCAAGTCCGAAGTTTCCTAGGAATGGCGGGATATTACTGTCGTTTCATTTCAAGCTTCTCCAAAGTCTCTAAACCTATCACCGAGCTTCTAAAGAACCAAACCAGGTTTCAATGGTCACCTGAGTGTGAGCAAGCTTTCCAAACTTTGAAAAACTTTTGACTATCGCCCCAATTCTTGCACAACCCAATGTTGAGAAGCCATTTGATGTGTACCGTGATGCTTCCGGGATTGGTATTGGGTGTGTACTAATGCAAGAGGGTCGAGTGATAGCTTATGCTTCACGCCACTCAAACGCCATGAAGAACATTATCCTACTCATGATCTGAATTAGCCGCTGTGGTTCATGCTCTCAAGATCTAGAGACACTATCTGCTTGGGAATTTATGTCACATATACACCGATCATAAGAGTCTAAAGTACATCTTCACTCAATCTGAAAGTTAAATATGAGGCAACGAAGATGGCTCGAATTGATCAAAGATTATGACCTAGAGATTCACTATCACCCGGCAAAAGCTAATGTAGTTGCCGATGCTCTCGGTCGAAAACCTCGGTGTAGCTATTTATCCGTACCACCGCTAGTCTTAATCTCTATTGAGAATTAGAAAGGTTGGGTATTGAGATGGTGATACAAGGAACAATCAATAATATCGCAGTTGAACTCATCTATTCAAGATCGGGTTATAAAAGCCCAAAGATACAAATAAAGGGATAGCTCATATCAAAGATAAAGTCCTGGCGGTCGAGCATCTTGTTTTCATATTGATGATAAGGGAGTGTTGTGGTTCAAGAACAAATAGTTGTCCCGAAAGTTCCTGAACTTCACCAACTGATTCTGGATGAGGCACATATGACTAGTTTCTCAATCCATCCAGGCAGTAATAAGATGTACCATGATCTAAGGCCGAGATTCTGGTGGACTAAGATGAAGATTGAAATAGCACGTTATGTAGCACGATGCGATGTCTGTTAGAAAGTCAAGGCTGTACATTTGAAGCCAACCGGGGAATTGCAACCTTTGCAAATTCCAGCCTGGAAATGGGAAGATATCAGCATGGATTCCATAATGGGACTTCCAAGAATATCTCATGGCTATGACTCCATTTGGGTAATCATCGATCGTCTGACCAAGTCAGCTCATTTTATACCCGTTAAGAATACATACCGAGCTCCCCGATATGCTCAAATATATATTGATTGAATTATGAGCTTGCATGGGGTACCTAAAAGTATAGTCACTGATAGGGGTGCTCAGTTCGTGGCTCAATTTTGGAAGAAGTTCCAAGAATCTATGGGAACTCAACTATTGTACAGTACATCTTATCATCCTCAAACAGATGGGCAGAATGAAAGGGTGAATCAAGTCCTTGAAGACATGTTGAGATCATGTGTTCTGACTTATTCAGTGCCATTAGTGGAGTTTGTATATAACAATAGTTATCAAGAGAGTATCAAGATAGCACATTTTGAAGCCTTGTACAGCCATAGATGCTGAGTTCCACTCAATTGGTCCGAAACTGGAGAAAGATGGTTCTTCGGGGTCGATCTGGTAAAGCAAACCGAAGAGAAAGTGAAGCAAATCCAAGCTAACCTAAGAATAGCCCAGTCCCAACAAAAGAGCTATGCAGATAAAAGGCGCAGGCCATTGATATTTCAAGTGGGGGACTTCGTTTATTTAAAGGTGTCACCCACCAGAGGTGTTACCCGCTTCGGGGTTAAAGGAAAGTTAGCACCACGCTATATTGGTCCATTTCAAATCATTGAAAGGTGTGGGCAAGTGGCATATCGTCTGGAATTACCTGAACAACTGTCCATGATACACAATGTCTTCCATGTGTCTCAATTGAAGAAATGTTTCAGGGTACCTGAGCAAGTCATGGACATTGAGGGTGTTGAAATAGAACCTGATCTGTCTTACACTGAGTATCCAATTTAGGTTCTATATCAAAAGGATAGTGTAACTCATCACCGCACCATCAGGTTTTACAAAGTACAGTGGAATCAACACTCCGAGGAAGAAGCTACTTGGGAGTCTGAGGATTTCTTAGCCGAGCAATTTCCAGACTTCTATGCCTCTATCTAAGACATGACTTACCTCTATAAGTCGTGGCTTTCTTTTCAAAAGAAGACTTGTAATATAAACCTTCTACCTCTCTTATAAGACCATGTAAGATGTGCAAGTATGACACATTTCCTTTTCTATTACTTAACTCAACTCTTAAATCTCGGGATGAGATTTTCTTTAAGGGGGATGTGATGTAACACCCCTGGTGTTACTACAACTAAAACCTGACATGACATCATATGCACTGCAATGCATTTCATGAGTAGAGAACTATGACATGCAATGCAATAACTTAATAAGTTTATCTTTCTAGGTTGTTTGAGTATAGCTAAACATGTGATATCACCTTTCTTTTTAAACCTAGATGCAAAATTAGGGTATAAAAATTTCCAATTAAAATCAATCTTGGTGTGAACAATTGTTTGGCTAACCTCAACCCAAAGGCTAACTATGTTTCCAAATGATGGAATCAAGAATCAAGGTTGAATTTGGAGTCTTTGTCCTTCACATAACCCTAGTGGTTAAGTGTGGGTTAAGGAATACCATATTCAATTTTGAGGAGCTAACCATAACTAATTTTTCAAATAAAATATGCCAAACAAGAGTACCCATGGAAAGTATAAGTATTATACTTGCAATGTATGCTTTTGGTTGGGTCCTAACTTCACAAGCTCAGCCCTAAATACTTACACAAAGTTTGAATTAGCAATTCAAGTTCAAACCCTAATTTGAAAACCCCTTTTTCTACCCCCTTTTATGTAGTTTCAAAAATATTCAAAATTTGGGGCTAGTTCAAAAAGCAAAGTTGTAGATCTTGGTGAGAGGAACAACTTTGGTATTCAAAGTTTTTCAAGCTTCCATTCAAAATTTAAAGTAATTTCAAAAACCGATTTGAAGGGTTTTTGTCCCCTTTTCAAAATTCAACTGCAATCCAAATTCTATTCAGTTTCAGAGAAAACTTCTTAAATAAAAGTTGTAGAGCATGAAAAGTTGTACAACTTTTATTTTTGGAGATTTTCATCTTTTATTCAAAATTCAAAAGTAATTTGAAAATTTTTAAAATCGGTTTAAAAGCAAGGGGGTGTGCTACGGTGCGGCAGGCAGGCGAGCGGCTCGCCCGACGGCCGCCGCCCGTTCCCGCCGCGAAGCTTCACCGTTGCCACCTCCTGCTTGATGTGTCACGTGTGCCGCCGTCTTTGTCACCCTAGGAGCAAACGCCGCCGCCTATAAGAGCCCGAGCTCGTCGCGCCGCCACGTTCTTTTTCCCTACGCTTGCCGACCGCCCGTCGTTGCCACCGAGCAATTCGCACTCCTCGCACAACCGTCATCTCCAATCGCTCGCACACCGCTCCACCACCTCCTTGCACATCCCCCGAACCGCTAACCATGGCTGAAGACGACCGGCGCCTCCGCACGCCGCCATCTTCTTCCTCTCCGTCGCCCGGCCCGGCGCCGCCTCTCCACCGTGGCCAGCACTCATTCGAGCCGTTGGAGCTCAACCAACACCACCACTAGCTTCGCCTTATTCCACTGATGCTCATCGGCCCTTTGTTTTCCGCAGAGCATCGCCATTCTCGCCGAAACATCGCCGCGCCACCGTGTTCACGCCACGCCCGTAGGCACTTGCCACCGCCGTTGACCCACCTCGGACCACCGCCCAGAGCCACCGCAAGCTTGTTTTGAAGTCTCGGTGAGCTCCTGGTTCTTGTGAGGGAGTTGTAGTCGCGTCTATCACCGCCGTTTAGCCGTATCACGCATGCCGCCGAGCGCCCGTCGTTTCGCCGTCGCGTGCACGCGGCTAGGGGTCTAGGGTGCTTCGCTGAGTCGCGTTCGGGGTGCGTTGAGTCCGCCTCGAGCCGCTTGGCGTGTAGGTGTGCTTGGTTTCACCGGAGGAGTCAGACGAGCCGCCGCCGCCGTTGCCGTGGCGCCGCCATCCGCCATGGCCGCCGCCGAGATCCGCTTCGTGCACGATAGAGGGCGATAGCACCTTGTTGAGTTCGCCTCATTGCAAGGGAGCCGTAGGTGTAGTCGGTTTCGCTGACCGACTTCGCCGGGCGGTGAGATACGCCGCCGACAAAGACGCCGCCGCCAAGCCGCCGCGCCGGGGCCGACCGGGCCGGAAGGCCGCTTAGGCCGCACTGCACTTAAAGGATTTTGTTTTTCTTTTTATTTTCTAAAATGCTGATTTCATATTTTTGTAACTAATTATTTAGGGCTAATAAAAATAAAATAAAAATTGCTCGTGCTCACAATAATATACTCTATTTAATTAAGGCTTAATTAATTCTTTAAACAAGTCTTTATTAATTAAACTTGTTTAATTATTGTGAAAATGATTAATAAAGTAATTAGTAATGTTAATCACTTTAGTGATATGTGACTTTGGGATTGAGTGATGACCCCGGGTCATTAATCCTAATGACCCTCGGCATCGAAAATCGCTTGTTTGGCTAGTGTGTCCGACGTCGTTGCAACTTGTCAGGAGAGCTATGGTGGCTCTCACTGGCAAGACCATCACTCTTGCAGTGGTGGCATGCAGATCTTACTAAGAAACTCCATCGTCGTTAGTTCGAGGGGTGGTATGCAGATCTTTGCCACTCTTCCGATAGCAGTCCATCGGAGTGGTTTGATGCGCATCTTTGTTAAGACCATGTTACCACCACTTAAGGAGGGTAGTTGTTTAGTGTCATTTAGTAGCTCGATGCATCTTCATCGCATTATCATGTTACTTCAACTGCATATCATGATCATATGTTGTCTCATGTAGTTGCGGGGTCCGAGGAAGTTGCTGTTGATCCGACCCCCGTCGTGTTTGAAGCTGAGCAGTTTGGAGGTGTGAGCTCCGACCCTGTTGTTCCGTCGTCAGGGCCCGAGTTCTTTGACAACCAAGTGAAAGCCCTAGTTTGGTTTTGGATAATTGATGAAACCTAGGACTAACCCTATTGCTAAGTGTGTAGCATTAGAGAAAGAGAAGGTCCAAGCCAAGTGGTGGAATAGTGATCAAGATGATGGAGATGACCACAAGTGATCAAGTGCCACACTTGGAGATGAAGGAAGATGATGAGCAAGATGGAATGCTAGAGGCAAAGGTGTATGTTAGGGCATTTCCATTTTGCCGGCCATAGGTGAGTAGAGAAGTTAATGGCTGGGTTTAGGATTGATAACCGTACTATTAAGAGGGGCGATGTCGCGTAATATCGGTTATCTAAGTGCCACTAGGTGAGCAATGACTTTGCATATGCATTAGGGACCTAGTGAGCTTGCTAACTCTTGCAAAATTCATTTGGAATATGCTAACACACGTGCACAAGTGGTGAGACACTTTGGTGTTTGCACATGAGAGCAAGAGGTGATGGTGTTTGGGTGTGGAACCCTCCCACCGAGCTCGCGAGGCGGGACTTAGAAGTTTTCGGTCTAAGAGGTGTCACTCAGAGGTGACTGGACGCCGTCCTGTCCGGTCAGGTGTCGGCGTCCGCTGTTTTTCAGGGGCGACCGGACGCCGGGTGACCGGAGGCGTCCGTGCCAAGGGTTTTTTAACGCCGGGCGGGCGTGGACCGACGCCGGGCGCGTCCGGTCAAGTGGACGGACGCGTCCGGTCAAGAATTTGCGCTTTGGAGCTCGAGTTGTGACCGGACTCTGATCTTTCTCGGCGTCCGTGCTTTGGTACAGACACGTCCGGTCGTTGTTTACATCGCTACGGCAGGTGCTTTGGCCGTTAGGCGCCGGTGTAGAATTCGAATCGGCTAGTACACGTGGGCCCGTTATGTTGGACCGACGCCGCGATCGGACGTGTCCTGGCCGGTGCGCGCCGGCGTCCGGTCGGTCTGCAAAGTGAGCTATTCTTGAGGGTAACGGCTAGGTGTCTATATAAGTTGTTTGGCTGGCTTGGGGGATCTCTCTTGGCACTTTGACACTCTTAACATCCCCTAGAGCTAAGCAAACCTCCTCCCACACTTTGCATTTATCTTGATTGATCTAGAGAGTGATTGGGAGAGCTTCTAGTGCATTTGCCTTGTAATTGAGCATCTAGTGGCACTAGTGAGCGTTCTTGCTGTGATCGAGCTTATTACTCTTGGTGATTGCCGTCACCTAGACGGTTGGAGCAGTGAGCTGGAGTTGAGCAAGGTTGAAGATTGTTCTTGGCCACTCCGGAGGTGATTTGTGAGGGGTGTTGATCCTACCCCGCAGGAGATCGCAAAAGGAATCCTTAGTGGAATCTTGTGTCATTGAGTTACCCTCACTTTGTGTGAGTTCTTGTGGCGCCCGGTGAGGGCTTGGCTTGTGAGGCCAATTAGCAACCGAACTACCGAGTGTGTGGTCGACACAACAGGGAGTAGCGTGCCGGCAAGCACGTGAACCTCGGGATAAATCTTGTGTCCCTCGGTGTTCTTGTGTGGATTGATCCTTCGAGATCAACTTGGATTTCTCTATTGGATCATCTCTTCGGGTTTCATTGAATTGACAAGTCGGTGACTGGTCATCTTCCCGAAGGCTCGGTTTGCACACTTGGTTCCTCTCTCGCATTACATTTGTGCAAAGTAGTGTATTAGGTTGTGTAGCCTAGTTGATTTGTTAAGGACCATATTCTTGGTGTGCCTAGTGTATTAGGTTTGCTAGAATTGGTTAGGATCGGCTTGCAACCCCCACTAGGCTAGCGCAACACTCGCTTCGCTATTTGTTATACTAACAGGTTTGTTTAGTGCTTTGCAAGAAATTTTTATAGGCTATTCACCCCCCTCTAGCCATTTAGGACCTTTCAAGTGGTATCAGAGCTGAGGTCACTGCTAATCAAGGCTTAACATTCTTCGGTGTTAAAATGGCTCAAGTCAACCATATCAATCATGTGGGGAAGCCGTCGTACATCGATGGTACCGATTATGATCATTGGAAGAGAAAGATATGCGCTTACTTGAAATCACTCAACCGGAAGGTTTGGGAGGTTGTGGACAAGGACTTTGCTGTGATTGATCCCGCCGACCCAACTCCAAGAGAAGAAGAGAAGCTTCAATTCAATGACATTGCAATCAACACATTCCATGAGGCTTTGGAGTCAAAAGTGTTTGAGCAAATCAAGGATTTGGAGAGAGCTCATGATGTGTGGACTAGATTGGAGGAGACATATGAGGGCACACAAGCCGTAAAGAGTGCCAAGCTATACATCCTCAAGGACCACCTCTCAAGTTTTAAGATGCAAGATGATAAGAGTATGCCGGAGATGTATCACCGCCTCCAAGTGATTGTCAATGACTTGAAGAGTTTGGGTGAGAAGGTGGAAAATGCGGACTTCTCTCACAAGTTCCTAAGATGCCTACCTTCAAGATTTGAAGTCTTGGTCACTATGCTAGTGAGAAAAGGGTTGGACACCAAGACCCCTAACCAAGTACTAGGTGAGGTGATCACAAATGACACCTACCGTGTGGAACGGGAAGGAGGCTCCCAAAAGGATGAGAAGAAGGACAAAGAGAAGAAGAAAGATAAAAAAGTGGTTGCATTCAAGGCTACTTCATCAAGAGGCAAGAAGAAGCATGAATCAAGTGATAAAGCTAGCACAAGCTCAAATGAGGTGGATGATGAAGCAATGGCTCTTCTTGTGCGCAAGTTTGGCAAGTTCATGAAGAAGAAGGCTATGGTGCAAGAAAGAGAAGAGATGTAATCAAGACCAAGAGATGCTTTCGGTGCAAGAGCAAAGATCACTTCATTGCCGATTGTCCTCTTTCTATTGATGATGATAGTGATGAGGATAACAAGAAGAAGAAGAAGAACAAGAAAGAGAGGAAGGACAAGAAGGAAAAGAAGGAGAAGAAGCTTGAGTTCAAGAAGAAGAAGGGGCAATCATATTGTGTCACATGGGATAGTGATGCCTCAAGTGATAGTGATGATGAGAGTGAAGATGACAAGAAATCAAGGAAGAAGGCACTTGCAAGTCTTGCCATCTCCAACAAGCCTTCACTCCTTGATGCTCCATCGACATACTTAATGGCTAAGCCATCTAAGGTACAATCCGATGATGAGAGCGATAGTGAGAGTGATGATGATGAGGAGTACTCAAAGGAGGACCTCATGAGCATGCTACGAGATGCTCACTCTTACATTGAGGAAAAGAGGAAGGAGTGCAAAGAGTTGCGCAAGAGCAAGAAAGCTCTTGAGTAATCCTTTGATGAGCTCAATGCTACTCATGAGAGGCTAATGGAAGCCCATGAGAAGCTTGAGAAGGCTCACACCAAGCTTGAAAAGGCTCACTCCTCCCTTCTTGATCAATCTAAGATTGAGGATGTCGTAGACACATGCAACATAGGAGTTACTTGTGATATTCTTGATGAATCATTCTATACTTCTATTGTTGTTGGTCCCGCTAACCCCTCTTGTAGCTCAAGCAATGCCACATCTACTATTAGTGATGGTTTCACTTGTGATGTCTCACTCATGGTGGAAAATAAGACTCTCAAGAGAGAGGTGAATGAGCTCACTCATGCCCTAGGCAAGGCCTATGGTGGAGATGCCCGCTTGCTAAAGTGCTTGGGTAGCCAAAGGTTCTCTCTTAACAAAGAGGGATTGGGCTATACCTCCAAGAATGGCAAGGCGGCCTTTGTCACTCACAAGACTAGTTTTATGAAGGGCAATGGTCGGTTTTGCTCTAGTTGCAAGCAAGTGGGGCATGTAGAGCAATATTGCAAGAACAAGAAGAATGCTAACATATCCTCTATTTGTTATGATTCTTGTTATTTGCTTACCAAGGGTGCTAATGGTATGAAGGTTAAGTTCATTAGTGCTCCCATTGTTGGCCCAAACAAAAAGGCAATTTGGGTGCCCAAAAGCTTAGTGACTAACCTTGGAGGACCCAAAAAGGTTTGGGTACCTAAAAAGAATTGATTTGCTTTTATAGGTCAATTACAAAGCCGGAGGAAGGCATTGGGTGCTTGATAGTGGGTGCACTCAATATATGACCGGAGATTCTAGAATGTTTAAATCAATCTCATCAAGTGGCAATGGTGTTGATAGTATCACTTTTGGTGACAATGGCAAAGGCAAGGTCAAAGGCTTGGGAAAGATTGCAATTACAAATGATATGTCCATCTCCAATGTGTTGCTAGTAGAATCTCTCAACTTCAATCTCTTATCCGTGGTTCAATTGTGTGATCTTGGATTCAAATGCATATTTGGTGTTGATGATGTTGAGATAGTGAGTGTTGATGGAAGTAACTTGATCTTCAAAGGCTTTAGATATGAGAATCTTTATCTTGTAGATTTCAATGCTAGTGAAGCTCAATTGACAACATATTTGATCACTAAATCAAGTATGGGTTGGCTATAGCATAGAAGACTTGGGCATGTTGGCATGAAGCAACTCAACCGGCTAATCAAGCATGATCTAGTTAGAGGGTTGAAGGATGTGGAGTTTGAAAAGATAAGCTTTGTAGTTCATGTCAAAAGGACAAACAAGTTGGCAACACTCATCCCAACAAGAGCATGATGAGCACAAGCAAGGCATTTGAGTTGTTGCATATGGATCTATTTGGCCCTACCAAGTATGAGAGCATTGGTGGAAACAAATATGAATTTGTGATAGTGGATGACTTCATAAGATACACTTGGGTATTCTTTTTTTGCCGACAAAAAGTGAAGTGTTTGACACATTCAAGACATTTGTCAAGAGAAGTCAAAAATGAGTTTGAAAACATCAATCAAGAAAGTGAGAAGTGACAATGGTAGTGAGTTCAAGAACACAAGAATTGAAGAACTTTGTGATAACTTTGGCATCAAACATCAATTCTCGGCTAAGTACACTCCTCAATCAAATGGGCTAGTTGAAAGGAAGAATAGAACCTTGATTGATATGGCAAGATCAATGTTGAATGAATACAATGTGGATCATTCATTTTGGGCGAAGCAATCACAACTATTGCTCAAATAGGCTCTATTGTCATAGGCTATTGGAGAAGACACCATATGAGTTGTTGAATGGAAGAAAAGCGCAACATTGCATACTTTAGAGTGTTTGGATGCAAATGCTACATTCTCAAGAAGGGCACTCGATTGAGCAAGTTTGAGAAGAAGTGTGATGAAGGATTCCTACTCGGTTATTCTACTACAAGCAAAGCATATAGAGTTTGGAATCTCACTCATGGCATAGTTGAGGAAGTGCATGATGTGGAATTTGATGAAACCAAAGGCTCACAAGATGAAGAGGAGAATCTTGATGATGTGAGAGGTACTCAATTGATACAAGCTATGAAGGAAATGGATGTTGGGGACATTAGGCCAACTCAAGTGGTGGATATTGAAGATGACAAAGATCAAGTGATTACATCTCTAAATGTGCAAACTAGTGGTTCTCAAGATCAATATCAAGCTAGTGGTTCTCAATTGCAAGATCAAGTGGCTAGTACACCATCTCAACCAAGTGATCAACCAAGCTCAAGTGCTCAACCTCGTGTTCTCCAACCAACTCATATTGCAAGGGGATCATCCTCTAGATCAAGTGGTTGGTGACATTAGAAGTGGTGTACAAACAAGATCAAGATTGGCATCATTTTGTGAACACTATTCATTTGTCACATCCATAGAACCAAAGAAGATCGATGAAGCTTTGATGGATTGTGATTGGGTAAATGCCATACATGAAGAGCTCAACAACTTTGAAAGAAATCAAGTTTAGGAACTCGTTGAGCGTCCAAAGAACTACAATGTCATTGGCACCAAGTGGGTATTCCAGAACAAGCAAGATCAAGATGGCATAGTTGTGAGAAACAAAGCTAGATTGGTAGCACAAGGATACACTCAAGTTGAAGGTCTTGACTTTGGAGAAACCTATGCACGGTTGCAAGATTGGAGGCAATTAGAATCTTATTAGCCTATGCTTGTGCCCACAACATCAAGCTATATCAAATGGATGTGAAAAGTGCTTTCTTAAATGGTTTCATCAATGAGCTAGTGTATGTTGAGTAACCCCCAAGAGGATTTGAAGATATCAAGAAGCCCAACCATGTCTATAAGTTAAAGAAGGCTCTCTATGGCTTGAAGCAAGCTCCAAGGGCATGGTATGAGAGATTGAGAGATTTCTTGCTCTCTAAAGGGTTCAAGATGGGGAAGGTTGATAACACTCTCTTCACCAAGAAGATTGGAAATGACTTGTTTATGTTGCAAATCTATGTGGATGACATTATCTTTGGATCAACCAACCAAGACTTTTATGAAGAGTTTGGAGAAATGATGACAAAAGAATTTGAGATGTCTATGATTGGAGAGTTTAGTTACTTCCTTGGTCTATAAATCAAGCAATTGAAGAAAGGTACATTTGTGAGTCAAAGCAAGTATATCAAAGACATGTTGAAGAAGTTTGGAATGGAAGAAGCCAAGTCAATTGGGACACCAATGGGAACAAATGGTCATCTTGACTTGTATACAAGTGGCAACATGGTAGATCAAAAGTTGTATCGGTCCATGATTGGAAGCCTACTCTATGTGACCGCTTCTAGGCCGGATGTCATGTTTAGTGTGTGCATGTGTGCAAGGTTTCAAGCCTCACCAAGAGAAAGTCATTTGAAAGCAACCAAGAGGATATTGAGATATCTTAAGCACACACCAAATGTTGGATTGTGGTATCCCAAGGGGTCAAACTTTGAGTTGATTGGTTATTCGGACTCCGACTATGCGGGATGCAAGGTGGATAGAAAAAGCACTAGTGGAACATGCCAATTGCTAGGAAGATCACTTGTCTCATGGTTATCCAAGAAACAAAATAGTGTTGCACTCTCTACCGCCGAATGCGGCCGAATACATTAGTGCGGGGAGTTGTTGTGCTCAATTGCTATAGATGAAGGCCATATTGAAAGATTTTGGAATCAAATTTGGACAAGTGTCATTGCTATGTGACAATGAAAGTGCCGTGAAGATCACCACTAATCCGGTTCAACATTCAAGGACAAAGCACATTGACATAAGGCATCACTTCATTAGAGATCACCAAGCAAAGGGAGACATTTCTATTGAGAGTGTTGGCACCGATGATCAACTTGCCGATATCTTTACGAAGCCACTTGATGAGAAGAGATTTTGCACCTTGAGAAATGAGTTGAACATTCTTGACTTCTCCATCATGAAATGAATGCACCCCCATTATATGACATGCCTCTCCTTCGACTAAAGCAAAGGTGAAATTGTTTGGCATGATGCATTCATATTTACTGAGGACTTGATTAGAACATGTAGACATACTCTAGAGATATCTCTTGCTTATTAGGCTCATTCATGAAACCAAAATGATTTTAAGTACATATTATGCCACTATTGCTTCTATGACTTGTATGATCTAGCGGCTAAATATGACTTGTTCATGAGAATGTGATCCTAGTGTTTAATCTAGTTAAATGAGCAAGAAAGGATTTAGTTCAACATTGACAAGATAACCATTGAAAGATGCGTGAAGAAGCTTGTCATTGGTTCAAACCGAACTAGATTACTTATGCAAGTTTGCTAGTTTGAACCATAAGAGAAGGAAGTTTATGGAAACAAATGATCCTTAACTTTAAGTGATCATCTCTCTACTCCAAGCTCCCTCTATGATTTCAAGTCTACACCAAGCATGATCATACACCTTTGTGGTCATTGATGACAAAGGGGGGGAGATTACCGAAAAGGAAAGAGAAAACAAAGATATCATGTATCAAGGGGAAGAGAAGATGAAGATTGAAGAATAGAAAGGGATAAAAATTTTGAAGCACACAAGTAGGGGAGCAAGCTCATGAACATGATTGATTGCATTTGATTGTGCACATTCATATGATTGCTTGCATTGCACTTAAGATTTATGTATTTCATAAGTAGTTTCTCTCTTTGCTTGTGTGGTGCTCGCTAGTATAGAACTTGATTGATGAATTGATTACTAGCATGCATAGGCTCTAGCTAGAATTGGAATAGCATTTGTTTTCAAGTGGTATCTAGAAACCGGCTTCTAAATGTTGAAACTCATGGGGTTTCTAGCTATTTGATGTTTCTAGCTAGATTTGGAGCTAAGGATGGTTCATGATGTGCACTCCGATGGTATCATGCTTCAAAGGTCCATTCTATACACCTTAGCTTCAATTTGGTAGAAATGACTCTCCCAAAACCGATTTATCTATCATGTGTGCAAAGCTTCAAATCCAAACTCTTATCACACATGTAGGGGGAACCATAGCTACCAAAGGAGTTTTACATGACTTGTCCAATTCTTTTCACAAGCTCAAATTGTTTGGACAAGTGGTGTAAAGCCAAAATTATATTCATTTCATATCTTTGTGGAGGTTGTCATCAATTACCAAAAAGGGGGAGATTGAAAGCCCTAGTTTGGTTTTGGCTAATTGATGAAACCTAGGACTAACCCTATTGCTAAGTGTGTAGCATTAGAGAAAGGGAAAGTCCAAACCAAGTGGTGGAATGGTGATCAAGGTGTTGGAGAAGACCACAAGTGATCAAGTACCACACTTGGAGATGAAGGAATATGAGGAGCAAGATGGAATGCTAGAGGCAAAGGTATATGTTAGGGCATTTCCATTTTACCGGCCATAGGCGAGTAGAGAAGTTGATGGCCGGGTATAGGATTGATAACCGTACTATTAAGAGGGGCGATGTCGCGCAATAACGGTTATCTAAGTGCCACTAGGTGAGCAATGACTTTGCATATGCATTAGGGACCTAGTGTGCTTACTAACTCTTGCAAAAATCATTTGAAAAGGCTAACACACGTGCACAAGTGGAGAGACACTTTTGTGTTGGCACATGAGAGCAAGAGGTGATGGTGTTTGGGTGTGGAACCCTCCCACCGAGCTCGCGAGGTGGGACTCGGAAGTTTTCGGACGAAGTGCAGTCACTCAGAGGTGACCGGACGCTGTCCTGGTAGGGACCGGACGCGTCCGGTCAGTTGGTTGGCGTCATTTTTTTCGGTGACCGGACTCGAAGGACGGGCGTCCGGTGCCAAGTTTTAAATGCGCCGCGGCTGGGCGATGAGGACGAGCCCGGGCGCGTCCGGTCAAGGGGCGGCCCAGACGCGTCGGTCGGGCCCTTCACGTTTTGGACCTCTCGAGTTTCTGACCGGACTCGCCGGGCCGAAAGTCCCGGTCGAATCGGCCCGACGCGTCCGGTCGTTCTTGACATCAAGCGGGCGGGTGCTGGCCGTTGGGCGCGAAGTGTAGAATTCAAACGGCTAGTATACGTGGCCTTGTTATGTTGGACGGACTGGCTGGACCGGACGCGTTCGATCGAAGCCGTCTCGGGCGTCCCGCCTTGTGGCCCCGGAACATTTGTGTGTAACGGCTATGTGAGTTTGTGGGCGCCTATATAAGTGTTTTGGCAGGCTCTAGGGAGTTCCTCTTGGTACTTTGACACTCTTGACATCCCCTAGAGCTAAGCAAACCTCCTCCCTCACTTTGCATTCATCTTCATTGATCTAGAGAGTGATTGGGAGAGCTTCTAGTGCATTTGCCTTGTGATTGAGCATCTAGTGGCACTAGTGAGCGTTCTTGCTGCGATTGAGCTTATTACTCTTGGTGATTGCCGTCACCTAGACGGTTGGAGCAGCGAGCCGGAGTTGAGCAAGGTTGAAGATTGTTCTTGGCCACTCCGGAGGTGATTTGTGAGGGGTGTTGATCCCACCCCGCGGGAGATCGCGAAAGGAATCCTTAGTGGAATCTCGTGTCATTGAGTTACCCTTACTTTGTGTGAGTTCTTGTGGCGCCCGGTGAGGGCTTGGCTTGTGACGCCAATTAGCCACCGAACTACCGAGTGTGTGGTCGACACAACGAGGAGTAGCGTGCCGGCAAGCACGTGAACCTCGGGATAAAAATCTTGTGTCCCTCGGCACTCTTGTGTGGTTTGATCCTTCGAGATCAACTTGGATTTCTATATTGGATCATCTCTTCGGGTTTCATTGCATTGACAAGACGGTGATTGGTCATCTTCCCGAAGGCACGGTTTGCACACTCGGTTCCCTTCCTAGCGATTACATTTGTGCAAAGTAGTGTATTAGGGTGTGTAGCATAGTTGGATTGCTAAGGACCATATTCTTAGTGTGCCTAGTGTATTAGGATTGCTAGGATTGGTTAGATTGGCTTGCAACCCCCTCTAGGCTAGCGCAACATTTGCTTCGCCATTTGTTATACTAACCGGTTTGTTTAGTGCTTTATAGAAATTTTAATTAGGCTATTCACCCCCCCTCTAGCCATTTAGGACCTTTCAGAGTCTCTCTTGGCACTTTAACATCTTTGACATCCTTAGAGCTAGCAAATCATCTCCCTCATTTTGCATGCCTCTTGATTGTTCTAGAGAGTGATTAGGAAAGGTTCTAGTGCATTTGCTTTGTGATTAAGCAGCTAGTGGCACTAATGAGCGTTCTTGCTGTGTGATTGCTTATTACTTTTAGTGGTTGTCGCCACCTAGACAGTTGGAGTAGCAAGAAGAAGGTGTGAGCAAGCCCGGTGATTATTCTTAGCCACACCGATGAGTTGTGAGGGGTTCTTGATCTTTTGTCGTGGAGATTGCAAAAGGTACTCTATTGGAATGCTTGTGTCATTCAACTCCTAGCCTTGGTAGGTTCTTATGGCGCCTTTGAGAGGCTCGGTGTGTGATACCAATTAACCACTGAACCACGTGGTCAAGGGGGACACAATAAGGATGTAGCGTGTTGGCAAGCACGTGAACCTCGGGGATAAATTGGTGTCTTAGTCTTCTTGTGGATTGATCCATCGAGATTACTTTCTGTCTATTGAATTGATTGGATCATCAACCGGATTTTTCTATTGATTGAATCAAGATGGTAATTGGCTACATCCACAAGGCACGGTTTACATATCTTGATCCTCTCCTTACCTTGTGCAAGTAGCATATTAGGTTGCGTAGAGTAGTTTAATTGCTAAGGACATTACTCTTAGTGTGCTCTAGTATATTAGGTTGCTAGTTGACTGGTTAGAAGGCTTGCAAACCCTCTCTCTAATAGGCTAGCGCAAAATCCATCTAAGAGCCATATTTGTTACTAACCTGCCCATCTAGTGTATTTGTAGAAATTTTAATTAGGTTATTCACCCCCTCTAGCCAATTGGACCTTTCACATGGACACAGATCAAGTGTGTTCGCATTTTAATTTATATATGCTATATTTAAGAATATTGTTGCTTGGACATATTCCAAGATGAATATAATTATTCCAGTTATTGTATTTATACTATCATTTGTGAGTAGACTGAGCCCAAACTAAAATAAAAGTGCAAATATTTAAGAATAAAATGGTTTTTGAATATTTAAGATACCAAGTTACAATGGTTAATTCTAATTCTTGCTTTTTGTGTCAACTAAAGCATGTATAGCCTTTGATAGAAAGACCACTAGTGATTTGTGGTTGATCGATATTGAGTCATTCGTGACACAACGAATAACATTTGTTACCAAATTAGTTAGTGAGATCTATCCTACATGCACAAATTATGAAGGTTTAAAGAAAACATGCAATTCATATCTTCTCGGATCATTTGGAAAGACATCTCAAGAAAAGAGGAAGACCAAACCAGCCACACACTATCTAGTGTAAATTTCCAATTAACAAAGTTACTTACACTAAAATAGACTTTTGTGTATCATATCACAAGAAAAGATATGCATATATTAAAAGATTTGAAATGTTCATGATCATTTATGTTGAAGTAACTCTTCAAGATACTTGAATATGTAAAGATACATCACGCGCATGAGATGAAGCATTCAGTCATTAGACTTCTCCACTGATGATGTAGTCAACTAATAGTAGCCAAACCAGATGTTGGTATCGTTATATCATGTGTGCCCAGGGACAAAACAATAGCGGTATGGCCATGCATGACCACGCATGCCACCCAATTAGTAGATACATACATGGGTGCTTATGCGGCTACCTTAAAACATCTAGACTACACAAGTGTTTGTGTACCCTTTCTACTCTCAAGTTTGTGCTATACATAGGAAAACTATTGGTGTTGGCAAGTTGACAATGTGTATATGGAGCTTATAGCAAGCTTCTAGCACTAAATATTAATGCCTTTGAGAAAAAGTCACACAAGTAGAGATGTGGTATATATGTATATATATTCTTTGAATTTATTATCAAAATCTTGATATTGCCTCTGTATCAAAGTTGATTTTCTAATTAATCAAAATTAGTACAAAAAGATTTCCTTGAAGCCTATAAATACCAGCCTTGGTGTTTGCCATTCTCCACAACTCACCAACCCTCGTTCTTAGCTCAAACTACCAATTGTTGTTACTCAACCATATGGACTCTAAGTTTAAGGGAGAGTGGAGTGCCTCTGAGATCAACATGGTAAAATCTCTCATTGCAAGGTACAGCACCAACAATCATGCTAGTGATATGAATAAGAAGCATAATGAAATTGTGGATGAGCTCCAGGCAATGTTCCCTAGCAAGGAGAAGCATCAGGTAACCAATTTGTACATTGATGTCAAGCTAGAGATGGGGCAAACATTGCAGAGTGACAACCATCATGTGGAAGCAAGTAGCAACCTCATGAGTGAACCCTTTGGGGTGTTTGTGGGGGATCCATCGATGGGCAACATGGAAGCATTTGATGGTTATCGACAGGAGGGGATGTTCGATAAGAAGAATGTGAAGGAGACTCCAAGGAGGAAGCCTACTCCTCGCAAGGAGAGCCAACACACAGGGAGGTTTTGGACCACAGATGAGCATAGGTTAGTTATTTACTAGATATAGATTTTAAATGCTTGTCACATGAAGTTTTAGTAGCTCACTAAGTGTAGATTGTGAGGTATTATTATGATTCGGTGTTTATATATTGTTTTCTTTTAATAATTTTGAATATGGATAGAGATGGAATCTAAATTTCTATCTAATTGGTTCACTTCAAACTCTACCTCATGTAGGCAATTCCTTCGTGGTCTACATGTGTACGGCCGTGGAAATTGGAAGAACATCTCTAGGCACTTTGTAACCACCAAGACCCCAATGCAGGTTTCTAGTCATGCTCAGAAGTACTACCTCAGGAAAGAAAATTCCACCAAGAAACAACGTTTTAGCATCAATGACATTGGACTTTATGATTTTGAGCCCTTGTCACAGACAAAAGCTTCTTCATGGGAGGGTCCCGCCTTTGGTGGAGGTGTCTATAACACAAATCACTATAGCTTTGGTGCACATCCTACTTCCATGAACAATGCTCAAGCTTGGTCACCACTCCAATACCACACTAGCCATGGAAATAGCAGCAATTACCAGACAACCACCTTGGCTACGGGCCAGCAACAAGAGCAAATGGGAGCTGGTAGTTCTTTAGTGACTCCAACCATGGTGGGGGATGGGATCCACTTTGATTGGACAAGTGATAAGCTGGGGGATCTTCTCAATACTCAATACTCAATGGATGATTAATGTGAACTTGAACTAGGTTTTATACACCATCTAGTATGCCAAATTGCATCATGGACTATTTATTAGTTCATCCTATATATGTGGGTTAAGCATCATAGTATTCTCTTATGCTAGAGTGTGAGAAACTTTGATGTATGAAATATTGTGTGGTACTTTCAAATGTTCGAGTTTTGTTCATTGTAGTGTTTTACTTAGTTTGGTGTATCGGTTGCATCATAGTCAATATTACATTGAGCTTATTTATTAATTCCCATTTATGCATTGAATTTCATTGCTTATCCTATTTTTATATTTTTTTCATTGTTTTAAGGGTTGCTTGTGTGACTTGTACTCTAATACATATTGATCACTTAGTCGCTAGACATATTAGAGAAGTAGAAGATGGAAATTTCATAGGCAGATGTCTATCACTAAGGAAATGTAAGTGAAACGACCCATGATTTCCTCGAAGGGAAATCCACATATTACATACAGTTGATACCATAGTTCATACATCATGAAAGGTACAAATTATAGAGTATTACAACACTTGTAACACGTCTAGGTACATTGTATCCTAGCGATAAACGCACACGGGTCAACATCAGAGCAGACGTAGCGCCATAGCGAGTGAAGGCTCCTCCTTCACAAATGATCATCAGAGTTGGGGTAGAGTATCAGCGGGCGTAGACTTGATCTCCTTAACCAAACTTGAGTGTAGGAACGAGACCACCTAATCCTTCCAGCTCCATTATCGTTGTAGTCGTCCTCGGGTACGGACACTGCTCAACTCTATCGATGACGATTTGTAATCGGCCAATCTCCCCACCCTATGCTTTGCTTTGCTATGTGGTAAGTGGAATGCAAGGGTAGAGAAAAAGGCTATATTGGGCTGTAGTTTTTCTACGCCAATTCATAATATAAATATAATATAGTTCATTATGTTTTAACCCATCTCATCCGCACATCCATCATCCCATACATATCCACATCCACACATCTCACCACACTCTCACTCTCTAGTCGGCAAGAAAGACTCCCGCTCCTCATTGCCTTAACGGCCTAAGCCGAAATCCAACAACACCCAGGGGAGAGAAGGGAAAAGGACACCTCTCACTAGTCAAGTGAAGCGTAGATCATAGGAATGTCCATGACCGTGGACACGGCTATACTTATAGATCAATCAACTCTGCAGAGCGTGTACACCTGGAACCACAAGATCACCATCATCGACGATGCCTCATCTAAGCTGATACCAAACCGCCGCCTAACTGGCCCAATGCCACCCTACCACTCAGCTCTGGGGCACCCTGGAGATCCACCGGCACACTGAGACTGTGAGACGTGGTACCGGATCCCCAGAGGGTACCACGTTGTCTCAGGAGGGTGTGGGTCTCAGCACCCGTACCTCCCTACACTATCACCTATCAACCTAGTAGTAATGGCAGGGGGTCAGCTAGCCGTCAAGTTGTTTTCTGCCCATCAAGAACGAGTGGTGTGTACGAAGGGGTCCTATGAACCGGTTCTCAAGACATACCAGTCCTTAGGGGTGACTAGACAGGACATCTTCACCTTGGGATCCAACGCCCCGTGCCTCAACGGCACGTCCTGTTCCGGGGATTCATCCCACAAAGACACTCCTCCCCGGAATCTACTCACATCACATGTACCCGTCACAGATACTCTCTCTCATAGGGAGTACCCAGGTCACACTCCCCGACAAGACTTGTCCCCTGACTCGTTGTAGATCCTGCCCAGTTGACACAACCCTCACCACACACACCTAAGACACACGCCAAGATCTCTCCCATGTTATTCCCCAGTTATCTAGTTTACGGCACCACGTGCCTTAGCCACGCACAAGCAAGTTCACGTCTTCAATATGTAAAGTGAGTAGTTGAAACAGTATCATGATGAGCGTGCATCTAGCCTAGCAGCGGGTGTGCAGGGGGAAAGGTTACGTCAAGGTGATGGCTCGTCAAGCAATCTACCAAGCATCCTATCATAGTTATTTGCATAAAGTAAAGCACTAGCAGCTACATATTGCATGCCTAATAGGATTCTACGAGGTTGGGTGGGACGTGGCACCTGTTCATAGCAATCTATAGTCTTCCACATCAGTTGTCCTTCGTGTCTCCTCCCTCCAGTGGATCTCCAGTCCATCCATTGTCACCGTGATGCAACTATCTCGGTATAGCGACAAACAAGGCAAAAGAGCAATCAATCCCTAACCAAAATCTAGTACTCCCCAGAAAGCAACAAGGTATAGAAGGAACCAGAGAACTCCAAATAAACACCGAAAGACTTAGCCCTCATGAAGAGTGTTCGTTCCTCAGGCTCAGATAAATAGAAGTGGTTGTCTGCTAAGCACAAGCCCGAATAACGACCATGGTATAGCCAGTACATCCTGGGTTGACCGTGTCGACCTGTACGGCTTCAAAGAAAGATGCCTTAATCCTAACTTAACTTAAACAAACATCACGGTTGCGACCTTCCGATCCGAACATCATAAATTGATGAGGATCGGAGGACCGCAAGCAGGAGAGAAAGGGAAATAGGAACAATAGGGTTTGGCCCTTGCGGCCTTTAACCCTCAAGTCACAACTACTTTATAGGATGTGAGTAAGAAAGATTAATACAAAACAGAGGAATTGTGACTTGGTTCCGAGGCTCTTTGGCTTACCCGTCATGGTAGCCGACAGTAGCAAAAGAGATTGGAACACGAACAACAGAGAAGCGCCTGTAGGTCCTCTCAACCCACATGACACAACAACGTTGGGAGCCGAGAAGAGAATACCACAACAGGGGGAGAGAGGAGAGTTAGCTGGGCATGTCCATGTCGCGGCCTCGGTCACATCCTCCATGAGGATGGTTTCCCAATGGTCGATCGGGTCGACTCGCACGGGTCCAAGAATAGGACATAGATCATAGCTTCACTAACTAGAAGAGACAATCCGGTCTTTGATCCAATCATATAGCCAAGACGAGATCGAACAGAACAGGCTAGAGTGGGGAGGAAAAGGAAGTAGGAAGAGAGGGGCGATGGTCTACTCCTTCCAATACTCGCGCCATGGCAAGGGACGGGGCATCGGAAAGGAACGACACACGAGTGGACACAAGTGCCTAAACCACCTGTAGGGTACCAAGACCTAGGTGCGCTGAATGCACTAAGACGTTCCTAGAGGTCTTAGCGGTGCGGTTGTCACCGCGAGAACTCAGAAATGTCACGGTCCATTCTAGGTACAAACATACAACGGCTTAAGTACAAAAGAGCCAGAAAAGGGAAAAAGGCAAGATTCGCCTTCCATTGATTCACTCGCCACGGCAGTCGACGGGAATCACAGGAAGGGAATCAAGAGGCAATAACAGAACACTGACGAACACAAACGAGCAACAAAAAGGGATTCTAGTTCCACGGCACTTCGATCTACATGACATGGCAATAGTCACTAATCGAAGAACTCGGAACGATAGACTCGGTCCACGCCTCACTGGATTAGCGAGAATCGAAAGAGCAAAAGAGGAGAATGGTTCCACATTCTCTCGACCTACCCGTCATGGCAAGGGATGGTGGCCGAAAGAAAAGAGACTAGTTTCGCACGGTCCATGATCCAAACCAACTCGTAGGGCACCACGACCTCCATGCAACTAAAGCGGCAAATGCTATTCCTCGAGTCCGTAGCGATGCGTTGTCATCACATGAACCGAGGAATGCTTGGTCTAGGTGGTGCACGCATATGAACCAGATAGGAAGAAAAGAGAAAAGAGAGGAAAAAGAGGTAGAGCTCGATGGTCATGGCGAGATGACTCGCGGCCACAAGCTACACCCTAGCGAGTTGGCACCCGTAGTTCTACCAGAGTCGTCTCCTAATTCGGCTCCCACTAGACTAGGTCATCACAGGGCTCATCATGTATGGGTAATATCCATATCGTATTGAGTCCATGATGACCGAGCCCTAGGGTCGAAACAGGATCGCTCGTGGTTCCACGGGGTTAACCCAAATACGAAGAGAGGGAGGGATCGTGTTCGGCGTCACGACCATAGCGGGATCGTACGTTCGGACACGTCGCTCTCTCAGCCGGCTCGAAGGCTCGATCCATAGACAGACATGTTTACCATACAAACACAACGAACACAAGACATCGACCGCACGGGTAGCACGCATCCATAGCATCACGAGGGATAATCCGGCGCGAAGGCACGACACAGGCATAGATATATATGTATAAGTAGAGGAAATGCGACATATGAGAATATGAAAAAGGAAATGTGAAAGCTTTGCCGACGCCGAGGATGGCGTCGGTGGGTTTCGAATGTTCGACCTTGGCGGGGAAGAAGGTGAGGACGGTAGTCTCCGTGGAGCATCGCCGGAGATGGTAGGAGGGCTATGGCCAGTCGCAGGGGTCCCCGGCCACCGAAACCGGCCGAGGCCAGCTCGCCACTTGCTGGCCAGCTGTGGCCACCCCTGGCCAGCAGCGGCTACCTCTGGCCAGGTGCGGGCCTGCGGCTGGCCGGCAGCGGCTAGCTGCGGCTGGCTGCGGCTGGCCAGGGCTGGCTGGACGAGGCTCCAAGAGGCGGATGGTGGTGGTGCTCTAGCGGAGGCACCACGGGGTGGTCGGCTTCTATGCGAGAGATGGAGAGCAAAGGCACGAAGGCCGGTTTGATCATGGTGGTCGGCAAGTCCAACAAAGAGAGGGAAAAGGCGAGGTTATGGAGCGCCAGCCGCTCACCGGCTGCAAGGGAGAGCTCGGAAAGGTGACTGGGCATTGTGGAGCCGGAGGCAGCCCTGCCTGGCACGTTCTAGCCAAGAATGGCCCGGCCATGGGCAGTGCAGCGGCACCGCAGCGGCTCTGGCCCGGCCATGGCTAGTCGGCGGGCCGGCTGCGGGTGGTCGGCATGGGTTGCCGTTGGCGAGCATGGCCGGGTGGTGCGCCATCGCGAGGAGGCGAGCAATGTGTGGCCAAGGCCGGCGTCGCGGGCTGCGGAGCGGAGTAAGGCGCAAATAGCGGCTAAGGGAGGTCGGCGCCGGCCTGGGCGAGATGAGAAGCAGTGGAGACGGCCGGTGCAGCCGGCCTTGTGTGTGCAAACCGGCCCAGCGGAGCTCGGCGGCCAGCCTTACGGCCGCGTGGCGAGCGGTTTGATCGGCCAGCCCGGGCACAGCTACGGCGGCTAGTGCGGCGGATGATGCGGCGCTATCAGGCGCGGCTACCTTGTGATCCAGCGGCCCGGCGCCGCGGCATCCGCAACGTGGCGCCGCCGTGCGCGTTCCGGTTTCCGTGGGGCGGAGTAGCGGCTACGTTAACGGCGTGGGATGTGGTGGAAAGGCAGAGTCGCCATGGCGCGGCTGCCAAAGGCGCGAGCGGGGAGGAAGGAGAGGATAGTGGTGTGGCGGCCGTCGAGGAGAGCGGAGGGGCGAGGCCGCCTTTATAAAAGCGTTGCTAGGGCTCCAAGGAAGGCCGTTGATCCTCGTCATCCGTGCTGCTGCCGGGACACGTGGAGCACATCTAGCGGATGCGGAAGTCGAGACTCGCCGGGGGCGCTGCTGATCGCGGCCTTCCTCGCCCTCGGGCGGGCGGGCACACTGGGAGCAAGTGCTCCCTAGGGTTTTGGAGGAGCCCGGCGGCCGCAGGGCTGGAGTGGGCCGCCACCGGGCTTCGGCGTCTTTGGTTGCTCCAAATGCCTTTGTAGAGGGCGCGGAGGGGAGGGGGAGGCGGGCCTATCTTTGGGGTCGTGCGTGGCTCTGAGGGGAGGGTAGAGGCAAGCTGGGTTGTGGCATGGTGGTGGCCCATGGCCTGGAGTTCAGAGGAGAAGGGATTTCCTATTTTTCTTTACAGGGTTTTGAGAAGAGCAAGGGTAAAAGGAAAATGGACAATCCCCTAATGGTGACTTCAGGAAATTAGAGTAGGTTTTGAAAAGGAAAATTGGGAGAGATGTGAAAAGAATTTGGAGGAAATACAAAGAGGGACCAGAGGAAATCAATTAGGAACCCGAGATAGGTCTTTAAGGGAGGAAATAAAAAGGAGGAAAAGGATTCCTTTCCATTTGCCATGATGGTTGAGAAGAATTCAATGGAATTTGGGAGGAATTCTAAGGAGGATTCGGGAGGAATAATTGTGAGGTTGGGAGGGATTTGATTCGGATAAAAAGGAAAAGGAATTTCTCCTTCTTATGGCTCGAAGAGATTGCTACAGATGGTGCACTCCAAACTCCAAGCGAACTTGGAACCCAACCCAACACAAGGTCTACAACACACCCCTACAAGCAGTGCCATATGCATGCACAATTTACCGGCAATTCCCCTTATGTTTGGCCTATCACTACATGACTCACACATGGCAGGAAAAATTTTAAAAAGTTTAGATTTTTTATGTCCAGTAAAACTCGGGATGTTACAATAAGACTCCCATATACAAACTGATCCTAAACTATGCACTCAGGTATGCAACTTGTTCCTCTAGAGGGTGGCATGCTAGACATTGCATTGTTGTAGTACTTCATTTTGAAGAATTCTAAGGTTTTGGAATGTTCACATGGAATCAGTTAAGATACAGACTAAATTGCCAAGTATCTAAATATCACCAACTAATCCAAACAAGGTATAAATTCATAAAAAAGATTAAACATGAAGGATACAGATAAATAATCAACATCAGAAAGATATATTAATAGTGGGATTGGCAAGGAGGATAACAACACAAGGCTAGGTTCCTAAAATGACCTTTCCTCAATAAAATGGTCAAGGAAGAAAGATTATAGCAGGTGCAACAATAGAGGCAAAATCGACCATAAATGAGGTTGGGAGACCACCCAACCCTATCAACATGACATGTTGTTCCATAGCACTAAAACACAATGACTCAAGATTGAGAAAAAGGAAAAGGGCAAGAGTACCATTGGTCACTTGATGTGTTAACCAAGTATTTCTTAACACAAACATAAAGAATCCGTGCTTGGATATACCATTGCAGCACTTTACTTCACCCAAAAGTATTCAGAGCATCATATTCTAAGGAAACGATGTGTAGTCTTCTAGCTAATTCATCCAAAGACAACACAAGGATATAGTTGGTATAGGTTGAGATGGATTAATTCCTATGGTACTAAGGTCTATGGATAGATAAAGTCTCCTTCTACTTGCTTACTTTGGACACTGGATCACACCTGGTCTACTAAGAAAGGCCGGCCTGTAGCTCTACGTTGAACGTAAACTTGGGGATTACAAGGACAAACAAGGTTGTCACCACCACCTGCTGCCTACCCCTCAACCATGGAGCACAAGACAAATGAAGGTAGCCTTTAGCCTAGACACCACATCTATGTTATCGATTACTACTGTAGCATGACATCAAGATTATCCTGTCTCTATCAGTGGCCCTCTACTAGAGCATCCACTATAAGAACGGATGACGAACCCGCAAGCAAATAAGAGTAAAGCTCAACTAAACAACAAAACTAATAATATAAGATTCATTAACACTCACTTAGTGGAAAGATTCCGGCGATGTATAGCGTAGGTGTTCCTTGAGGTACAAGTCCGAGGAGATACCGACAAGCCAGCACTTCCCCGATCTCTCTCACATCTCTCCCTACTACATTGCTCTAGATAGCTTTGGCCTAAGCCTTGAAGTGTAGCTTTGATCTTCCTTGATGTGTTGATGTCAAATGAGAAGAAGAGGCCATCTTTTTATAGGGGCGAGGAGGAGCTCAATGGGAAGTTCCTTTGATCCCCGCATGGAAAAAGCACACTGACTTCCAAACTGCCCTTTAGGTGCATTGAACTTGGCAACAATCCATGCAATCGCCTTTGGTACGTCAGTATGACTTCACACAAAAGATGGTCTAGAGATAAGCCAGTAGTGGTGCGGCCGCACCATTGGTTCGATCCTACCCTACGGGCTCCGTTCTGCCTGTTCCTTGTTTTGTGGTGGGCTTCTAGGGCTGCCTAAAAAACAGAGTCCCATGTACTCAAACAAAGTCTACTCGACTTCGCATGGGTGATCGTGTTTTTCTTGTGGTCATAATTCTATTCTTTCAGTTGTAGAAAATGTGCCATTGATAATAAGGCACATGCGATGACTTCGCCAACCTTGAGATTTGCTAACTAATAAGTCTTTCAAAGGTGCTCATATGGATAAGGTTCGCACGTGTGTGTTCATAAAGGTGGGATGTATCCATCTATACCATAGAATTTGAAATAAAAATAGTTTTATTAATTTTTTATGAAATATATATTGGTAATATTTGAACTTTTAGATACTTGTGTAGTTTTCCAAAAAAAACTTGGTCGGGAGCGACTAACGCCCGGCCGTGCATGCGTTAAGCAGGCCGGACGCACACTCCATATTAGGAAATCCAACAAAACTAGCACCTCCCCGAAAACGTCCAAATCCGTCCCGCGCAGAACGCTTCGGCGGGGAAGCACGCCGTGCCCCTTCCCACCTCCTTGACAAGGCCCACCGGTTTCCGGGCCCACGCACGCCTTGGAAGCTTTTCTTTTGCTTCCTCTGTTTTTGCTTGTCCCTTCCAACACGCAAAAACCCATATCCACCGCGTGTCTGCGCCGCCCACCCTCTGGCGGCGGCTAATCCACACGGAGAATTGCTAATTCATCCAAATCGAGGCAACCACTTCTCGATCCGTGAGTACTATCATGCATATCTATAGATCCAACTATATGTCCAAGAGATGTCTAGAATTTACACCAGAATTTGGTTAATTTTGCATCTAGCAATTCGGTTAATTTTGCCGAACACAGCGATCGAAAAATAGAAACAAGCATATCTCAGTAGTTACTAGTAGTATCAAGTTCCTACTTGCAATTCCCTCTTTGCCTAAGTACATTTGATCCCAACTGATCAGAAGATCTGATTCAAACTTGTACTCCCAAGGTTACTGCACATATCACATTAGCACCACATGTCTCTTCTTACTATATACATCTTCATGCCTTAGCTGCCTTACACCTGTACTGATGTTGTTACTGCACATATGACATTAGTCTGCTGCAATGTGGCCTCACACCTGTAATATAATTGAAGTAAAAAGGGATTAGCATGACAAGTATAACTGCATGATGCACAACACAAAGCATGTACAAACATAAAAAAAATTGCCTAAATTGCTAGCCATTTTTGCCTAACCCAGTACTGTATTATTGCCTAAATTGTTTGACTAATTTGCCCCTTATACTTACTATTTCAGGCAGGTGATTATTGTGTCAATTATGAACCTAAACGAACCACCACTAAAATTTGATGAGGATTTTTTAGATGTACTTGGCTTGGATTCTATGATCAGCAATCCTATCTTTTGCACTCAAGTGGCTGGTACTACTTGGTTTAGCGGATATTCCTGTTGATTTAGCGTATATTTCTCGTAGAAGATTTCAGTCTTACACAAGTGGTCGATCCTACTTTATTATAGCGTATATTCCCCGTAGTTTCAGAAGATGTCATTCCTACAGTTTCTGAGATTAGATTGTCACTTGAGCAAGCAAGGTTGGAGGATAGAAATGAAGATTCCTTTGTTGAAAATGCAGTTGTCGAAGAGGAAGAAGAGGTGTGGTATACTCCTCAAATGCCACACAATGGCATGTCCTTTGCATCTCTAGAAGAAGCAAAAGAGTATTACAATTCGTATGCAAAGAGAACCGGCTTTTCAATTAGAACCAACACATCACGCCGGTCTGCAATCACAAGGGAAATGTAGAAGGTGCGATATGTATGTGTGCAACAAGGAAGGCTTTGGCAAGAAAAGGGGGGAGGAGCTCAGGTTGCAGATGCTTTGTCACTTGCTACTCGCATACAATGATGAAGCTCAAGAGGAGGAGGATAGTGCACAAGAGGAAGAAGATGCGCAAGGTGAGAAGCGGAAGAAGCTTGATGGCTGTAAGGAAAGAAAGAGGGAGAAAATGATATATACAAACTGCAAGATGAGGATGGTGGTTAAATTAATTGGTTCTAGGTGGCAAGTCATCTATTTCTTGGCAGAGCACAACCATGATCTTGTGATGAAACCCTCACTCAAGAAGTTCCTAAGGTCCCATAGAGGGATTCCAAGGCATGAAAAGGATTTCATTGTTTTCCTACATGGGTGCAACTTGAGCACCGGTAGAATCATGCGGCTGATGAGCGAGTTCTATGGGTCTGCATAGCTGGTGCCATATGAGGGCAAAGATGTTTCAAATTTCCGCTCCACCATCCATAAGACTGAGAAGTTCAAAGACATGCAAGAAACTTTGGATCATTTCAGAGATTTGAAAGAACAAGACCCAGATTTCTTCTATAAAATCAAACTTGATGAGAACCACAAGGTGGAGAACCTATTTTGGGTCGACTCAGCTGCAAGGCGAGCTTACAAAGAGGCATACAGCGACTGTGTTTCATTTGATGTGACCTATATGACCAACATGTATGAGATGCCTTGCACACCATTTATAGGAATTAATAGGCACTGTCAGACCTTTCAGTTGGGCTGTGCATTCATAAGAAATGAGAAGACAGGTACCTATGAATGGTTGTTTCTAAGCTTTCTGGAGGCAATGGAAGGGAAGGCCCCGCTTAACATTATCATTGACCAAGACGCTGCAATGAGGGCTGCCATTTGCACTGTTTTCCCAAACACAACCCATAGGAACTGTAGGTGGCACATCATGGACAAATTTTCTGGCACAATAGGGCCCATCCTATCAAAAAATGATGAGCTAAATGAGGAGTTTGTGGATTGCTTGAATTATACCACCAATCCAGAAGAGTTTGAGTCAAAATGGTCTGCTATGGTACAAAAGAATGGTTTGGAACAAAATGAGCACTTTCACCACCTATACAAAGATACCATGACAGAGCTTTGTACCAGCCTACTACATGCACAATTTCTTTCCATTCCTTCAGTCCACTCAAAGAAGCGAGGGATTTAATTCTTTGCTCAAGAAATATGTCAACCCAAATTTTTTGGTGCTACAATTTGTAAGGCAATACCAAAAAATACAAGAAAAGTGTCTAGTTGCACAAGATGGGCAAGACTTTAGGACTGATGAGAACGAGCGAAGGCGATGGTCAAGATATCCACTCGAGAAGCATGCTTCTGCTGTATACACAAAGAACATGTTCTACAAGTTCTCTAAAGAGTTCGAGAAGACTGCAGAGTACAATGTGAAGCCTGCTGGGCAGTACCAATACTGGATGGAGCCGAATAACACCTTTGTTTATGGATATGGAAAAAGGAAGTACCTTGTTACAGCAATTCAAGAAGAAGAGAGCTACTGCTGTGAGTGCAGCAAGTTTGATAGAGATGGCATAATTTGCTGCCATATTATGAAGGTGATGATCTAGTTTGGTGTGAAATCAATACCGAATAGATATATCCTTAAAAGGTGGACACAGCAGGCAATTACTAGTGATGGAGATCAGATTGCAAATGTGCAAGCACCGGTTCAGATTGTGGCTCGTGGGATGCCATTGAACGACCTTAAAAAACGGTGAGGTTCACCAACTCATCTATCGCACTTGCGGCACTAGCAACTGAGGGCTGTACATGTGATGAAAGCTATGCTATTTTGGAGAAGCATATCAAGGAGATGCGGTGTGAATTTGAAGAAATTAAAAAGAGAAAGATGATGAATACTACTACTACAGAAAATGCACAAGTTGGACCAAGTGCCTCAACTCCAAGTGAACCTTTATCGAGAACAGCAGGTTTAAAACTCGCCCTACCCCTCCCCACTATTCTAGTCTATTTCATCCTAATAATAGTATTTAAATTTTTCATAGTTGCTTATATTGCATTTAAACCTCCAGGTACAACAGCTGGTCTGAGTATAGCAACTATAAGGAAACCCCCAAAATCGAAAGCTAAAGGGCGTAAGAAAGAGAAGAGGCACAAGAACGGGATGGATGGTCAAGCAAAAAGGAAGAATAAGTGCAGTGTCTGCAAATTAGCTGGCCACAATGCTAAGACATGCCCAGACAAGCTCGGAAGAGAAGCTCAAAGTCAAGAAATAGTTTAAATTAAGAGTAGAAGTTCAAAGTCAAGAAATAGTTTAAATTATGAGTCTCAAAAGATGTTAGTTCAAATGATTGAACCAGAATGTGTTTTGCGTTAAAATTTGTGTTGGCGTAAACGTTGTAATGCTTTTTTTTATACACACATCATATACTGAGACTTGATGTGGCATTGTCTTTCCTATTTACTTAGTTCATCTTAGCTAATGATGTTGCTTATGCGCAATGGCCTCGCCTTTCATGAATCCCGTGTTCTTAGCATCCCTATTTTAGCATCTTCACACTTTCTTAGGCAATTTAGGTGTCATTCATTAGGCGACAATGTATTCCTAGCTAGGCAATTTAGCTTATTCTTACTAGTCAAAAAGGCCATCCCTTTTGTTGCTTATATGCTTGCTTAACTCTACTTGTTTTTCCTGCCCCATTCGTGGGCCTGCACAAGCTTCTATGAATCTTGTGGGGATGCCCATTCCACTTGTTCACTTTTCACTCCTCTTTTGGGTTTTGTCCAAAATTTGTGTGGGGTTTGGGGATTCATTCCATTACTTACACTTGTTTTCTCCTCTTCTTTTATTCTTTGTAGAAAAAAGTACACTCAACACTGCTGTTACCCAGTTCTGCTCTGGTTTCACAGAGGTTATAGGCACATTTTTGGTGTTGGACACACATAATTGCTACCATATTGCTACTAACTTGCCTAACAATGGTATTAAATTGCTTATCAGATTACTAATAACTTGCTAGACACATATAATAAGTATGGCTGATGTCAGCCTTGCCTTAAACTAGACAAATATAGTAGTAGCAGGGTGTACTAAAGTTGTATACTAGGCTTTACCCTTTTTTGGAAACATTGCAACATAGGCATTCATAGCAGGAGAACATTACAAAATTGTTTTCAGCCTTTACCTGTTATAAATTCAGCTTCTCCCTCCAATCCTTCGCATCATTATCTTTGTGAGAGTTAACCACTTATGCAGCAGAAGCTTGCGTATATTAGGGATGTCACTCTCCTTGAAGTATTGCATTGAACGTCCATCCCAATGTTCAGCATGCATCAACATATGAAAACCACAATCATGGCTGCAGGGCCAAAAAGAAATATAGAAACTTAGTGTAGATAACACAAGATGGATATGCAAAAAGCTAGCATTAGTTAGAAGCCAAAAAACTACCTACTTGTTGGACTGAATTGGAACACCAATATCAACAACTTCATAATTGCATATGGGCCTCTTTTGCTCATATTTATATTTGGTCCAAAGTTGTTTGATTCCAGCTATCAAAATGTTGCAAAGCACTCGTAAAGAGCTTCATCTTCCGAGTTCTCATTGAGTCTAACACCTCAAACCTATTGTTTCATAGGTTCAAAGACAAGCAAAAAGTAGTGTCCTACTTGTGTTGTAGATTTGCTATCTCCAACCATTTGAAGGGTAGGGAACATCACCTGTGTTGGGTTGATTATTATCAAAGCATGGCACTAAGAAACAAAATATCATCTAAGACAAAAAGTAAATACATGTGAGGATATGAAATTACCATATTACGATGGTCTAGATGGTTATCTAGAGGCCGAATACACATGAGATCTGTCCCAAGAGTTAGGTTGTCTGGCGGATGAAGGTCCGCAAAAAATTGCTAATGAGAACATAAAAATTGCTAATGAGAACATGAAAAATTGCATGTATGTTGTTCTTTGCTATGCTTTTCGATGGAAAAGCAAAGTCGCTGCTATGCTTCTTAGTAGAAGAGCTAGCTGCTATGCTCCTCTTAGTGACATGCTTTGACATTGGCAAAAATGATATTGGCATAGCAAAGACAAAACAAACAAAGAAAAGCAAGAGTTGCCTAGAATATTAAAATTAAGTGTTTAGGCAAGTCTGCATGCAAATTACTACTAGTGGTGCATTACTAAAGCTAGTGCTACTACTAATGCAGCAAAATTGCCTCAACAAATTAAGAAAATTGCTAAGAAAAACATGAAACATTACTTGATACTAAAAGAAGAATTGCTTCAATATAGATTTGTAGTAGTAGAAGAATAATATAAGAAAATACAAAGTAACCGAGACTCGTAAAGGTAGAACACGTTTGACACCTTTCTACTGGTGTTATCAATTGTGTGGATTGCAATTTCAGCTACTGGACTCATTAGCTTCCCACCGAGGCTTCACCGATTGAGCAAGTTGATCTAGCGTCACAAAGAAGCTCTAGAAATTGATTATGACAATGCTTTGCACATATAAAAAAGAAGCACGAAATGAGCATAAAATAATTGATTTCATGATGATCGGGTAATAAAGGAAGACATAGTTATGGGCATACGCACTCTTAAGCTTGTTTAGATCTAGTAGACCTTGAATTTCCATATGCACAAACTGCAGCATATAAATCATAAACATCCTTGCTGCATTTGAAGCTCTTCTTTTAGCAAAGTCAATATAAGGTGATCGCAAAGCAGCTGCTCTTTTCTGAATCCTATTTGGGTAAGGCCGATAAGCAGGTGTAACTGAAGAATTTCCACTAGCAGGCTCCTTAGATGTGGATGGAGGAGGTATAGGAACAGAAGATGTAGTTGCCTCGAACACAACCTGCTGGTTTTCATAGTTTTCTTGCTAATCTCAATACAAGCATTATTTTCCATCTTAGCAAGAATCTCTTCTGGTATATCTGACAGTGAGCACTGAGAACCTGATGTCCAAGTTGTTTCAACTTCAGAAGCTACTCTCTCGGGTCCATCTTGTGAATATACAAACTTCATGATGTCAATATCTGAGGGTGTAAAATCCAAAGGACAGCGGCTGCCACCATGTGTGTCACCTGTGTTGTGTTTATTATGAGTCCAAGCAATATAGGAAAAAACATATAAGATGAAACATAAATAGTATTAAAGATGCGAAGTTACCAAGTGGGAGTCTAAGCTTATCTCTCCTTCTTTGTGAAGTGGATTTGGGCTTAGGTTCTGGAGGAACAATTTCTATTGGTTGAGGTACATAAGTTGATGTATCATGCTTCTTATCTTCAAGTTTCTGATATCGCAACCTTTCCAAACGGACATTAAGTGGGACAAGATCGTCAATGTCATCCACATCAGCTTCAACATGGGTGGATGAATCTACAGGAGGATCTTGCTTTTCAATGTCTCCATCTTTGTCCGCCAGTATAGGGGGCATATTTCCAATGCCATGATAATCAGAGGCACTATCATGATCTGTATCAGAATTTTCATCCTCAGAATCCAGACATACAAAATCCTTTTCATCATCCTCTTCATCTTGATCAGTGTCAGTGTCTACATTTTCTTCACTAAGCAAATCATCTTCAGATTCTTCACACAAAGATTCACCTTCAGCAATATGGAGCATTCTACTCATTGACCTTGTCTGCCTTTGTGCAATATCAGGTACACCTTGTGTCAGTTTGGAACGCTTTGCTCTGTAGTGATTCTGTGCAAAGGAAGGTTCACATTCAGAGAAAGTGTTATCTTGAGCAGCCCTAGAATGCTTGGGATTGCCCTCTGGCTGTTCATATCCAGAGAAGGTGTTATCTTGAGCAGTCCTAGAACGCTTGGAACTGCCCTCCGGCTGTGTTGCGGGAGCTTCACATGAAGAAACATTTTCCAAAAATGTTCCAAGAAGCTCTGTGAAACCAGAGCAGAACTGGGTAACAGCAGTGTTGAGCGTACTTTTTTCTGCAAAGGAAAAAAGAAGAGAAGAAAACAGGTATAAGTAATGGAATGAAACCTCCAAACCCCACACAAATTTTGGACAAAACCCAAAAGAGGAGTGAAAAGTAAACAAGTGGAATGGGCATCCCCACAAGATTAATAGAAGCTTGTGCAGGCCCACGAATGGGGTGGGAAAAACAAGTAGAGTTAAGCAAGCATATAAGCAATAAAAGGGATGGCCTTTTTGACTAGTAAGAATAAGCTAAATTGCCTAGCTAGGAATACATTGTCGCCTAATGAATGACACCTAAATTGCCTAAAAAAGTGTGAAGATGCTAAAATGGGGATGCTAAGAACACGGAATTCATGAAAGGCGAGGCCATTGCACATAAGCAACATCATTAGCTAAGATGAACTAAGTAAATAGGAAAGACAATGCCACATCAAGTCTGTGACACATATGATGTGTGTATAAAAAAGCATTACAACGATTATGCCAACACAAATTTTAACGCAAAACACATTCCGGTTCATTTAACAAAAATTAGTAGTAATAAGAACATCATTAGAGAAGAGACCATGTACAAACCTGATCTGAAATGCCGGTAGGAACCTTCAAGGAGACAAATCTTCTTATATCATCCATATGGAACAATGAAGTCTGTGGAGTACAATAGCTTGATCATTTCAACCGAACACATAAAACATGTACATGCCAATTTATCATATTGACATTGGGGGATACTTCAGTGACAAAGAAAAAGCCACATTAAGGTCACGATACATACCTTGAGCTTTCCAAACGAGCCATCACGGTTGGTGTCTAACTTGATGACACGATCCAACAACGGCCTTGACCATGCTGCAATTCTAGGCTTGGTGGAAGGGATCTGTATATTCTCAACCACAAGTGAATCCACATATATAATCTACAAAAGATGACAATCAATGAGGTCATCAAAACACAAGAATAAAGCAGGAAGATGTGGAAACATATATAGTACAGAAGAAGATGCAAAGCAACTTACCACAAGGACAAGAAGGCAGCTCTTAAAAGATTTTCTTTTCCCCTTTTTATTTGCTGTGACTTTAAGCTAGTCAACAACAAACTGGCACCAATTCAACTTGTTGACGGAAGAAAGATCAACAATGGACGGGTAGCACCTTGGGCTAATATGCCAGTAGGAGGACACAAGAATGTTGAAACTGCTATCATCAGCCAGGACCTTAGGAAATCATCATTGCTTGTCCTATTATTCTCCAACCTTTCCAATATAGAGTCAATAGTAGGTGCTGTCCCCTCATCAATACCATACTCCTCATGGATGAAGTTGATTGCGTCAACATCAAGCTCATATTTAACTTCATCACCCTCATTTGAAGCTCAAAAACACTGCACACTGATTTAGCATTAACTAAAATCCTGCCCCTTCCAGGTAACACCAGCTCGGATGAATCAGCATCATAGCAATCAGCCATCAACCAATCTGAAAAATCTGCGGGTAAGGTGTCACAAGCAATCTTTAGGAGACCACCAAAACCGATCGTCCTTATCCTTTTCTTACGTGATTGGGTCGGGTTTCTTGTATAGCTTCACTAGCCTAGCTGGGGAAGCCCGTTGTCTTCGAGGCTGAGAATAGGAGCAACTAAAATTTGAGTGAACGTAACATGTGAATACAATAATAGAGCTAACGGATTGGATAGACATACCATAGGAACCGTTGAAGATGACGAAGCAGTATGCTGGCTTTGCTGTCGTCTACCCATTTCCTAACACAAGCAGCACTTAAAAAACCATGTTGGATGAAGGGCTCAGCTCATTTGGCATAAATATAGGTCAAATCAACAAGATAGACATGAACTTCAGTAATTTCAGAAAAGCAATTCAATAATCTGAGAAAAGCAGTTTAATAATCTGAGAGAAGCAGTTCAATAATTTTATAAAAGCAATTCAATACAAAGTACAATCAATCTAGAATAGAAAGGCTGTCGATCGAGAGCTTTTGGTTAGGAATTAGGATAGGACACTGCTATGTAAGTGCAATCAATCTAGAATGGAAGACAAGTCAGAGGCCAACAATGTGCATGTGCATTTCAGACAAACAGGAGGGCTGGCATTCTAGCTGGCTGTAAGTAAAATGTTCCAGTTACAAGCTGTGGGAAAAAGCCAAAAGCATGTGATCCATCTATCTCAAATCAAGTTGGATGGGAGAGACAGAGAATGGGAACACTGAGCAGGCTTCAGTTTCAAGCCAAGATAACAGAGCTATGTGGCTCTGAGTCTAGGGTCAAACAGGGAACATGCAGTGAATGCCATTACCATGCTTGCAAGGCAATGGCATCAACTCTATGTACTCACATCAGTACATGTATATCCTGGACACAGTTATCTTATAGAGACATGGACACTGCCATGGGATTTTAGAATGGGCTTTGAACTGAAACCAGAATGCGTGCCCAGGCCAACAAACCACAATTGAACTCTAACATAATTTCTAAGTAAAGCCCTTGTAATATTCATGTAACTACAAATAAATCCACACTACTGGTTTTGATTGCCACTGATGATAAATAGACAGGGATTAAACGTTATCGTACTTTGGTGGAAGCATGGGCCACGCAGACTCTGTATACCGCATACTCTGTATAGGATGAGCAGCAGAAGATGGTTGGTGGATCCGAACCTGTCAGATGTAGAGGAAGTGTGGTAGGCCGGATGTGGATGCAGAGAGTGGGGTGAGGCAGCGTGTCGCCAGCGACCGTCAGCAATGGTGACCCAGCAGAGGAGCAACCGGCACTGAGAAAGCCTGCAAGTGAAACCCATCAAAATCAGTTCATGCCTAACTGGAATCACACAAAAAGGGGGAAAATAGCCATAGCTAGGAACTGAGATCACCACTATGGAACCCGCTGAGCAGGGAGGGCCTCCTGGAACCCGCAGCTTCTCGAGGAGCAGCGCGATTAGACCCAACTGGCACGAGGCGATGGAGAGGAGCGTCGTGCGAGGCTCGGCCTGTGCGACGCAGTCGGGGGCAGCAGCTGCCTGAGCCGCGCAAGTGAGGAGGCTATGAAGGTGGTGAGGCCCTCCGGAGGCGCCGTGCGGGGGTCGAAGGGGGAGAAGGCGTCCCTGCCAGCGGAGAGCTTGCACGAGAGGCGCCCGCGACCGAATCGCACGCTCGTGCACGTGATGCAGCGCCTTGCTCCACCAGATCCGGCGGCGCGCGACACTCGGCAGAGAGGAATATGACGGCGACCTCTGTGCTGCTCCTAGATCCGGAAGAGCTTCAAGTTAAATGGGAACAAATGCAAAATCCAATCGTCTCAGGTGGGGTGCGGATCGAAACTCACCGGTGACTGCAGCGATGATGCTTGAGGTCAGCCTAGATATGGGTTGCCGGCGGAAAAGGGGCAGTCACCGGCGGAATCTCTCCGGTCGCCGCGGGCGGAGACATGACGCTTCTCGACGAGGAGAGAGACGATGCGAGCGCTCTATGAGGCGAAAAGCAAGCGTGGTCGGGAGAGAGAGGCCGCGCGACTCCCAATGTTTGAACAGTTTCTCTCTCCCTCTCTCTGACTACTGGGCCATGCCGCAGCGGTTGGGTGGAAAACTCCAAAAGCACGCAAGGACTTGGATGATCGATCGACGGCGCAGGGAGCGTGCGGGCGCGTTGGCCAACGCCCGCACGGCGGAAACAAAGTCTTTACCATTTGTTTATGTTACAATTGAATTTTTCTATCTTATCGAATAAGTTTTTATCGAATAAGTTTTTAATACTGATATAAGTTACTCTATTTTTGTTTTAGATTCTTTTTTACGTACAGTATGTACTCGCAAATTTGGTAAATCAAAAGAAAATATAGCAGATAGGTAGTACGATACATTTAAACTACAATGCTACTACACAACAAATGAGGCTTCCTTTGTATACAGAAGATATACATCACACAACACATGGGCGCAGTAGTACTCAAGTAGTTGCATTGGTACAGTTCTCCGATTAGATATCTTTCCAAATTAACAAGAAAGGACCCTCTAAAACTTTCCATGAGAGTGTTTATTCTGTTCCAGCAATCTTTTTCTTCAAGGTTTCAATGTCGGCGGCCAACTCTTTCCTGCTTTCCTGCAATTGGAGTAAAGACATTTATGTCAGAGAGCTTCTTTTTATAACGTAGAGATATATGCACAAAACAGCTAAGAAATATGCGAACAAGATTAAGAGACAAGGGTAAAAGGATTCAATTTTACATGCACGCTCTCTCTATCTCGGTTACCTTGAAAAGGAGGTAGCGGTACACGAACCAGCCGGTGTAGCCGAGCCCAACGAGCTCCAGAATCTTGGGGAGCTGCTCACAAGAACACCACGGCCGGTTAATTATTAGCACAATTCAGAGCAGGATTGGACTGGAATAATAACCAGCCAGGTGTTCCCTCACGGACACTACACAAGTACATACCAGCGGCACGGCGTTGATGGCGCCGACGACCACGGAGGTCAGCCAGAGGGCGACGATGGCGCCGCCGCCGTACAAGAGGACGGTGGGCTTGTCCTCAACGGCGTCCCACTGCAAAGTCAAAATTCAAAGGCACAGGGGTGAGGTTAACAAAGGCATGCGCGCATTGCCTGATGGAGAACAGAGACATGTCGATTTGTGGACGGCCGGCAATTGGCATGGCACGCACCTTTGCCTTGAGGTCCTCGAGGAGCTCGTCGCCGGAGGCCGATGTGTCCTCGGACGCGGCCTTCGCACGGAGCAGGGAGAGCCTCGGTGCATCTGCAACGCCGCGAGCCGCGAGAATCGCCAAAGCACACAGCTGATGAATCCTCTAAAACGACGTCAGACGAGCAATCTGCTGCGACGAACGAACGGATTACGTACCTTGGAGGCGGAGCTGGCAGACGCTGCGGCGAGGGAGGAGGGCGGAGCGCGGGGCGGCCGGCAGGCGTGCGCCGCCGAGGAGCGCCACGGAGTACGCCGTGGCCGCCATGCCGGTGCACCAGCAGCTCACTCTTATCGCTACGGCTAAAGCGCTTCTGGGCCTCTCCTCTCGCTCTCGCTCTCGCTTTGTGGTGTGCTACGCGCTGCTGCTATGAACCAAAGTGGAACGGTTATTGGGCACGTAGGGTCTCTCGCCCGTGTGCCCTGCTGTCCTCTCGCCCTGAGTGGTGAGTGCACACGTGGCCAGATGCTTGGTTGTGATTGGCTGCCTCCCTATCTTGAAAATCCATGCATGGCCTCTCATTCCGAGGACTGATTGTGCTAGAACGGCAGGCCCACCCTGGCACCCTGGGACTGTTTCTTATAGCGCGTTTGGTTCGATGGTGAGTGAAGCATGGCTCGTATTTGGGAACCAGGATTCCGTAGTACACGCTGTGGAGATTCAAGTTAATGTTGTTTAGTTGTCTATATCTATAGATGTTAGCTGAGAAGTAATGGTGTTTGGTTCTCTACATGAAGCCGTATTGTATGAAATAAAAATAGAAAAAAGTAAGTGATCTTACATATTTAACATGTGTAACTGCACTCTAGTAGTCTCACTTTTACTTTAATATTTTAATATACTTTAAAATACACTAATATCACTTAGTATTACTGTGTACTTTGCAATATCTGAACGTGGATTCGTTCAGTTGAAACACGACTTCGAAGCGTTCTGACTAAGGTGGGGATAAGATTACTCGAATGATATAACGCAGATATAAATAAAAGGAATGAAGTTGGGATCAGAAATTAGTTGCATTGGTGGTGTGGATAACCAAAGCAGGGTGTGCTTAAAGATTATTGGTAAGGACAATCTCATGCGGGGCATCTGATGCAGTGATAAGGAACTCATTTGAGAAGAGCCTGGCTCACCAGAAAATCAAATAAAATCTATAACTGGAGAACTAGTGTTTTGCACATGAGCCAGGGAGCTAGCGTTTTGCATGAGAAGCCAGGTTCAGATCTCTATTCGAACAACTAAACACCTGAAAGTTGCATCTAGAGGGGCATGGCTAGGCAAAAACCAGGCAATTAAATAGGCTATTAGCTTCTGCAAAGAGCCAAAGACTACTATCAATCTCATTTCATTTCAATATGGGGACAAGAATTGAACCCATAAACCCACACAATTATTTGGAAGTCAAAAATAGGAACCTACACTTTTCGCTCTCTGTGGTAAGCGGGAAAAAAAATTTAGAAAAAAAACAGACAATTGCTCATTAAGGTATCTGCAGAAAGACCCCTGGTTCTGGCATGCACAATTACTGGTACCTAGGAGCATACCGATGGAATGAACAAAATATGAACAGTAAATATAATATAATCATAGATCTTAAGTTGTAACCCTTTATGGGTGTGCCAGTGTTTTATATATTTTTTATGGAAAACAGGGCCGATTGCCAGTCATTTAAAAAATTATAAATACAACCATCTGATACGTAATAAATATGCCCACTAAATTGCCGTTTCTTCTTCGTACAGACTACTTCGTTGCAATCTTGTATTTCACACAGCTGCCCATACTTGATTCTGTTCAATGTGTACTTTGTTCTGTGGCTCTGTGCACAGCAGGATCCTGTACCGTACACGGACAAATGTATCGAGAAATTCATTGTGCCCTGAAGCCTGAGATGATCTGTTTATGGGCCATGAAAGATGCAACGTAGTCGGGAGAATTAGGTGGAAGGCCCCAGAAAAAAGTTGGTTTAGATATCGGGCATTTTCTTTTCTGAATTTGGGTGGAAGGCCCTGAAAATTTTTGTTCTTAGGTGAAAGACTTTCCGTCCATTTTCAGCACTTGATGGTGTTAAGTAGAGGGTAAAAAGATAATTTTACCCTTGCGTCCAAAAAATAAAAAACAAAGTCCAGTCGTTTATAATATTTCGAGTATATGTATAAATTTATATTATTCAATATATAATCACATATATATGTCCAGCACATCCGCACATATATATATATCTCACATTTGTATTACTGAATAATATAAATATATACATATACTCAAAATATTATAAACGACCGAAACTCTGTTTTTTATTTTTTGACTCAGGGGTAAAACCGTCTTTTTACCACCTACTTAACACTGTCAAGTGCTAAAAATGGACGGAAGGCCTTCCACCTAAGAAAATTTTGTTTCAGGGCCTTCCACCCAAATTCAGAAAAGAAAAGGCCCGATACCTAAAGCAAATTTTTTCCAGGGCTTTCCACCTAATTCTCCCAATGTAGTCCCTGGTGCACTATACTCCCTGTTCCTGAATAACTCAACTCAAACCTTTCTGACCAACTGAAATACTGAATCACTCAGTCATTTCAACGGGACTCGCTATCTGAGGAGAAAATTAAGTGTCTCGCTTTGCTCACTTCTTTCTCAGATTCAACATCTTGCTCAGATTCATCTTCTTCACCAGAATCATCATCAACTGATTCTGGGAAAGCGAATTCAGCAACAATGGGCAAATGATCACTGCCAATTTCCTGCAAAAGATTTATTGAACAAATTAGCAGTTACAGAAATACTACATAAAAAAATCCACATCCAGGAGCATCAAAGATTAAGATTAAGCTATTGTTCCAAGAAAGGATTCATTTAAATTACTACAAAGCAAAACAGATGTGGTGTTACCCTGGTTGGAAGACCCCTCGTTCTCCTCAAAACACCTATAGGTAACGTGTCCAAAACTCTGGAGCATTCAATTCCACGAGTGTGCCTTCGACAAAGAATCTCAGTCACATTGTGTATGCATACATACAACAAGAAGCAGGCAAACATTTAGAAGCATACCATAGATAATCAACAGTTCCAAGAAACTTCTTGTGGTAGGAAGTCGCCAAGGGTTCACCATGAAGACCCCTATTGTTTGAATTTCCCTAGGATAATGGGCAATAGTTTCATATGAAGCCCTAATCTAAATGTCAAAAATTGTCGTGCTCCAAAAAAACTAGTACCTTTAACATGGCATATGAACTACTGAGCTTCAATGGATGTTCAGCGACCATGACATTTGAACACCCTGTTGCATTTCTCACTTCTTCATCAGTCCATTGATACTTGAGCAGACTATGAGAAATATCAGGATAAGTCTTCACTAGAGTAAAAGAAGACATGTACTAGGTTAACAGTGATCAGACAAGAAAGATGGCTGACCTACAAAGCTCATACAGGTCAAATCCAGAGCTATCAAGTCCAGATAACTGTCTTCTATCATGCAAAGAAATGTTCAGCTGGTTACACAAAAAAACAAATGCAATGTGCATTGTCGGTTAAATTTTGTAATAACTAGGGATAACTATAATTTCCTCAAGTACTAAGGCATCACTACCTTCATTGTTGATAAAAACTTGTAGATAGCGCTCTGCTCTCATAAAATAAGAAAACGAAATAATAAAAGAAATAAGAAAAAAAAATGTCAGTAACATACCAAAAAGGCACCCACATTCTTCAAATTAGATATCATAACGAAATTAAGACGGCCCTATAGTCGCACCACACTACCATGGACACATGTGTTTGCTTTGCAGTTGTATAACAAAAATCTTGCTACAAATAATTTTGATCTATAAGTAAAAAATCATGTGTCAAGAAGCAATAAAGGTATACATCAGGTGTGCTGTTGAAATCACCAGCAAGGACGATGGGAATTTTATCCCATTTTTCAGCAAGAGCATTTGCCTTCTCAAGTAGCATGCGAATCTGCAGGGAGAATCAAAATGGAGAACAATAAAATGGATAGGGGTGAAACAGAAAGTAGCTAATTGTCAAAAATATAAATTCTGTTCTTAACAGGCCATCAGCAAATGGCCATGTCCATAAGAATAGATATATGTACAAAGAATACACACGGCAATAAACGAGGCTGAAATTAATACCTGGGCCAGTTTTACATCACCCCGCTTTGGATTAAACAAAACATGAATATTCCCGAGTACAAATTTGTGTGTTCCATTAAGCTGGAAAATAATAAATAGGTAACAAGCATTCAGAAATGATGTTCAATATACCAGCAATGAAACAATATCTGTAAATGGATGGAGAGAGCTACAAAAATACTGCCAGATTTTACAGCTTACGGTAATTGGTGGACCGCTTCTGTAATTTACAACACACACGGTTTTTTCTATGATTTTGTTTAGCAAATGTACAATGATATGCAATTATTCACTGAACTAACTAGTGCTACTTCAGGTACCTCAAAAACACATATTTGAGCAACATTATTTCGCAGACTGAATTCACTAAAGTCAATACTATCTTCCTCAAGCAGATGTAACCTACATTTGGAAACAAAGATGAAATGAAAATAGCATTTTATTCAGATCAATGAATATAATAAAGGGCAATGCATCATCCATACCGTTTTGACTTCCAAAACATGGCACATCCATCTCTAGTATCTCCAGTTCGCCTCTGATGAGCACAACTGTCACTTAAGAACTCTGAAACACAGAAATATCTGAAAGGAAATGTCTTTGTGAAGGAAGTGATGTACCTGATATATACCTTCGTACCCTCTGCTCTTCATTCCTGCAGCAATGTCCTGAAACCTATCCACCTCCTAGCTTCCAAATAACCAAGTGTTACAGAGTACAGTGTGAGAATGTCATCACTATCATTGAGACTGGATTCTTACTTGAAGACACACTAAGTCAGGATCCCAGTGCCTAATTTCACGGATAATAAGTCGCCTCCTTGAATCCCACCTCAATGCATCCCAGGGGACATCCAAATAAAGGTCAGGATGATTCTGAGCGTTGTAATCAGCCAAGATGTTGTATGACATGATAGTGCAGGCATCTAGAAAAAAACAAAGCATGAGCACTGAACCAATCATAAAAGAATTGCACCCAGCTCACAAGAAGTTTCCACGTGAAATAGACAGTAGAGAACTAGAGATTCATGGCAAATGACTGACAAAAATCGCAATATTCAGGGGTGCACTGAGTGGCATATTCTAAAAGAAAAAAAGAATAAGCACTGAGTCGAGCAAATTTTCTTACTTGCACTAACAGAGGGACAATGTCCTAGCCAGTTCCTAGTAGCAACACTTGCGTAACATATATAGTAAGAAAAGCTTTATAAAAAAAATAGTAAGAAAGCAACACCGCAAGCATACTCAGGCATATAGACAAACATATGGTGAGCAAAGGCAATGGGAACAATTCTCTCCTAAATTTAAGCAAAGTCAGACAACTAAGCACGACGAATACCTCCGGAGGAGGAGGTCGAGGCGTCCTCCGAGCAAACCCAAAGCCTGGAGGAGGGCAGGGCAGGCTGGGGCGCGCGGAACCGCTGCCAGACGCGACCAGGGGCACGCTCCGGGGTGTTCCAGCGGCGGCGGTGGTCGAGGGGCACGGTGTTCTCGGCGGACGCGCGCCACGACGCCGTGCTTGCAGGAGACGATGGAGAGCGGCCACGTTTCCGCGGAGGATGGGAGGCGGGCGCCGGCGGCGAGAGCCGCGCGCGCGGGGCGGGGATGACATCGCCCCGCGTCGAGACATGGCGGTTGGCGGGCGGGCGAGGCGAAGGGGATGGAAATTGACGGGCTTGCTTTTAGGGTTGTCAGATCTGGCCCATGCATCTTTTGATTGGCGACCAGTGCGCGACAGAGTTTACATCACCCAATCTGTAGGGATCTTCAGTAAAATATCGTCAAGAAAAAAATCTTCAAGATGTCCAAGTGGACATTCCATAGTTCAGACCACACTGTTGTGCGCTTCGTTGGGGAAAATTAGAGAATATTGAGGTGAATTTAATCCGCCACAAGTTAAAATTCTCCTTAATCCCCTTCAATTTTTGTCTATAATTTCTTTTAGTCTATGATAGAAACCAACAACATATGTTGTAAACTCAAAGTACAGAAATCCTCGAGTTGTTAAACAAACTGGTAGTGGTAGGGCTAGCGAAGCGTGGGAAAAAAAATAAGCAAAAATGATTTTCAGTAAAGTATCTTTTATTCTAGACGTGCTTGCATTCACTCATGTAAGGCGATGGGAATTCATCCATTGTACGTCTATCTACGAAAAGGTTCATTTTTTTCTTGGGTAGTTTTCTATCACCTCTCCAGCTTAGGAAATGAAGACCTTGATTAAAGAAATGAAAAGATAAATCCGCGCACAAATCACAAACAACACCAAGTGTTCAAGGAGTGCAAATTTGGATGATACACTAACCACTGCAATCTGCAATCACAGAAACAACAAAGGAAATTGATCAAAGTAACGAATATTTACAAAATTGTGGAGTCTTTTCCGTCCATAAGAAAACAAACACTACGCTCAGTGAAAACCCAAACACGATGCTGCCAAGCATGAGGCACAAGCATGTCTCCATTGCTTTTATTGATAGAACTAACAACATGATCTGAAGGAAACTGAAACAAGTAATGAACAACCTTTGCTGTTCGAGCATTCCTGGTGTAATAAACAGAAGGTTAGACAGCTGTGGCTTTAGCAACGGGTGTCACTAGGCTTTCACCAATAGCTGGACGAAGGCCCTTGTCTGAGACCAGATCAGCAGAGGCAGAAGCTACCCCTGGAGTATCTCCATACGCAGCATCGTGAACACCCAGAGCAGCACGCCCAGATGGATCAAGGTTCTTGGACCAGGATGCGTCCCATTCAACAGCTTTGGCGGTGCTGCATGCCACACTAGGACCTCCAGGAACAGTCGACCTTGCTGCAGGCTGTAATAATCAAAAGAAATTATGTAGGTGGGATAGCAAGTTTTTTTTTTGGCAGGGCATGGATTATTTCAGACCAAAGCAGTTTTTTTTAATGCAGATCAAAATAACTTTACAAGAACATTGACCTTGGGGAAGAATTTCTCGAATATCATTCTGTAGTAGTACCCTTCTTTTGTTGTGGGTGTGTTCTCTGGGTAAACAAAGCTAGCATTCATCATCATGGAATCCGTGACCTGAAATGCAACAATAAACATCAATTGCACGTTCAATAAGGGCCTACATCCTGAGAGGCTCAACAAAGAAAATATGGCATACATGTTGGTTGGCATGATCCTTCAATCCATCGATCCAACTATACCCGACACCATCACTGAACTGTTCCTTTTGCCTGTAAAGAATGTGCTATTTACAGAAAAATAAAACCTATATAAGTTATAGCATATGGGATTCAGAAAGTAACATTGCATAATAACAAGAGCAACTTCTTCAACCTTAGGTAAATAGGGCCTCTCCTCATCATCAAATGCATTACGGATAACCCATTTCTCAATTCGACCGAGATCACGTTTTATCTAAAATTTACAAGGCAATAGTCACAAGAACGGAATCATGCTGGTTAGAATCAAATAAATGAATTACAGTGAAATTAGATGTCTTGATATTATTTTGACACATGGCAACATACCATCTTCCATTCAGGATCAATGTCCATTGCTACATTGATGAAACTTTTGTCAAGGAATGGAACACGAGCCTCAACACCCCAGGCAGAAGTAGATTTGTTAGCTCTCAAGCAATCATACAGATGTAGTGCTTTTATCTAAAGAGCATACAAAAGACATCTTGTGAGCAAGATTGAATGAATAAGCAGCTGAACCAAAAGAGGCAAAAATGCCTGTGCTACTTTGCTTTAAATGATTGGACAAAAACTTTGGACATAACATCACCAGTAAAAAATATCTTTACCTTCCGACATGTTTCCTCATGGAATTCTTTCTTGTTCGGTGCCTTGTGAAAATAAAGATAACCACCAAAAATTTCATCTGAACCTTCTCCAGAAAGAACCATCTTCACCCCCAAAGATTTGATTTTCCGTGACATCAAAAACATTGGAGTACTTGCTCTGATTGTTGTAACATCATATGTCTCAACATGGTAGATGACTTCCTCCAAGGCATCAATCCCCTCCTGGTATTTTTTTTCCAAACAATAAATAAATATACAATCTAAAAAAGTATTTTCCCTGTAGTGTACAGAAAAAAAATCAAATTGAGAACCTGCACTGTGAAGTGGAATTCATGATGTAGAGTGCCGAGGTAATCAGCAACTTCCTTAGCAGCTTTAAGATCAGGAGAACCCTACAAAGGACAAAAACAGAAGAATTTCATCACATTGTTCCCACTGCTTATAGAACTCCCAGTAGATATTACATATATTGTCAAAATAAGTTTAGAACTGGAATGATGGCTGAAGTGAACAAGGTGTTCTTTGATGAGGGTAAACAAGTAACTTACCTTCAAGCCTATACAGAATGTATGCAATTTATTTCCCCACTGCCTGGCAACCTTTGTTTCATTTAAGTGCCGTGAAGCAACAGATGCAACCAAAGAAGAGTCAAGTCCACCAGATAAAAGCACACCAAATGGAACATCAGTCATCAGCCTCTTAATAACAGCCTGCAGAAGTGAAACAGAATATATTAGTAATCAAAGTAATGTAGAAAAACAGACTTTGAACATGTCAGCTATATAAAATTGCACTGTTACTGCAGAAATGAAAAATATCATCATTGTGACTACAGCACAACACACAACTGGAATTCCCATTGCATAACAAAATCAACTAATGTATGGATAAGCAATTAGGCATTACCTAGTCAGAGGCATTAACATATATAGAATATAAGCATGAAATGACAAAACAAAATTCAAAGAGTTATCCTGACAACAAATATGGCATACATAAATACTCCCTCCATTCCAAATTATAGTTCGTTTGACTTTTTTTATCTCAAGTTTGACCGTTCGTCTTATTCAAAAAAAAAAAATTGTGCAAATATAGTCAAATTTAAATCATTCTTAAAAAAATTAAAGAATTTTTATTAGTAAAGCAAGCCACAACAAAAGATGTGATATTTTGCACAACTTTTTGAATAAGACGAGTGGTCAAACAGGAGGTTGAAAAAGTCAAACAAACTATAATTTGAAACGGAATTAGTAATATAAAATGCATTATTAAGTGTCAAAAGATGTACACAAAACAAAGAGAGAGAAAAGATAAGTGAACAGAGATATATCAACTGTTATGAAAGTAGTACATAGTATCAGGAAAGATACATGCCTTCTCAAACATCTCCCGGAGGAAGACAGCATTGTAAGGGGTTGAAGGGATCGTCTCTGAAAACCATGGTGGGTTGTACCATCTCCTTAGACCACCTAAGAAGGATACAAAAAGCTTAGATTGCATTTTTGCTTCAGGATCTGAAAACTCTATTCTGGTTTATGGGCAGGATGACAGGATCAGACAGTCTGCTAGATAAGTCAACCTGTTTTGCTGGAGTAGAGATGCCCAGGGGGGAAGGTTATGAAGCGTTCACAATCATCACTCAATGCCTTCATCTCTGATGCAAACCAGACTGATCCTGATAACATAGCGCACTACGAATTAATCTCAAGTAGCAGCTAATCTGAATCCAACAAAAACAAATAGTAACAAATTGAGTTGGTGGCAACACCACATTGCATATTTTTCCAAGATTGAAGAAAATTAAGAAATAATAAGTTCCAAGTATATCAAATATCAGAGGAATGAACACTTATCCAAATAAGTACATAGCCCCTAAATAACATAATCCATGGTCCTTTTTCCATTTTTGCTTTTGGACAACAGAATGAACTTTAACATAGTTATATATCAGATTCAGGAGAATACTGCTGCCAGACTGGTAATCAAACCAGAACTTCCAAAAAGAGCCAGTCTGACATCTTCCTTGCATGAAGAGCATGAACAACAATGTGCACATAGTTCATCGTTGCCTAAGGGCTTGCTAATAGTGTTTCTATATTTCATTTTACTAATAGATCAGCATTCGAATTTAAATTTAAGTGTTCTGTGTGGTTTCTCTCTTCCAGGAACTAGAGAACATGCAAGGACGTTCTTGGCGGTAACTGGCCAGTTCCCACTATGAATGTGGACTTCAAGCACTATTGAGTATTGACCACTGCAACAGTAGTTAACAAAGCAAGCCATTGACAAATTCCAGAACATTAGAAAAGGAAAAACATAGAATTCATTTCACAAAATTACAACTATTTGCAGCAAACTATCAAAGAACTACAACTTTTAAGATCAATTTCATGGTACAAGTACAACAACTACTTGTGCCTTCAGTTTCACAAACCTTCATTGGACCCACCTGCCAGCCACACAAATAGTGTGGCATGCAAATTGTTGTGAGTTTTTGATGAAATGGATGCCTCAAGTAGTAGTTTTATGAAACTGATCCTAGAAGTTTTATTTTGTGAAATGAATCAAAAACATAATTCATGCCTGATTTTCTTCAGAAAGATAAAACAATCCGCAGATTTGGTTTACATACCATCAAGACCCCATCCCATGTATAAAGGGCAGATGCCAATAGCATCACGAGCTGCGATGAAGCTTTTATCACGTGTATCAAGAAGAACAAAGGAGAACATTCCATCCAACATATCCACAAATTCTTCCCCATGTTCTTCATACTGTGCAAAGGAAATATTAAAAGGTCCCAATGCCAAGATTAAATTACTTTGTAACAGAGGATTATGCTTCGATGGATATAATGAAATTGTTGGCAAAACCTATGCCACTGGTAAAGGGTATAGATATGCAACTTACAAGATGGGCTATAACTTCACAATCACTGGCAGTTTGGAATTCATGAGTTTTCAAATTAGCTTTCAATTCTTCATGGTTATAGATCTCTCCATTCACCTGGAAATGACAGCCAGAAGATAAAATGAAGTAACTATACACAAATAGAAGCATATTTCCTCTAGTTGATTTAATTAAAGGAAGACTTCTGGTGGGTTAATATCATTCAACATTAAGTCGTACTCAGCTCAATGAGGGCATTTGCTAAGCCTCCCTAGACCTAGAAAGTTTCTCTTTCACGGTATTGGGATCCTTTGATCACTATTTATGGGCATGACAGACTTTTGAAAACAAATGACAGTTACAAAAGGCAGAACAATTAAACAAACTGGTTGCGAACTCTGCAGTTAGCATAAAGAAATGAGTGGATACAGTGAAATTGTATTTATAATCCAGATACAGACCGTCACAACAACTGATTTGTCCTCATTGTACAATGGCTGGTCTCCAGATGCAGGATCAATAATAGCCAACCGCTGATGTGCAAGGTAGCAATCCTGATAACAGTGCAAACCGCTCCAATCAGGCCCTCGGTGCCGTAACCTACAAAATTATGAACTTCATTTCAGTGGGGTGCATGTCCATAACAAATTTATAACAAGCACTCTGTAATTCCTAGAACGTTCTGCCAAAAAAAAAAAAAGAAAGGCACAAAGAAATAATACTCACTGACGTAAAGAGATGTCTGGCTCTCGTTTCAGATTTCAGTAAGATAATACTAGTTTGTGTTCTACAATCAACAGCTACTTACTCTGGTAAAAGATTAGGTCAAATTCAAAAAAAGGGTAACTCTACAATTGTGTGCTTACAGAAGCTAGACCAAAGCTGCACAGTAATTGCCTCTATAAACTGCTGCTTCTTTTTCTCTAATCATAGGCCACTGTGGAACTTCTAGTCTTTTACTCCTCTTCTGACTTGCTAAATGAGTCCTATAAATCATTGATAAAGATAATTTTAGGTAACCCAGTCATATCATCTAAATTTGTAATTTATGTAGGCAAGTTTACAGTAATTTATATTTGCCATTGAAAGGAGTGTGCTGTGTTTGAAATCATAATCTCCACAAAAAGGAATCGTGATCCGAAACATCCATGCTTGTGACCACAAGCGCTAGCAGATAAACCCCAGAAGCCTGTTGCTGGACATCAAGTGTATCTGTACATGCTACATTTTACTCAAATTCAAATTATTTACATTTAAAGCTATCAGCAAGCATTCCCTGTAGATGAAACGTGCATGTACACACCCATTACTGTTAATGATCTATTCATTTCGAAGTGAACACTTGAAGGACTGTAACGTCAGAAAATGTCATCTATATAGGCAGAAACAGTTTGACTTTGCATTTTGAAAATCTGGTCCTCCCAATTTCTCTCACAACATGAACACAGACACGCCCTGTCGCGCTACAGGGGGCCTTGGAAAAAAAAAAAGAAGACATCTATGATTCAGGTGCAGCTCATTCCCAAATTCTCGGAGACAAACACTACGCTTTGCAAAGCTGACCACATATCGCCGGTTCTTTTCAGCTGTTAATATAAATTCAATCGACAAGTGGACTACAGAGAGTTAGATAAACCAGAGATATGCCATTTGCCCAAAGGTGCTGTACTATCCCAACCCGGCACCAAATTTCCTCCGCCCGCTCCTCAAACGGCCGCAAAACCCCGCCAGGGGCCGGGGTCGGGCCGCGTTAAGGCACACAGAAGGCACAGATGGAGATGGGACGGCGAGAGGGTGGGGGGCCGCCGGCCGCGCCATACCTGCGCGAGAGCTCAATGATGCGGGAGCGCTTGGCGAGGGAGACCTCGGCGACGCCGAGGACGGCGAGGATGCCGCACATGGTGGCCTGCTCCGGCTGGGCCTCTCTCTCGCCTGGCGTCGGCTGCCGCTGGCCGCTAGCACCACCACCCGCGCGGCGCCCGTGTCGCTTCCGACCCCGAAAGCGGCGCCGCCTCGGGATGCCAAGAGGTGGTATCTCGCGTCACGGATGGGACGGCGAAATGGAGGTTTAGGCAGGGAAGGGGAATCTAATTAGGGCTTTCGCAGGGTAATCACGGATCCGTGACGGCGAAATGGAGGTTTAGGCAGGGAAGGGGAATCTAATTAGGGCTTTCGCAGGGTAATCACGGCATCTCGGCCGTCGGATCTGTGTCGTAGGTGGCGGCTCTAATGCCCGCCCGCAGCACGAGGCGGCTGGTGCTTTTGGCTCGTAACGGTGGGTCGAGCCGTGCAGTTGGCTACAGCCACTGACGTGTGGGGCTCTGATGCGTGTGGGGGCCGTCGCCATTGGGTGAAGGTGGGTGCATTCAATGTGGGTGTGGGAGCGGGGGGGTCAGAATCTTGGACCCCCGGCGCACGGAGATTCTGCCAAGTCCACGTGATGCGGTGGATTCCGCCGGACCCGGACGTGTGTGCGCCGCTGCCGGCCAGCCGCTAATGGGTTTTGAGCTGGCCACCGCACGATTTCGACAACGTGTTCTTTTTGTTGGGCCTTGTTCAGTTGCAACGAAAGTTGCAACTATTTCTATCTGTATGTATAGGCGATTAAATATTAAAAAAAAATTAATTATACGGTTTAGTTGTAAATTACGAGATGAATTTTTTGAGTCTAATTGGGTCACGATTGGACAATATTTGTCAAATACAAACTAAACGCTATAGTCTAGTCGCGAGAATGCAAGTTTTTTACTTAACCGAACAAGGCCCAGGTCAAAGAAGAATGCAAGTTTTTTACTGAACCGAACAAGGCCCAATGTCGATGTGTGCACAACCTTTACATGGAGTAGTGGAGTTCCACTCAAAAAAAAGTGTCCTGGTAAGTAAGGTGATTACAGTTCGTCCAGCTAATATCGTTTTGTATCAACACCGCTAACTATTAGTTGTGTTATAAATAGAAAAAAAATATTGATAACTACTCTCTTCTTTCTAAATTATAACCCCTCCACCCCAAATTATAAAATGTTTGATTTTTTACTCCAACTTTGACCACTCGTTTTATTTAAAATATTTGCTTAAAAATAGTTAAATTTCAGTTATTTTGAAGAACTTGTATTAATAAAGCAAGTCACGGCGAAAAGAAGTGATATTTTCCAAAAATTTTGAATAAAACGAGTAGTCAAACTTGATGCCAAAAAAGTCAAACGTCTTATAATTTAGAATGGAGGGAGTAATTCATTTGACGCTTTTGTTATGTTCAAAAATTTTATGCAAATTTAACTATATTCATTTCATTTTTAAAGACTTTTTATTAATAAGCATGCCAAAAAAAAAAAATGATATTTTACACAAAATTTTAAATATGACGAGTAATCAAAATTGGGGGGATCAAATAGAATTAGTAATTATTAACTAGTTAGCTGTGCTAGATCGGAGAAATCTGTTAATAGCTAAATGTTAGCTAGTACCGCGCAAGGTTAGCTAAATGTTAGCTGGTTGGTAGCTACCGCGCACGGATCCAAATAAGTTTCCAGCTAATTTTTAGCAGCCAACTATTACTATTTACTTGTACAAATCCAACAGCCTTAAGTACTTGAGATAATCATGGGCCTATGTTTTTTATTGAAATCATCCAGACTTTTGTGTCTATATATATATATCCTAGGTTGGGACTTGGGAGCTATCCTATTTTTTAATTTCATAGGAGAGATTAAGAATAATAGGGAATCTTTAGCACCTACCGCCTCATCGACCCACTTGTGTATCCCCTTCGTTCTAAATCATACGTTGTGTGTAGCTTTGATATAAGTTGAATTTTATAAATTTAATCAAGTTACTTATGAAGTTAAACAATATAATGACTGCGGCCTTGAATTAGCTTTATCAAATGGTCCATTAGATATCATATCATTTATTTATTTAAACTTGTCCATTAAACATGTTCATATTCATATTTTTTTAAAAAAACTTAATCGATGTTTCGGGAAAAAAAGATAAAGTGACACATAATTTGAACAACAGCAGTAGCTTTTTGATGGGTATCTCTGCCAAAAAAAATTGACGCTAGTGCTTGCATTCGAAGCTTCTTCTTTAATTTGGTTTCTTAGGACTTCATTTAGCTATCAGTACTGATAAGAACCGAAGTGTGCGCTAAGGTTGGAGGTATGGCAAAGGTTGGAAGCTCGGTTGGAAGCTCGTTAGGGGATGCTAGATAGAGCAGAATAGACCAAGAGCACGGAGCCAAGACAAAACACAACAATGCACTAGTACACAAATGATTATTCTTGACGGTGCTAGTTTATTTTCACCGACGGATTCAATTAACGGACGACTATGGAAATAAACATATGGGCCCAGCTCAATAACCGCCAGTGCTAAACATATTTTTACTGACGGTTGGCTTAAAAAAACCGTCGAGTAAAAATACAATATTATTACTAGCGGTTAAGTTAAGATGACCGACTGTACAAACAAGTTTACAGTGGCGGCACGTTACACAACCTGCCTGTGCAAAACGTCCGCGCGCATTGGATTCAAAATATTTCATCTGCAGACCCACGTGCCCTTGTCTCCTCAAACTCCTCCCAGCAGCTGCTACTTTTATTTAATGCTTCCTTATCTCTTCCAACCTACAACTACTCTCATCTCTCCGGCTCTTTCTCCAACCACTCATTCTCATCTCCAAAGACACCGAGAAGCAAGAAGGCAGGCAACGCTCAGCGATGGTGCGGCCTCGTCGCCGGCCTAGGAAGGCGTGGCCACGGCGCACCACGAGGGACGATGCGACCCCAACATGCGCCGGCCGATTTGTAGTCCCATGCGCCGACGCCAGCTGCCCGATTTGGAGTGGCGGCTCCACACCGACAAGATGCGCTGGGCGGCGACGGAGGCTCGGCAACACACCGAGAAAGCAAGCAGCAACGCCAACGACGGCGCCGGCCTCGCCGCAAAGAAGGAAGGCGTGGCCCCGACGCATCGCGAGGACGATGCGACCCCAACATGTGACCTCGATTCGCAGGCCCGACGCGCTGATTTGGCGGCTCTACACCGGCAAGATCGCGCCGGGCGGCGATGGAGGCTCAAAGATGCTGTGAATCTGCGACAAAGATGGCCGCATCGGGCCGAAGGTCACATGGAACTCTTCTTTGTCCTCCGTTCGTCTCTAGTGACTTGCAATCTGTGGTTAGTCTTTTTGAGCTAATGTTTGTAAATCATGGATAATAATGGGGATATGTTTATGTTAGTTGTAGTCGTAAGTTTTTAAGATCTTGTTACGATAGATTATTGTTTCGACAGATTATTATTTGATTTTTGAGATTTTTAAGCGATAACCAAGTGCATTTCTGGTGAAAAAAGTGTGTCCTTTAGATTTGTAAAGACATTGTGAATGATGATGGATGAGCATGTGTAATGATTGCTACCTGTCATGTATTCCGAGACAAGAAAAATCTATTGAAAAGCAAAGATGGGCAAAGCATATGGCTGCGACGGCTGCTATTTTTTTTTAATTTTCCAATAACTAGCACAAAGGCGGATCTTGTAACAGCACCGCCATCAGAAATCTATTTATACGCAGTTTTACTTAAGTGAACCGCCTGTGGAAATCATATTTCTACAAAGCGGTTCGTTAAAGTAAGCCGTCTGTGAAAATCAATTTTCACAAAGGCGGTTTATAAGTAAACGCCGATGAAAATGTTTTATTTTCATCGGCCTCCAAAGACAAAGGCGTACCCTAAAACGCCTGTAAAAATCTGTCTACAACCGCCCGAACGAAGCTTCGTGTACTAGTGATGTATGGATTAGGAAAACCAAACTCAAGGAAAGTGGGTTCCTCGTGCGAACTAGCATATGTAAGGTGGCAATCTCAATCCTGACGACGGTCAACCGGCGTAGAACACCATTTTCATCATCAATATTGAAAAATATTGGCATGCTTATATCAAATTAATTAAAATCCATGTCATATAAGATTTATTAGAGTAGACACATGCCAGAAGATTGTGTGAAAATTGTACATAAACCCATGCCTCCTGGTCATGGCATAGCTCCTCCACCTCCTGTGTTTTGATCTAAATGCAAACAAACACAACTCACATGGAGCATTGGATCAATGACAGTCTGATCAAGTGGACAAATGGAACCAACCATTGATATTCCAACTCACCATAGCGCTTGTGTATCGTATGGATCTCCTTAGTGTCACTGTGTCCATGCACTTCTCTATCTTAATCATGTCTATAGTTCAGTTGGTGATTAATAAGTTAAAGAAAGCTTACCTATTTCTCAGAGAAAACTTACTATCCTCTAGAATATTATTGGGCGAAATAGTATAATTTGTTATATTTTTTGCGTGTTTTTTTTATTCACATTTTCAACATGGATCTTGTGGGAATATTCCTTACTGGGATGACTCTATCAGTGTCTCCAAATTGGATCGTGTTTTCGGTCACATATCACTTCATCCCTTAAATCAAATATTACCTTATTATATTCATTGATCAACACTTAATGAGGCCCTAAAAGCTTAAGCTGCACACCAAATTTTCTAAAACCTCACAATAATTTGTAATTGTGTATTCCTCCTGCTCTTGATCACTCTCGTATGCTTCTATCTCAAGTTCAAATGGCCAAGGCATTAGCGTTTCCCTTACTTTTTACATGTCGATGCTGCCATCTCTATCCACTCAAAATTCTCCATTCGACTTCAAAAGGCTGACGCAGATGAGTCCTGCTGCAGCTATAAATCAATTCAAATGAAATGAGCTGTAAAATTACATAAATTTTCAGATACACTATGTAGCTTCCACCATCAAATGCATGCTTCTATGCAGCTAGTGTGTGAGTTCGCTTGCTTACTTGCATGGTTTCTTACAAACCTATGCTTTGAGAGTTTTCTTTCTAGTATCAGTAATAACTAGAGACTTTGTAAGAACCTTCACATTATCCTCATGAAACATGCTATGGAATGCCATAAGTCTTGGAGATAACTAAAAAGTTGTGAGATTATGTGATGAAAAAATTGGTTCGAAAAAGAAATTGGCATTGCAAAGTAATTAGAATTTTGGCATAGAGTGATATGCATGTTCTGCTTATTTATGCTTGTAATAGCATGATGATTTGATATTGTTGGATGACATGCTCATGTGAGGTGTTGTATGGATTGACTCATGGATTTATACTCGTATACGGTTGCATGGTTGTTCATGTGCAAATGTTGTTTGAGGTAGGACATGATAAGGATGTCACGTGGGACATTTGAATTCCCCTTAATGAGCCTTTTAAATTTGTGTCACTTAATTTTTCATTGAGCATGAGCATAGATTGGTTTCTTACCATTGGAGTTTTACTCAAAACAATTATCTTACTAATGACTTTGATGGTACAACTAGAGGGAGTACTGAACATATAAATAGTTGACAGACGAAAATTACTTAATATAACTGCCTCAGTATCAAAGATTTCTTAGTCTCGAATTCGTCTGGATCAAGGATCATGATTGGACATGTTTATGTTGCTTATTATGGTAGCATCATGTAGGAGTATACAACTCTATTCTTTTCTCTGTGGGCCACTAATTTTGTACCACGGCCCACGAGTGCCCACGGCAGTCAGGTGTTGTCACCCACAGTATCCAGCGGCAGTGGCGAGCGCTGCAGTGCTCCAGTGATCGATTACTTGTACTCGTCAAGTAGCCACACGATCGATCAGTCAGTCCCCCCGCGGCACGGCACGCTGGGCGCGCAAGGCGCATGATGGCCGTGGACCCAGCCGCGTGCCCGCGTCGTCACGCGCCTGATTCCGTCACTCCGCGCGGCGCGGCGCGCGGCCGGCACGCAGCCGGGCGTGGCCTCTGCGGCTCTGCGCAGGCGCATCCAGCACTGGTACGCCACGCCGGCCGCCTGCCTCCGTCCCTACTCCCACGGCCTCCCTCTTGTTCATTTCATTGTTCCTATCCCTGCTCCCGCCGCGCGCGAACGGCCGGCCGGGACCCGGCGGGCATCGCCGGCCATGACGTGGGCATCTAATCTGCAGACCGCAGGCTCTTGCAGCCCGGCGCTGCAATGAACTCGGCTGGACATGGAAATCGCGGCCAAGGCAGTAGTGGACTGGAAACGAATGCATGCATCATTCGCCGTCTCTGGTTGATTTCAGAAGAATCCGCAATGGTTGGTTACATCTCACAACGGAATGGATGCAGATTAGAGTCTCGACCACTGCAACCTAGTAGGACTACGGTTCAGATGGCGACACTGGATGCCCATGGCACGCTGACCTGCCTTCCTAGTACTACGAACGAATCCGATCAATCCGTCGGCCGCGTCAGCCACAGGGAGCTGAGCGCCCGGAGCCGCGAGAAGTAGTCGCTGACGGCGAGCAGCGCGCGCGCGGCCTGGCGCGTGGTGAGGATGCGGTGCACCTGCTTCAGCGTCTGCTGCCGCAGCAGGTCCGCCTGGCGGAGGAAGTTCTCCACGGTGGCGAGCTTGCTCATGGCCACGGCCATCTGGCCCATGTAGTTGGTGACGCTGTCGGCGGCGGACGCCCCCGGCGCCGCGCCGCCGCCGCCGGCGGCGGCGGCGGCGGCGAGCGTCTCGCCGAGCGCCTGCTGCAGGGCCTCCATCCCCTGCGACAGCGCATCCTCCGCCTGCTGCAGCGACTGCTGCAGGCCGCAGATGCCCACCAGCTGCTGCTCCGTCAGCGGCTCCACGTGCCGCGCCACCACCTTGAGCAGCTCCGACGAGCGGAACCCGCCCAGCCACATGAAGAAGCGCTCCGCGGGGCTCACCCACATCCCCGACAGCACGTGGAACACGTCCGTCCGGGTCGCCACGGACTTGAGCCGGAACATCTCGTCGTAGTGCAGCATCGCGCCGTCCACCAGCACGCCCAGGTCGTCGTCGCCGATCTGCGCGCTCAGCGCCACCCGCAGGTCGTTCATGTGCCGCTGGTGCTCGTCCAGCCACCGCGCGTACTCCAGATCGAACGCCAACGCGCCTGCAACACGCGACCACACAGATTACTATTAGACTTTAGTATTTACTTCACAGGGGATCAGAATTCAAGAAGCTGAGCAATGTAAAAGATCATCATATTTGCCTCCAGTGGAGCCTCCATGATCGCTGGAGCGTCCACTTGCAATGAACATCCCCTGTATTGTAGTTATACCAAAGCCAATAAACAATCAGCGACAAAGTATTATATAAGTATTTTCTTCAATTCAAAGACATATATCACGAGTTAATTCACCTGCTGCCTTGCCCTTTGGAGCTCCTGCTCAAGGTGGGCCAGCTTGGACCGGCTGTTCTCCAGCTCCACAATGTATGCCTACATACAGAACAAAATGCTTGAATAATCTCCAACAAGTGGCAACATAGACAACATGATGATACAGTCAAACAATAGACAAAACTCAGTACTAAAGCCAAGGCAGCATGCCTCCATTGATTAGAACAGACGATACATAAATTGTTCAAGTCAATCATCTGATGATAAGCATCGGGAAAAATTAAAAGAAAATGTTTTTTTTTCTGGCAGATAGACAGGTGCTGGACAGGATACCCCATACTCCTATTTAGTTAGCAAGAACAGAGGACGGAATGTCATGCATAATACTAGTAACAATGTACTGAGAAAGCTTCCGTCATGGAATGTCACCTTCTTCCTCATCCGGCTTTTCCGAGCCGCCTCGCGGTTCTGCGCAAGCCTCCTCTGAGCCTGCCATGAAACAGCAAGAACCACAATCACATTTGCTGTTCTTTGCTCAATGTGTTCAGTTCAGCGACATGGCATGGCGCACCTTGTGATCCCTCGATTCTACCTTGCACACCGGCAATGAGTTCTCGTGCCCGTCCACGCTCTGCGTGATGGCTCCACCCTACGACGAGAGACGGAGGCGCCATCACATGTCAGTTCATGGTAGCCAGGCAGACTGTGCAAACAAAGATCGAAGTAGATAGAGCAGAGACGAGCAGAGCAGACCATCATCGTCTGCGCGTGGTGGTGGTTGCCGCCGCTGACGTCGTCGAGGTCGGTGGAGGCCGTCTCGGCGAGCGGGCTCGTGACGACGATGCCGGAGTCGTCGCCCCAGTTGTCGAAGTGCGCAGCGGCCGGCGCCCACGGCATGCAGAACCGGGCGTCGTCCGTCGTCGTCGCCACCCCGGCGGCGCCATGCCGAACGGGACCGCTACTCCTCCATGCTGCTGCGGCGGTAACACTTAATAAGCCGCGAGAGCGAACCACCAATAAATGCTCAGTGAACTTACCGCGGCGGCGAGCGGCGGCACGAATGCGGCGGCGGCGGTGAGGCTGCTGGAGGACTTGGAGCTCGGGTTGGGGCCTTCACATCACATCCACATCACAAGAATCCCGCGATGCGCGTGCAACAGGAAGCCGCCATGAGAACAACACAAGGCACGCGCGCGCATCCAAGAAGAAGGAAGGAAGGGAACAAACAAAATGCGGGGAGCGAATGGAATAAACAAGGCAGGGCGGGCCTTACTGCGGTGGAGCTCGGGGAGGACGACGCCGTCCCCGACGTGGCGGTACCCGCCCGCGCCCTGCTGCTGCTCCAGCTCCAGCCAGCAGCTGCAGTGCGTGCAATTGCAAATGCAGATGCAGCCACCGCGCCGCACGAGGCGGGGGCCGCGCAAGGCAACAACAAAACGTCAGCGAGCCGGTCCAAAGGCAAAGGAAAGGGAGGGAGACAAACGCTCGCGCCGCAAGCGAACAAGGAGCGGCACTGTTGTTGCTGCGCGCGTGGCACCATGTGCTGCTGTTGCCTTGTGCCCTGCGGCTAGCGGCTTACCGCTTGTGCTTACCTGAAGGCGTGAGATGGCTGGTGGTGATGATGCATTGGCACGGGCAGGGACGATCACTGCGGCGGCGACGAGGACGGCGGGCGGCGACGCGGGCTAAGCTAAGCTAGGCTACCGGAGTCGAGGGGAGACTAGACCGACGCCGTGCATGGGCGGGCGTCTGCTGCCGGGGTTAAAGGGGAAGGAAGGAAGCAGGGGATGCGGACGCGGCAGCGGTGCAAACTGAAGATAGATACTCTAGGATCATCAGAGGCTGGCGAGGAGGAGATCGATGCAAAAAGATTACGATGAGGACGAGTCAATTGTAGTGTCAGGAGCTATGTCAATCCGCACATCCAATCCATCATTCAGTCCATCAGAGATCAGGCGTCAATCAGTCCTTGTGCTGCGACGGAGAAACGCAGGAGTGGCAGCGACAGAGCACAGAGCAGGGCTTTTTGTACGACGCCTCTGAGCTCTGACGCGCTTGGTTGCGTGTGTGCCGACTGCCGAGTCCCGGGGCTGCCACTGCCAATGCATCGCTCGAGGTCGAGGAGGAGAACCAGGAGAAGTGCCAAAGGGAAGGCCGGGCCTGCTGACTGGGGAGATAGATGGCATACTGTAATGGTTCGATGTGATGGTGTGCGACAGATCTGGCCACAGCGCTAGTTAGGGTAGTCCGCTTTGACTGGGATAGTGGTACATGAGCAAAGACAAAAGTCCTAGAGGAACGGACGTACAGTAAAAAAGGATATGAACAATCTTTTCTAGTACTTCTGTTCCATGCAAAGAGAATTATAAAAAGTTGTTCTATCAAAGTCCAAATTATAAATAGAAAAAGTCTAAATTCCCCTACGAACTATCGGCACTTATCTAACCTAGGCCAAAACTACAAAACCAGATATTCTACACCTTTGAACTTTTCGAAACCAGTGCAAATAACCCCAGGGGGGTTTTGGAGGGTGGTTTGCTACAGTAACGTGGTTTTGTCTTTTTTTTTTTTTTATTTTTTTAGCTGAATCTTTGAAAAATCATAGTAAATCACAAAAAAAATCATAAAATAGAAAATCTAATTTTGTTGGACTCCACATCAATATATCTACGGTGAAAATATAATATAGTATATTTTAGTACAAAGTTTTGCTGTAATTTTAGACTTATGTTTTTTTTAATTAAATGGAATAATTCATAGCTGTAATTTCTATGGTCGAATTGTGGTGAAATTTTTATGGTGAGCTTATTATAATATGCTTGAACTGTAGTAAAAATTTTATATTTATTGGATCATTTTATAGATTTATTTATATTTAACAAGCATAAACCTAAGTATGAATCTAAATAAATCTATAACAAAGTTATAAATGATTCAATAAGTATGAAATTTTTACTACAGTTCAAGCATATCATAATAAGCTCACCATAAAAATTTCACCACAATTCGACCATAGAAATTACGGCTATGAATTATTCCATTTAATTACAAAAAACATAGGTCTAAAATTACAGCAAAAAAACTTTGTATTAAAATATACTGTATTATATGTTCACTGTGTAGATCTACTGATGTGGAGTCCAACAAAATTAGATTTTTTATTTTATGATTTTTCTGTGATTTACTATGATTTTTCAAAAATTCAGCCAAATAATTAAAAAAAAGAAAAGACAAAACCGTGTTACTGTAGCAAAACCACCCTCCAAACCGCCTCGGGGGTTATTTGCACCGGTTTCGAAAGTTCGGGTGTAGAATACCCGGTTTTGTAGTTCAGTGGCCTAGGTTAGACAAGTGCTAATAGTTCAGGGGGAAATTTAGACTTTTTCCAATTATAAATTGTTTTCATTTTACTAGGTCTATTGTTCGAACAACTTTTTTAATTATATATTCAAATATTACTATCTTTGATTCTAAATTTCACACTAACCAAAGGAGGAGGATCACACTGTAAAAGATTGCTCCTTGAAGAAAGAAGATAAAGGCATGAACAAAATCCAAGCATCGTGCCAATTTACATCCCAAATAAACTTAATTAGTCTTAATTAATGGATGATTGGATTTGCCTTTAAATACATTACAGTCACTAGTAGCACAAGAAGGAGAATTATACTACTTGTAACATGCACAATGCTTAAACTCATCGAGTAGAGGCGAAGAATGCGATAATTTAATATATCTATTTTTGAACACTTGATTAAATATTCAATCACACTTGGATACATCGGATGTAAATTCATTTCCTCTTGCCAATTCTTATGAATCGTCTTCATACAAGAGCAAGCAACTGACTTAGCTTGTGCTGGCCAGTGCATTCTCCAATGGCTTCATCAAAGGGCTTCAGTCCTCTATAAACAATGTAAACATCTCCATTTTTAAACTTGCTAACTCAAGTAATATCCCATAGTATGATCATCACCTCTAGTCGTTAGTTAGTACTTTTAAAAAAATCAAAGGTTTATAAAAAGTCATCTCACAGTGCTGTTAGATTCTAAATGCAACGTCTCTGTTAGACCTCACAAGTAGCACTAAATAACCATATATGTGGAACAGGCCGGCCCGCCCAACACGGCATGGGCCCGTGCAGCACGGCCCGATGGGGCACGGCCCGACGAGGCACGGGCCAACGGGCCGCGCTATCCATCAGGCCTTCGCGCTGGCCGACGTCGGTGAGAACACGGCCTGTCGAACCATCTTTCGTCCGGGCCGGCCATTGAGCACGCCCGCTTTTAGCGGGCGGGCGGCCCGTGGCCCCCTGAGAGGAGGCCGCCGCCAGAAGCCGCTAAACTGCGCTTCAGCGCCCCACCCGCGGGGCCATGGAAGAAGCTGCCGCCGCCGCCATGGATGCGCCGAGCGCTGCCAGCGGGTCGTGGAAACGAGGCCGCCGCCCGCCACTTTAATGCGCTTTTTGACGCCGCTACCGTGTGCTCGATGCCGCCGTCGTTCTTCTTTGCCAAGGCTTTCGATGCCCGGTTTTACGCGCTGCTTGTGCTCCACCGTCGCCGGAGTGAAAAAGGTGGCGAGGTCGGTGCTGCGTGGATGGGGATGGAGAGCGCTCCGGGAGAGAACCTTTCACGCGGATCGAGCGGTTGGGAGCGGCGCAGTATGGGGAATCGAGGGATTTGGAAGCGGCGGGATGGGGAATCGAGGGAGGTGCGGATGGGGAACCACGACTGGATGTCGTAGCGGCGCGCACACGGGAATAGCGAAGGGGAGAGGATGGCCGAAGTTAGTTTAGGGCACATGACAACCGGGCTACATCGGGCCGAATCTATTTTATCGGGCCGTGCCGTGCCAGCCCACGTGCCTGGGGTGCGGCCCAAGCACGACCCTGTACACCGTGCCGGGCCGGCCCAGGCCCATACAACATCGGGTCATGCCGTGTTTGGGCCGGGCCAAAAAACCGTGCTTCGTGTCGGGCTATCGTGCCTCGGGCTGCATGCACATATATATAAATAACTATAATGCAAACACATTTGTCTCTAGGGGACAAAAGAGGGATGTGAAAGGCCACATCCCTACTCAGCTCGGGTGAGAGGAATGAGAAAAGGAGCATGGAAGAGAAGGGAGATGAAGACATGTGAGTCCAATATATCATCATGCCACACATCAACATATAGGCAAATGAGACCCAAATAAACATGAGGACCTAATTCGAAGATTGTAAGTTTATGACCAGAATGATGTATTATTTGAACAAGTTTAAGGAATGTTGGTGCACTTTACTCAAGTTTTAAATACTTCCAAAATATAATTTGCATACTTTCAAAATGGTATGAATACTCATAGACACAACTTGAAAAGTTAATATATCATTCCTCATATTAATTAAATATATATATATATATATATATATATATATATAATTTGCCCTACAAAACATTCCTTTATTGTATTAACAATTAAATTCATGAGTATTATTAAAATGAATATCATAGTCAACATTATAGAAATAAGTTCTAAATATTTTCAATGATATAACACTAACAATATTAAATTATTATCATTAGTCATAGATATTTCTGTCATGGTTTTGGTAAGTTTTCCATGGATACAGATACATATTTCGACAGAGAAATTAATAAGAAAACATATTGAGAGGTTGTTTGGCAGGGCTCCTCTTAAGGAATTTCTCCGGTGGCTTCACCAAAATAGCTCTCGCTCTTTATTTCTGACACGCTGAAAGAGCCAGATCAGAGCCAGGAAGAAGCCCTACCAAGTAAGAGCCAGAAAGAAGCCCCACCAAATAAGCTAAATATATTTGTTGCAAAGTTGAAACATCTACAGAGTACCTCCATCCGACATGGGATATATGCTGGCCAAAACTTATCTACTTAAACTATATTTATCAAAAGTACTGGCAACATTTATACCTCCAAATAAGTTTACTATAAAAAATATTTAACGAATAACCTAATGATACTAGTTATGCACCATAAATGTTAATGTCTTCTTATATATTGTTTAAAGTTAAAATATTTGTTTTCTCCAAAGAGATTATTTAGGATAAGATAAGGCGGATCTCCTCGAAAAATAAGATAAGACAGAGTATCACTCTTTTTCCGCCACTAATACTACTATGGTGACTTTTTTTTTGACAAGAACATATTTAATTCAGCAGTAGGATGTTGCTATAATGGATACAGAGTTAAGGCTCATAGACAACAGTGAATCCTGGACTGGGCACTGATGAGCATGGGACAAATTTGAGCATGCAAACTCAAAGGAGGAAGACTGAATGAGAAGAAACAATAGCCTGTCTAGCTAAAGTATCAATAGTGAATTCATGTTTCGGCTGATCTTATATAACTTGGAGGGTCTTGTTAATTGAAGTTTGTGAAAAGTTGGGTGGTTTGATTCTCCAGTATGGAGGATTGGCCTGATCTGTAGAATTAACAAAGTGAACTAATTGTTGGCAATCTAATAAGAAGACAGTGTTGTTGAAGTTTAGATAGTTGTTGATTGTGGTTGCTAGGGCCACAACAGCTACCTCTGCCATTAGCACTATAGTGACCCCTGTTGCCAAAGCCTTGATGTAGATAGTCTGTGCCGGCTGAACATGTGTATTAACAAAAAAAACATTCCCAAACTAGTAAGGAAAATGATGGGATGACCTAAATTACAAGTCATTGTAGTCCTGAATGATGGGATGACCTAAATTACAAGTCATTTTAATCGTAAGCTTTATTCCTGTCATTATGATTAAAAATGATGGGATGACCTAAATACGTGGTACGGGGAAGAAGATCAGGGGCAGGGAAAATGGATTTCATTTAATCTTTAATAGAAGCTGACACATTCCTACTAAAGAGAATAGACAATTTTGTAGTTTTGGAAGCTGGCCGGAGATGTTACAAAAATCGTGGAGCACAACATTGGTAGTGGAAGCCTCAGGAAAAAAGCTGTGCCACATAGAATAAGGCCATCGACGAAAAGGAGAGTGGATAGGTGGGCAGTTGGGGCCAAGAGTGACACCATACAGGTTAGCACAATAGAAAGTTGATGCTCAAGGCGAATGGAGAGTTCATTGATGGCGATAACAAAACAAGGTAGGGGGAGAAAGGACAACCTTGATGAATACATCTACGAGGAGAGAACGTTGCGGTGGACTTGCTATTAACGAAAATGGAGGAGACTGATGAAATGCAAGTACGGATGAGGTTAATGAAGTTACTGGTGAGGCCAAGGCAGGTAATGGCAGCTATAATAAAGTCTTGGTTTAAACGATCAAAAGCTTTGGCTAGGTCAATCTTTAGCATAAAGGCTTTTTGTCCAAGATTTAAGAGAAAAGGAGTGTACAATTTCTTAGGTGATAATGGTGTTGGAAGAAATATACCTATTCTGGATCAAAGCAGTCTAAGAATAGTGGATGAAGCTTGGGAGGTGGGGTTTTAATCTTTCAGCAAGGATTTGGCGATGACTCTGTAGATAACATTATAAAGACTGATTGGGCGTGGCAATCCTCGAGAAAAGAGGTCGCAGAGCGCGGAGAAGCGAGGGACTGTTTGCTGCCTTTTTTTTTTTTTTTTTTTTTTGCTCGCGGAGTTTGCGCTCCTTTTTCGCGTGATGCGATGGTATGATCAGAGCCGCAATAAATGTAGGCCTCCGACTGGTGAGTGGAGACTGAAGCGGCAGCACCTTCGCATCGCAGACTCGCTCAGCTGCGTGTGCCTGTGCGGCTGTGTTGTGTGCGCCGGGAGAGGAGCGCGGCAGCAGCAGGATTCCAGACGCAGCACAGCAGCTGCAAGGTTTGGTGGCCCATGCCGTGCGGAGCGACACCTATTAGCCCAGAGAATCAGGGAGACAGGACCCAAAAGAAAACGAAAGGAGGCCGCTTGCGAAACGGGCAATCGATCGGCATTCGGTAGCTGCGACGACTAGCGAGGCCTCGCCCCCGCCGGCCGGCCCGCTCTCTCTGGTCTCCTGAGCCAATCCGGCCCTGAACGGAGAACGCTCCTTCCGCACTGTGGCCGCTGGGCGGTGCGGCAGATGCAGCAGGTGCAGCCGTGCGGCCAGTGCGTTCCACTACTCCCTCCGTCTCACAAATAAATGAACGTTTTTGACTTTTTCATAATTCATGTTTGACCATTCGTCTTATTTAAATTTTTTATACAAATCATAAGATAAATAAATCATTATGAAAGTATCTCTAATGACAAAAATAAGTCTAAAAAATAATTAGAAAATTTTAATTTTTTTTTTTTAATAAGACGAAGCAATCAAATAAAAATACGAAAGTCAAAAGATGTTCATTTATTTGCGAGACGGGGGAGTACCACACACTCACGGCAGCCGCAGCAAGGTCCGAGTCTCGTGCGTACTAGGCTCGCAGCGGCAGGCCGTGCCGCCGTGCACTCGATCGATGCGCTTCACGGCATATTGCTGCTGCCTTTACGTGCACGATTGCCCACGAGATACAGAGCCGCTGCAGCCAGGTTGCAGTTGCAGTTGCAGTGCAGGCCCGCCATCACCATCAATGGCTCTGCGTCTGCGTCTCTGTGCGCTGCGCTGCCTGGCCGGTGCCTGCATGCAACATGTACTCGTATGTACTACGCGTGCATCTGCGTGCGTGCTAGGCCGGACTCGATCGATGCCGGGAGCGCGGCGCCGGAGCGGGTGCAGCTGGGCTGGAATCATGGTGGTCCAAGTGCCGTTACCTGCCTGCCTGCCCGTTTATTTTGCCAAGGCGGAGGCCGTTCTCTTCTCTGCCTGCGAGCGCTGGGCCACTCGCTGGTCAGTGCTTCGTCCGTCTCCCTGATGACGAATCGCCGATCTTTCCGGGCACAATCAATCAATGCATGCATGGCGGTGGGGCTCTCAATTTTGTCATCGTCGGAAACCATGTGTGAGCAGTACGTATAAGATACGCATAGTGTGCATGTGTGTGATTTTGCCTTGTCCTAGTTGTACTTAGGTCTTGTTCAGTTGGAATGAAAGTTGTAATATTTTTCACTCTCTCTTCATCACATCAATTTCTACCCGCATGTATGGAGCACTAAATATAAGTAAAAAATAATAATTACACAGTTTAGTTGTAAATCACGAGATGAATCTTTTGAGCCTAGTTGGTGCACGATTGGATAATATTTGTCAAATACAAACGAATGTGCTACAGGAGTTCGAATGCAAGTTTTTTGCGAACTGAACAAGGCCTTACTTCTGAAGAGAACGGTGTGAAATCCTGCTGTCCCCTAGCGGTCCTCGTCGAGTCGCCTTGGGGGTATTTGGGTCCTAGCCGGATCTCGCTATGCGAGTAGTGGCGTCGCCACACTTTATGGCACTAAAATAGCCGCCCTGCCCATATTTGCACTAGAAAAATCCAAGGCATGCTCAACCAAACGCCCTCCTTTCAATGTACGGTGAACCTTAAGTTGTCAACTATATATATGTAACACCTCTGGTGTTACGTTAACTTAAACCTGCTATGTCATCATCATCATCATTGCATGAGAATTCATAATTAGAAAACCCTAATAAGTATGACTAAAATGAGTTTACTATTTTAGGGTTTGTTTGAGCTCTTTTATATCACATGTGTATGTGTTTACCATTTAAATTCTACTCACATGTTTACTTTTGTTTATAAAAGCAACCAATTAAAATCAACCTTGATGTTTGCAAGTGTTTGGCTATCCCCCGACTTATACATCAAACATGTTTTATAAATCAAATGAGGTGCAAGAAAGAATCAAATTTGAATTTAGAATTCAAATCCCAAACCCTAGCTCAAGTGGCTAAGTGTGGGAAATTGAATTTCATTTTCAATTTTGATGAGCTAACCATAATTAATTTTCTAAATAAAAGTTGCTAACCATTGGCACCATTTCAAAGTATGAACTTTGTACTTTGAAAGTATGCCATTGGTTGGGTTTGAAAAGTACCACAACATCATTAATTAATTGCCCAAAGATCCAATTTGAAATTCTTTTTTAAAAGCTTGAAATTCAAAAAGCTATTTGCCCTTTTTCAATTTTATCTCAAAATATTCAAAATTTGGGAAAACTTCAAAAATACAGTTTGTGCATCTCTTTGAGCTCTACAACTTTGGTAAATAAAGTTTTTTAAGTTTTTTGAATAAAATTTAAACTAATTTCAAAAGTTGAGTCAATTGGAAAATATCCCCTTTTGCACTTTTAAACTCCAATTCAAAATCTATTTGGTTTCATGAGAAACTTTCTAATTAAAAGTTGTAGATCTTGAAAAATGGAACAACTTTTATTTTTGGAGATTTTCATCTCTTATTCAAAATTTAAAAGTAATTTTAAAATCCCAAAGGTTAGGGTTTTGTCCCCTTTTCAAATTTGAAATGCAAATTCAAAAATTATTTGGATTCTAACAAACTTACTTAATAAAAGTTGTAGAACATGAAAAGATGTACAATTCATATTTTTGGATATTTTCATGTACAGTTCAATTTCTGAGAATAATTTTGAAAATAAAAAGAAAAGGTGTCCCCCGCTACAAGAGTTGAGCAGGGGGTGTGCCACCTTGCTCGGCTGCCCATGCCGGCTAAGTCACCGCCGGCTGCCGTGGCATTCCTGGCGCCTTCTCGGGTTTCACGCGACGCCGTCCACCTCTACCCCGTCGTGAAAGTGCCAGCCCACCACGTCGGTTCTTTCTTTGCCTATAAAAGCCACCGGCGTCGCCGATTCTTCTTTTTTCTTCCCAGCACCGTCGCCGTCGTCACCTGCTCTGCCGCCGGCAAAATTCACGCACCACGCACCGCCACTGTCCCCAATCGCTCGCACCTAGCTCCGCCACCTTCTCCCCGCATCGACCGAGCCGTTGGGCAAGTTGAGATCACCGGAGTAGCCTGAACCGCATCATCGTTCTCGTCTCCGTCCATCAGTGCCGCCGCACGTCCTGTCACCGCCGTCGACCTTGCTCCACCCACTTCCACGCCCGCTGCTCCCTTGTTTTGAAGCCGTGGTGAGCTCCTGAATCGATCTAGGGTGTTGGTTGCGCCCATGTCGCCGTCGTTTAGCCGGAACAGCGGCATGTCAGTGAGCGCCGCCGTGCCGCTGTTGCCGCGCTCGCCGCTGTGCGTGTCTAAGGTCGTGGGGAGTCGTGTTCGGGGTGCGCTGAGTTCGCGTTGCGTTGCTGAATCTGTTGCCGTGCTCGGTTTTGCCGGAGGAGGTCCGGTGAGCCCAGCCGCAATGCACCGCGCGCCGTCGAGCCGCCATGGTCGCCGCCGCGTCTCCCTGGAGGTCGGCTAGGGGTGTATAACAGCTTGTTGAGTACGGTTCGATGAGGGGAGTTTGCTGGTGCAGTTAGTTTCGTCGGAGCGACCGGGCAAGAGCCGCCATCGCGCGCCGCCCACTTCACCGTGCATCGCCGGAGAAAGGAAGGAGGAGGAAGGAGCCGGCGCCCGACCCGTCTGTCGCGAGTGAGAGAGAGGGAGAGGCCGCGCGCGCTGGGCGAGCAGGCCGCACGGGCTGTGCGGGCCGTTTGGGCCGCACAGTGAGCCCGGGGAAGAAAGAAAATGTTTTTCTTTTTCCAAATTTAATTTATAAAGTTGATTTTCATCTTTTTGTTATAATTTTATTTGGGCAGATAAAAATACAAAAAAAAATATGTGTGTGCTCCCTGTGTTATGCTCTACACACCAGAAAAATACTAACTTTGTATTTTCAGTAACTTTTATTTACAATATAAATTGCTCTTTTTTAATTAATAAATGCCACTTCCATGATTTAGTAATTAAAATATAAGTCCAAAAATCATGAAATTTGTTTTGTGTGCTAATCAGATGATAATGATCTTAATTATGAAGTTTGATCATGTTTTGACTAATTTTTGTATTATGCTTAATTAATACCTTAATTAATTAATGTTTAATTAATTAATCCTTTGATTAATTAGGATTTGAGTAATCTCCAATTAGCAAGTTAATTAGTGGCTTTCAACAACTGTAAAAATGGTTAATAAATTAGTAATTAATCTTAATCACTATTAGTGTTGCTTGATTTTGGGATTGAGTGATGACCCTAGGTCATTAACCCTAATGATCTTCGGCATTTTATGTTGATTACGTACCGTTAGTCCGTCGTCGATGCTAGCTATCCTTCCGTAGTGCAACGTTACCGTGAAGGAAAGTTGTACTCAAGATGGACTAGTTGTCGTTGCATCATTATCGCATGCTCCTTTATTTACTGCATTGTAATCATGCATCTCTGTCGTGTAGCTGTCGGATCTGAGGAAGGAGTTGATCCAACTCCTGTTCTTGAAGAAGGTGATCGTCGTGAGGAGGTGGGATATGATCTTGGTAATTGGATAGTTGAACCTAACTTCGTCGAGCCCCAAGGCAAGCCTCGGATGCATTTAAACATTTCCTTGTATTTCGAAAAGCTTTATATTTTATGTTCCTGATATGATACATTAGGTGTTAGAAGTTGTGTGATATCCTACTTTGATGCATTTACCGTACCTTGATATATTACCCTAGATACCTGTTTTGATTTCGAAATGCTTAGTATACGCTTAGCCTTGCTACTAGTATAGGGTTTTGATAAACTGTTTTCAAAAGTGTGATAACAATATCCTCTGAAGGAAAGTTATAAAAACCTGATGTTACTTGTTGTTTATCCTTGTTTCGACGGGGTCAAGGGTACGCAATAAGAGCATGATGATGAGTAAATCGAGACATCAGTGGAGTGACTTGCACCAGGATGGGCTAGTGCCCTGGTGTAGTGTCGTCCACTTGTGTCGGTTAAGGACCGTCCGTTGTTTGGCCCTGGGATCATGAGGTTATTGGATAGTACTAGTCGCATGCTAATGGCGGTAAGCTCCCTTGTACCATCCGTGACGAGAACGGATACCGGGACGGAAAGTAGCGTGTATCCACACTACGAGCGCACCGTCGATGTACAGACGGCGTAGGGAGATGGTGTACTGTACTCTCGTGGCTAGGACCCGTTCTGGCAGGGAGAAATACAAGCGTGAGTTGATGTATGTAAGATATTTGGTCCTGCATACATCGTGTGGCTAGGAAGCCCCAGCTGGGTATATAAACCGATTCGAATCGTCGGTGCTCCACGATATGGGAGACTTGATCCGAGTCCCGGCATCGTAGTAATGATGGAAGTTGTGAGACTGGAAAGTTTTGAATTTATTACATGTTTGACAAGTGATTGTTATAGTAAGGACTGGCTTAGTCTCTTTTCGCAAAAGGTGTCTTTTGATCTTGCTAAAATCTTGCTAAAGCCTCACCTTGATTCCTATTAGCCAGCATTTCTGAGTCTTCTCCCCAATTTTTAGTCGGGTAAGTCTTGCGGAGTACTTTTTATACTCAGGGTTTGTTAAACCCCTGTTGCAGGTGAACCGTGTGAGCAAGTGTGCTACGGCCCTTGTTGCATGACGGTTGTTGAGGAAGGATCTGACGAGGAGTAGGCTGTGTGGCCCGTGGGCAGGGCACCTTTCGTTGTGTAATTGTAATAAAGTTAAGTAATGATACTTCCGCTGTTTTGTAATAATGATACACTGGTTTGTATAAGTTTATCAAATGGTTTGTAAATTAAGTTATTGTAAGTCTTCCGCTACTCTAGTATTTTTGTATGAAAACTGTTGTAATACTGTGATGTCTCTGTAAGTATCGATCCTGAAGGAATTGTGATTTATCGGGGATCCACCCGACGGAACATTCTAGATTATGTGGTGTACAAGCATAGCCGACAGAGGTCTTAGGGACAATGTCAGATGCTTGTGGGCCATATAATTTAGAACGTTCTGCCATAATATATGTGCAAAAGGCTGGCACGGCCCAACCCAGTCCTAGCCCGTGCTGGGCACGGCCCTATAGGGCACGGCTCTAAAGGGCCCTAAGGGCCATTGTGCCTCGATGAAGTGGCCCTTCGGGCCTGCTCGTCGGCCCAGGCACGATCCTAAGGGCCCTTTTTCGTGCCGTGCCGGCCCTAAAAAGCACGGTCCAACAGGGTTCCGGGCCAGCCCTGAGGAGCGTCGCCACCGCTGTGTTGCCGAGGATCGCTGTCGCCAACGCGTTGCCGTGGAGCGCCGCAGGAGCTGGATGTGACGACACCCACAAAGCAGGATGCGGAGGAGCCGCTCGACTTTGTCGCCCTCAGAGTGGAGGAGCTTGGCCGCCGCGCTCGACTCCATCTCGCTGGACTGTTGCGCTGGTGGTGTGGTGCCGGCGTGCCGCGGTGCTGCAGGGCCACGAAGCGGGAGGGGGAGGCGATGCGAGAGGCGAGTCGTGACTCCCGACTGTGACATCGAGCGTGAGAGCCGAGAGATTGAGAGAGGAGTGCGGCGTGAGGTGAGGGTAAGAGCTGGGATATGATGTAGGGTTAGAGATCGGTGGGCAACTGGGCTGTTCTTTTTATTATTATGTGGCTGATGGATGTTAGCATGCTGCAATGGTTATCGGGCCGATACTAGGCCTTATTCTATTTACTGTGCCGTGCCGTATCGGCCCACGGGCTCGAGCGGCGGCCCAGGCACGACCCTTTAACCATGTCGTGCCGGCCAATGGCACGTTGCAGGCCGGGCCGTGCCGTGCTCATGTCAGGCCGAAATCAGTGGGCCCGTGCGGGGCCACCATGTCTAAGGCTGCATGCTCAATATCGGTTGTAGCAGGAAACCAAACACCTCCTTATTGATAGCTAAACTCGCAAACGACCGTTTAGGTCTCCGTATCATCTTGGTCTCTAAACTCGCAAATCACTCTTTAAGCCATTCAGACTTGTTCAACTATATCATCTGGTCCTTAAACTTGGAAATTATATGTTTAGATCCTTAAATTTGTTCATTTGTATCCTCCCGATCCCTAAATGCTATAAATGTTATAAATTTATAAATTCAAAATATATTTACAGAAATGTCCAAAAACTATCAATTTAATTTTGTTAGATTCCTGATAACATATACTTTAAATTAGAATAAAAACTCACTTTGTATTTTATGTTTTAACTCTACAGTTAAATAACTTATTCTACAGTTTGCCAAAAGTTAGACGTGGATCTAAAGATTATGGTAACTATTATCTTGATTTTTTTGCCAAAATTTGTCACAAGTGTGACATCACTTTTGTTTGCCGTATTTTCTTTGGCTGTCACAGTTTGCCAAAAGTTAGGCATAACAAATTTAGACTTGAAACTAACTCTTTCTTCGCTGACTATATATTTGGTTTTTAACATCATTGTATGATTACTTTAGATCATCCAAAGTGGGTCCTCCTCCAGCCTAGGCCAAATAGCTATGGACAAAATTTATTGAGAACAGAGTATCGAACCGAACTTATCAAAAACCGAACCGAACCAACCGATAATAGAAATTTCGGTTCCTTGTTCGATTAGCAATTCTTAGGAACCAAACTTTGATCAGCAAAATCAGTTCCACAACTCGGTTAATCGAAGTTCCAATGTTAATGAGCCCAATAGCCAGCCCAGCTCAATACGTATATAATGTAACTTTCAATGTTGAAACCCTAGCAAACCCTCCTAGCCTTCCCGTCCCACCCTATCTGGCACCCACACGGACGCCTTCCCACCTATGTGCGTAGCCGCCTCCCACCCGTCACCGGCGCGGCCACCCCAGCGTCCCTCGCCCCTCTTGGGCGCCGCAACAGCAAGCGATAGCAGCGGCGCATCCTCTCCCGCTCCCCCCTACAATATTTGTCGACACCTCAGTAAGGCGCGCACGACCTCGTGCCTCGTTGTGGCGGTGGTCCAATCCCTAGCGATAGTGCAAGACAGTGGCGGCAGTTGTGACGCAGTTCCCATTGGCGTGGTCACAACATGACCCAGTGGTGCACAGTATACGAACCCTTTTTTTCCTATTTTTTCCTTGGCAAAACTGTCTTCCAATGGAAGGTCGGTTGGTTTGGTTATAATTGGAACCGAACCAAATATACCGAGTACCGAATTGCTCAATTCTAATAAATTTTAGAAACCCAACTCTTCTTGTATCTAAAGAGCTGAATTTTGCGCAATACCAAGAAACCAAACTGATTGTTTCAGTTAGAACCCAAGGCCCATGCCTACTCGTGGCCAATCTAGAGTGGACCTACTCCAAATGCTGACCATCATTGCTGATCGCCTCGGGCCCTCGGCCAGCTTGTGACACTAGTTACGAAAAAAATATTGTGGTATGGCGAAGTTGATCAAGTAAAAAAAACCGCAACTTTACCAACCCAATTAGGTAATTATCCATAAATTAAACAAATTACAAATAACCAAATGACGTAATGGAGCGAACACCAAATGAATAACACATGCAGCCGTGGCCGAGCATACATAAAAAAAACCCCGATCTTACATTGCAACCCTCTCGAACCACTCCACTGAAAGTGTTTCCAGTAACCTCTATTTTCACGTGGAAATGGAAAGCCTCATCGCAAACTAGAGGCACAAGTCTCGTCCCGTCCCCTGCCGCGAATATGTCCGGTCAAGCGTGCGGCAAGCCCGTCCCCCGTCGTCATATCCCGTGCACTTGTGCTCCTAGTGTACCACGTACTACACGCTGTAGCTCCTGTAGGCTCGCTCGCCAACGCCAACTTGCGCTCCGGATTAGCCGGCGTGGAAAATACCCTGTAATTCTGTAAAAGCACGACTTGATGAGGCTTGATTGGGCACGACATGTCGAGCCACCGGGCCATGTCGAAGAAGGCTTTCTACCTATCTGTTGGCCCAAACACGACACACCGTGCCAAGTTTGAAGCCAGGGCAGCCCAAAATGCACATCACGACCAATAGGCTGTTCTAGCCTAAGGTAAACTAGAAGTGCTTCCAACATAGCAGAGTGAGAAGGAAAGAGGAGGTGGCACGAGTAGAGGTGGCGTTGGCTTCCAACATATATTCACTCGTGGCCGGATCCCGACAATCGATGAGCTCCAGTCGAGCCGTCGAGGCATCAAGCATAGGCGGAGGGGAGCCTGCGAGGCTGCGACGGTCATCGGTGAAGTAGAGCGAATAGACGACGAGGGGTGTGTGTTTACAGAGGCCGACGACGTACCCGCTGGTAGCACTATTACCGAAATGATTTTGCGTGGTGGTATGGTTTTATTAACCGTGGCGGTTGGACAGGGAGGCCGCCGCGGTTAATATGTGTTTAGCCAACCCCAGCCCCCCGCCGAGCAACCGCCATGGTTAAACATTAACCGTGGCAGTTTCCTCCGTTCGTGGCGGTTGAGAGAACCGCCACGGTTAATCTTATTTGACCGCCACTATTAAAGTTACTGTACTAGTGTAGGCGAGCCAAGAAAGGGAGGGTGAGGGGCGCTTGAACGGAGGAAGCACGCTTGCAGCTTGCTTTGACTGCTGCGCCGAGAGGAAATTAAAACTTTGACTGCTGGTCTATTGCGGCGTATATGGGTACCCACCTAGATAGGGAGGAATTTTATTGGGTTGGGCCATGTTACTCTTTTTTTTTTTATGGAGGGTTGGGCCATGTTACTCGATGTGCCTAGAGAAGGCTAGGAACGACATGCATGATCCGGCATGAGCACGCTATTCACTAGGGGAAAAAGTCCACTTTAGGTCCCTCAACTTTCACGAAAAGTCCGCTTGTCATCCCTCGAACTTTAAAACCGGATAAAATATGACCCTCAACTTTTAAAACCGTTCATATTATATCCCTCGGTGGTTTTCGACAGTGGTTTGATACAGTAACAGTGGTTTTATATTTTTATTTTTATTTATTTATTTTGGCTAAATTTTTGAAAAATCATAGTAAATCATAGAAAAATCATAAAATAGAAAATCTAATTTTTTTAGACTCCATATAAGTAGACCTACATAATGAACACATAATATGATATACTTTGGTATAAAGTTTTTACTATAGTTTTAGATATGTGTATTTCTATAATTCAAATAAATTATACAAGAAAATCTTTGTACTAAAGTATACTATATTATATGTTCGCCATGTAGATCTACTTATGTGGAGTCCAACAAAATTAGATTTTCTATTTTATGATTTTTCTATGATTTATTATGATTTTTTTAAAAATTTAGCCAAAATAAATAAAAAAAAGCAAAACCACCGTTGTTTGTCGTAAAACCACCTTTTACTGTAGCAAAACCACTGTTGAAAACCACTGAAGAATGTAATATGAATGGTTTTAGAAGTTGAGGGATGTGATTTAGCCGGTTTTTGAGTTTAGAGATGATATGCAGATTTTCGTGAAAATTGAGGGACCTAAAATAGACTTTTTCCTTCACTAGTTCATGCCATACTCGAAGCCGGTTGCATGGCCATCTATGTGCCCCAGGGCCTAGACCGACTTGTTCTTGAGTTGAACCTGCATGCTCCAACACGTGGATTGGAGGCTCTCGAGCCGCCTTACTTGTTCATTGTTAGGCTATACTCTTGCTGCTCCTGAATAAATAGATTCCTGACAAATCTTTAGCATAGATTAGTTTGACAGAGAAAAAGATCATATTTGTCTTTCTTCATTAACTGGAGTAGTTACATACTGATCTATAATTGTTCCAATAGCATGCTAATCATAGTATTTACTACAACTATCTAACTGTAGACACTCAATATTGGATTGGGAGATGGGAGGTGTGTATGTAGTAAATACGAATAGACTTCAAAAAAAATTTATTTATTTATAGATAAATTCTTAAGCTAGGAATACACTTATTTAGAGACAGATAGAGTATTGCTGATGATCTGGGCCACAAGACGTCTACTTATTCGTAACACACCATAAGCAGAGAGTATCATTTCCGGACACTGTTTTTAGAGCAACCATAAATAGAGAACAAATTTTCAATACTGTTTTTTAAGCAGTTGGGGCAGGTGGTAGGCTTTTCTCGTTATAATTGTAGGGGTTGAGTACTGTGTGTGCCAATGTGCTATCTTTCGATATCTTGCGGTGTATCAAAGTCGAATGGTGGTGCTGAGCATTCCACGTTATATGTATTCAACATTATTATTATAGTAGTAGTATTCCACAACATGGTGCTGTGCTCGCGTCTTCTAGCTTTCGAATGGCAGGATGGCACACAACAATAACTAGCCATCACGATCAACGCAACCGCTTCCTCGCTGTGCTGCCGCCATCAATAACAAAACGTGGCCTTCATCTTTTTAATACCTTCGGCCCCATGAATATCGTTATAAAATTCGTGCTGATCAAATTTATTTTAAAATTAATTAAATTATTAGTATAAGCAATATTTATGTCTCAAATAAATTTACTACAAAAATATATTCAACCATATCTAATGATATGTATTATTAAAATTATATATATATTTAGTTAAATTGATTATGAAAATACATTTTATAATTAATCTAATGGTATTTGATAGTATAAATATTAATATTATTTTATTTATAATTGATCAAACTTATAATATACTAAAACGCAATACTGTGTTAGAATTATATTTTTTCTAGACAGAAGTACTTTTTTAACCTTACTTAGAGCTATAGATCCAATTGCTATTCACTAGAAACTTCATAAAACCTGAACCATTTTAACCGGCATGTAATCTCATAATTGTGTCCGATGACTTATCTTATTTGATTATTTCTTTTCCTTGTCGATGCGACAGCGACACACAGACATGGACTTCTAGAATGCAGCAGCGTGTGCCGACTTTCCTTCCCCTTCGATTCGACTTTCCGGCCCCTCTGTCTATATAGCACCCCACCATGCACGCCGTGCTGCCTGCGCACACTCCTACCTCTCGAATCCTCGAGCTTCGTTTCACGTCTCTACGCGCGCGGCGCCACGAGAGCACCGCCGGCGCTGGGAGAGAAGCTAAGGCACCGTCGTCCGTATCGCGCTCAAGTGGCGAGCCGTGCCGTGGGATAACATTGACCCGCCAGGCCGCGCCATGCTAAGTCCTGCCTCGTGGTCTTCTCTTTCGTCCCCGTCACAGTTTAGGTAAGTCTTGCGTCCATTGACTTCATCCAAGAATAAGTCACTAAAAACCTGAAATTAATTTACTTTCTTCCTTATTTACTACATGACGAAGGTTCAAAGTTTCAGGTGGTAAGTTTCAAACTTCTATTTACTTCTTTATAAAAGCAAGGTTCCAAAAGCCTAACACAAAAGCTCTAAGTATCAATTGCAACATTTACCTTATTTTCCATAAAAATATGCTTTGTTTTTTATTTTGTCACATCTAGAAACTATACAAGAAAACAACTGATTGATTTGTTAAAGAAATCCCCAACGTTAGAAGCTTTCCTATGGCCGTGTTTGGGACCATGGCGTGGCCACTGCACCGGTATGGCGAGCACAGAGTCCTCCCAGTGTACGGAAAACGTGAAATCTAGTTTAATTTGGTGATTGTTGTGTCTCAAGCAGTGGAAAGAACCACTATGGGCTTGTTTGACTGCACCTAAATACGCTCCAATCCATACGGTTTGTAGGAGATTGAAGTGTATTTTAGTTTAAAATACACCTCAATCCCCTCTAAACCGTATGGATCGAAGTGTATTTAGGTGCAGCCAAACAAGGTCTGTGAAAAGAATCATTGGTATCGCAAGGCGTTTGATGAGATTTTTTTTGGGTCTTGGGATAGGGGCATCACCGGAATCGGAGAAGATGATAGTGGAGGAAAGAGGAAGGGAAGAAGTAGGCCACCACAGGCACGGTTGGATGTCGCCGGAGCTTGGGATGCAGCTTTGGTGAGACTTTACTGCGTCGCGGTGAGGCAGTGGGTAGCAGGCGGTGAGGTGAGGGAGGAGGGTAGGCAGTGCACAGGGGTGGAGTAGGCGGCGGTGTGCGCGGAAGGACATGAGGACGGGCACGGGTGCCCGGAGGCAGACGTGCGTCCAGACGCTAACTGCTCTAGCCCGTTTCAACATTACAAAAGGCTACTATGAGATGCAAGAAAAACATGCTTGTAAACTTTTTCTTTTTTATTCAGCTAAAATAATACATTTAGTTTTGCACAGTATAATTTTCAAGAATACGAAGGGATTGTGCAATCCGAAACACGAAATTAACGTCTTATTCAAAGAACAGACCAATTGCAATTTCGTTGCCTTTAATTTGCATGTGATATGGTCATGTAATTTGCCCTTGCCGACACCACGGATTTACTTCTGAAATTGTTTTTAGTCGAAAATGGAAGCCATGTGGCAAGCTTTTCCAGTCTAATGTTTTCTTTACTATTTATTTATAGTCTGAAAGAGAATGCAAGTAACTGTAAGCATGGAAAGGGTTACATGTTCACCGTGGCCAAACTTGGAAACAAACCTCCCGGTTCTAGACTGGTGAAGACTTTACCGCTCACACAAGGCAACGCCCCCAAGCCAAGCCGCCTCCGGCCACCGCATGGCACGGGCAATCTCGGCGCTAATCCGGCGAACTCGTGCCCGCTCACGCCGCTGGCCTTCCTGGAGCGTGCGGCCACTGTCTTCGGCGACTGCCCCTCCGTCGTCTACCACGACATCGTGTTCACCTGGTCACAGACACACCAGCGATGCCTCCGCCTCGCCTCCGCGCTCGTCTCCCTCGGCATCACCCGCGGCGACATCGTAAGCCACTCCTCCTCCGTCCCTTGTTTATGCATGTCTTTTTGCTACGGCGCCTGCAGCGGGACATGGAGTTGACATGATACGGCAATCGATCGGTTATTTTCGTGCATACAGGTGTCCGTGCTGTTGCCGAACGTGCCGGCCATGTACGAGATGCAGTTCGGCGTGCCCATGAGCGGCGCCGTGCTCAACAACATGAACACGCGCCTGGACGCGCGAACCGTCGCCGTCCTGCTCCGCCACTCGGGATCCAAGCTCCTCTTCGTCGACCCATCGTTGCTCCCGCTCATCAGCGACGCGCTGAAGCAGCTCCCGTCAGGGCACCCGGCGCCGCGCGTCATCCCCGTCGAGGATCCGCACGAGGAGGCCCCGCCCGGGTCACTGACGTACGAGGCGCTTCTCGAGAAGGGCGACCCGGAGTTCGCGTGGGTGCGGCCGGCGAGCGAGTGGGATCCGATGGTGCTGAACTACACCTCCGGCACGACGTCGGAGCCCAAGGGGGTGGTGCACTGCCACCGCGGGCTCTTCTTGATGACGCTCGACTCGCTCATCGAATGGGCGGTTTCGCCGAGGCCGACGTACCTGTGGACGCTGCCCATGTTCCACGCAAACGGCTGGAGTTTCCCGTGGGGGATGGCCGTGGTGGGCGGCACCAATATCTGCCTCCGCCGCGTCGATGCCGCGACGGTGTACGCCGCCATCGCGAGCCGCGGGGTCACCCACCTCTGCTGCGCGCCCGTCGTGCTCAACATGCTGGCCAACGCCCCCGACAGAGTGCGACAGCCGCTCCCGGGGAAGGTGCGCATCCGCACGGCCGGGGCACCACCGCCGGCAGCCGTGCTGCAGCGCACGGAGGCCATCGGCTTCGAGATCAGCCATGGGTACGGGCTAACCGAGACCGCGGGCCTGCCGGTGTCCTGCACTTGGAAGGGCGAGTGGGACAGCCTCCCGGCGCCGGAACGCGCCCGGCTCAAGGCGAGGCAGGGCGTGCGCACGCCGGCCACGGGCGACGTCGACGTCGTCGACAGCGAAACCGGCCGCAGCGTGCCGCGCGACGGCGCCACGATGGGCGAGGTCGTGCTCCGCGGCGGCTGCGTCATGCTCGGCTACCTCGGCGACGACGCGGCGACAAAGGCGGCGATACGTGAGGACGGGTGGTTCTACACGGGGGACGTCGGCGTGATGCATCCCGACGGTTACCTGGAGATCCGCGACCGTTCCAAGGACGTGATCATCAACGCCGGCGAGAACATCAGCAGCGTGGAGGTCGAGTCGGTGCTCTACGGCCACCCGGCGGTGAACGAGGCGGCAGTGGTGGCGCGGCCGGACGAGTTGCGAGGCGAGACGCCGTGCGCGTTCGTCAGCCTCAAGGAGGGACGCGGCGGGCACGGTGGCCGCGGCCGACGTCACTGCGTGGTGCCGGGAGCGCATGCCGCACTACATGGTGCCCCGAACGGTTGTCTTCCTGGCAGAGCTGCCCAAGACCTCCACCGGCAAGATCCAGAAGTACGTGCTTCGGAACCTCGCCATCGAGATGGGGCCCGCCCGCAATGGCGTCAGTAGCAGCAGGCAGCAAGAGCAGTAATAATCCTAAAATAATTCAAGAGTTGGGGCTTGCCTTTCAATTTTTCTTTTACCTTTGCTAGTCGAAAGTGTAATAAAGTTGCTCATGTATTAGTTAAACACATCACTAGCACATGTAGTATGGAGATGTGGCATGTTACTCCAACGTGTGCAGTGGTCGTTGTGATGTTTGAGGCTTTGGCCGGTTGATATTAATGAAAGGCAAGCATGTCAAAAAAAAAAAACCCTAAAATAATTCATATCTAACTCCAAGTATCAAGTTATATATATTAAATTTAATTAAATATATTGTCACACGTCCAATATGGGTAGTGACCGACGCCGCGCTAAACGGGCCTGTTAAGCCAGTCTAGGCCAAAAAAAAAGGGCGTCGCCGCGCTTGCAACAGTCCTAGGGGCCTCGCGGCCTGCCCTAGGGGCGCGCGCACGCCCAAAAAGAAGGGGGGTGGCTACCCTAGCCGCCGCCGGCCCACCGGCCGCGCTAGGTGGTGTGGGGGGCCCATGGCCGCCTTCCGCCATCGCTGCCGTTGTTCGCCGCAAGTTACCTTAATTATTATTATTGTTTAGGAAAGTAGAATCCATCTATTGTAAGGATCTCCCGAGAATCCTAGGTTGCTTGGGGACTAAGTCGTCGAGACTATTAATACGAGGAGTTTGTATCTTGATCAGTTTAGAAAGTAATTAGCGAAAGCTCTCTAGCTCTCTCTCCCCCCCACACGCCGTGCGCCATAGCCGCCGCCGCCCCTGTGGCACGTGCGCCTCCCTCCCCCTCCTCCTCCTCCAATCTACCAAGCCCAATCCACCCCCCCTTGCGTGTGTTACATATATATAAATAAATTATTACTTATATAAGTATAATTGAGTTATTTAATAATATATTATCATACTCGTAATAAACGTATTAATACAAACATTGATGTACACTTGCACAATTTTTAATGGAAGTTTATTAGTTCAACAAATATGTATTAAATAAGTTAACAACTTTAGTAAATATGTTGAGAAGCCACATGATAAATCAACTGAGAGATAATTAAAGTTTCATGGAATGAAATAAGTTAGAAAACTAGAATATATTGTTTTAATACGTGGCTTTGAAATTTAGACGTAAAACTCCGCTGAAACTGGCCAAAGGACGGAGAGCGAACATCTGAGCCTGCGTGGCCTGGCTAGGCTGGCAGCATGGCGATATCTCATGCATCTTAATGGCATGGGCATGGCCGCAAAAGATTATTATACGAGTGGCCTCGCACCATTAGTCATGCGCAACAGCAGTTCTGAGGTGGACATGAGACACACGAGTGCACCACGAAGCACTTCTTTATAAAAAAAATCAGAAAGAGATTTGGACGCGATCAATTTTTTTTAATAAAAAGATAGATTTTAGGGACTCGATCGTGGTGCGATGGGGACTCTGCAACGGCCATATTATGTGTACGTCTCTGCAACTATATATATGTATTGTATATTGCTCTTGAACAACACGGTTAGAACCCAACACTAGTTTAATCCAGAAGCAGTGTACAATGCAACTCGCATATTTTCAGAGTCAATGCACATTAGTTTCACTCAGAACCAATATACAATGCAACAACCGTATTTTGTTGATGGATCTATCTTTTTGAGCAATGTGACAAGCATTGTAATTCAGTTCCCAGATGAACGAACAAATGAAGCCGAATTATTTGGTCTGTTCGGCTGCAAGAACAAGCGGTTGTGGCTGCTATAGCCGCTTGTTCTCCTTTCCCAAAAAATATTGTAGCTTTAGGAGGGGAGAATTAGCGGATGCACTGGTTGATAGCTCATGCTGGCCAATCATCTCGAGTTCCTGCTAAGAATATGTTAGCTCTAGTTGGCTCTCCGTGTGTGCAGTTTTATCTCATCATTCATTTGCTGAGCTTGAAAGTCTTTATCGTTCGTTCAAGCTTATCAGCCATTGCAACAGTATTTCTCTCTAAAAAAATTAGTCGTTATAAGTATCTAACTATAGGAAAAATCTGCAACGGTAATAGGTTCATTTTGAGCTGGCCCACGATTGCCTTGTAGTACTGTTAACTAACTTTGTTGCATTGCTAGTCTAAAGTGTAAGGTTATCGCCATGTAGCTGGCCCAATCTACTCATCGCCCCTCCATTCCACTCCTCCCTACCATTGGTTCAGGCCTCCCGTGTTGGCGGACTCCACGACTACGGTGGAGCGGCAACACCGACCCTCGGCCCGGTAGTGCGGATGATGAGGGCTCCACCGGTAGGGGGGTTGCTCCTTTAGCAAAGCGCAAATGAGGGTGCTAGGTCTCCCACTGGGCGAGGGCGCATGGGTCTCCAAATGGGTGGGTGGTGGGGGCGGCCTAGGCTCCGGGCGGCGACGATGGCGACATGTTTCCCAACATAACCCACCTCCCTTTCTCATTTGGTTTCGAGAAGAGGCTCTCATTTCCTTATCATTCCAATTGCACGATAGGATATTTTCATACACCCATTTCCCATTCCATCCCCTAATTTCCGACAATATAAACGCCACCAAAATTAACTAGTAAGCCGGTGAAACTAAAACAAAAAGGCACTTGCTATGACCGATTCTGTTTTGTTTTTATTCCTACCAAGCTTTGCTAGCACCATTGCACGAAGGCTGCAACATTTTTTTGAGAAAAACGAAAGCTCCAACTTGGGGTTGGTACTTGGATGGATAGGGTACAACATTTCCATGGACGAGTTTTTGGGTTGGGCCGCTAGTTTTCAGTGTAAATAATCGAAATAAAACACAGGCCCAGGCCAAGAATGCGTTGTATTTCCAAACATTGTCCATAAAATTGCTAGGGTCAGGCCAGCAGGCCAGATCAGGCCGAAAATGCTCAAGTCCACGTGACTACCTAGAATAAATTAAGCAGCCCAATTCAAATGCCGGAGCACAGCTAACCTGGAGAAGCAGAAAGGAAACAGGCCCAAGTGTAGTCGTCTGTTGGGTCAAAACATCATGACAAATTTTCAATGAGTATTATATAGACGCCTTATATTTTTAAAAATATGTAGCGACGCCAGCGTGCTCCACAAACATCAACTAAGACACAAACAACATTTTAGAAATTTTCAGGAGTTACTTTTGTGTTCTAATTTTAAAAATTACAAAATTTATGCTGCTACAGTGCTAAGCAACATAAACTCAACAAACAAATAGTATCAAAACTTTATCTTTTTTATTATGTTCAATCAAAATTTTAAAGGTTGGTTTGGAGCGCAGGAGTTTGATAGAAATTATGGAGAAATTGCATGGTCTGAGCATTCCTTCGACTCCTGCATGCATACTACTGATTGGTCATCGATCACTCTGAACTTGGATAAAATGTCACATTATCCCTATCAAAAGCATTATCTTTCCAGCACGCGAGTCGCCACAAGATAAGATAAAAAAGGAGACAAATCTGCTATATCACGAGCCCCAAGCGCGGAGGTCAGCATCAATCATACTTCTTTGAGTAGTTGCCGATCTCAAGAAGATGCACGCCAGCCGTGTTACCCCATGCTACATGCAGCAAAGCGCGCCGAGCAAGACGACGACAGCCCTGCTACATCTTGCTGATTTTGCTGGCGCCTTTGTGGGTCGACCCCATCTCCTTGGCAAGGTTGCGGAGCACGTACTTTTGGATCTTGCCGGTGGAGGTCTTTGGCAGCTCGTCGCGGAACACCACCGTCTTGGGCACCATGTAGTGCGGCATGCGCTGGCGGCACCACGCGATGACATCGGCGGCCGTCACCGCGCCCGCCGCCGACCCCTCCTTGAGTCCCACGAACGCGCACGGCGTCTCGCCCCAGAAGTCGTCCGGCCGCGCCACCACCGCCGCCTCGCCCACCGCCGGGTGGCTGTAGAGCACGGACTCCACCTCCACGCTGCTGATGTTCTCCCCGCCGCTGATGATCACGTCCTTGGACCGGTCGCGGATCTCCATGTACCCGTCCGGGTGCATCACGCCGACGTCCCCCGTGTAGAACCACCCGTCGCCGCGTATCGCCGCCCTGGTGGCCCTGTCGTCGTTGAGGTAGCCGAGCATGACGCAGCCGCCGCGAAGCACGACCTCGCCCATCGTGGCGCCGTCGCGGGGCACGCTGCGGCCGGTCTCGCCGTCCACGATGTCGACCTCGGCCATGCCCGGCGTGCGCACGCCCTGCCTCGCCTTGAGCCGCGCCCGCTCCGACGCGGGGAGCCTGTTCCACTCCCGCTTCCACGCGCAGCATACCACCAGCCCCGCCGTCTCGGTGAGCCCGTACCCGTGGCTGACCTCGAACCCGATGGACTCCGTGCGGTGCAGCACGGCGGCCGGCGGCGGCGCGCCGGCCGTCAGGATGCGCACCTTCCCCGGGAGCGGCCGCCGCACGCCCCTCGGGGGCGTTGGCCAGCATGCTGAGCACGACGGGCGCGCCGCAGAGGTGGTCGACGCCGCGGCCCGCGATGGTGGCGTACACCTCGGCGGCGTCGACGCGGCGCAGGCACACGTTGGTGCCGCCCACCACGGCCATCCCCCACGGGAAGCTCCAGCCGTTGGCGTGGAACATGGGCAGCGTCCACAGGTACGTCGGCTGCGTCGGGACCGCCCACTCGATGAGCGAGTCGAGCGTGATGAGGAAGATGCCGCGGTGGCAGTGCACCACCCCCTTGGGCTCCGACGTCGTGCCGGAGGTGTAGTTGAGTATCATCGGCTCCCACTCGCTGGCCGGCCGCACCCACGCGAACTCCGGGTCGCCCTTCTCGAGAAGCGCCTCGTACGTCAGTGACCCGGGCGGGGCGGCGGGGAGCCCCTCCTCGTGCGGGTCCTCGACGGGGATGACGCGCGGCGCCGGGTGCCCCGGCGGGAGCTGCTTCAGCGCATCGCTGGTCAGCTGGAGCAGCGACGGGTCGACGAAGACGAGCTTGGATCCCGAGTGGCGGAGCAGGACGGCGACGGTGCGCGCGTCCAGGCGCGTGTTGATGTTGTTGAGCACGGCGCCGCTCATGGGCACGCCGAACTGCATCTCGTACATGGCCGGCACGTTCGGCAACAGCACGGACACCTGTATGCATGCGCAGTCCGATCGATCGATTGCCGTATCATGTCAATTCCATGTCCCACTCCAGGCGCCGTAGCAAAGAGACATGTATAAACAAGGGGAATCTCGATGGACGGAGGAGTGGCTTACGATGTCGCCGCGGGTGATGCCGAGGTAGACGAGCGCGGAGGCGAGGCGGAGGCATCGCCGGTGCGTCTGGGACCAGGTGAAGACGGTGTCGTGGTAGACGACGGAGGGGCAGTCGCCGAAGACGGTGGCCGCACGCTCCAGGAAGCCCAGCGGCGTGAGCGGGCACGAGTTCGCCGGATTCGCGCCGAGCCTGTCCATTGCCGGGCGCGGGGAAGCTGGCGCGACCACGCGAGTTGGAGGTCTGGCTTGTCTTGTGTGAGCGGATACAGCTTCACTCCCCGATGAGCTTGGTCGAGGAGACTGCGCAAGTGAGACTTTATCTGAAGCCAGGTGTTGTATGGCTGAGGCGGCCAAGATTAAAATGCAAGTGGAAGAGCAATCTGGAATCTGGATTCAACAGACGTCGATTAGAAAATGCGATGATGCCTCTGGATTTTCTGAGCTTCGGGGAAGCAGATCAAGTCAGCTATACAGTAGGATAACAGCAACTGACCTAGACTTCACCAGTTCTCAGTACCCTGTGTTGAATTGAATCGATCTGATGTCGAGCACTCGAGCTGGAGCTCTGTCACTTGTGGCTACGGAGCACTCTCCTCTATTAGTCCTCTGCCTATCTATATCTAGAACTAGAAAACGAAGAAAAAGAGAGACGTTCTCCGCACGGGACAAATGATGCTGATGATGACGAGTAGGACGATGGACGAGCGCATGGGCCTATCTTTGTTGGTCCTGGTTGGGCATTGGCCTGATCTGATCGTGTGTAGTATAATATTCTGTCGGAAAGATCAGTCCACTGGTTAGGATGAGGACCATTCACGGAGCAACCGTATGTCCGTATGTGTCCTCGAGTCATATCTATCGTTGTTCTGAGTTCCGTGTTGGAATTGGAAGATACTGCCCACGCAGTCACTGTCTAACTACGTGGATAATCTCCACCACTTGCCGTCCTCACTTGTCAGGGTGGGTGTGCTGGAGCCGCTACCGCTCATGTCCGTGCATGACCCTGAACCTTTTTTTTTGGACGTACAAGACAGGAGCTAGATGGTGGAGATTGAAGATAATAAATTGGTATTAAGTTTGAATCTGATCTAGAACTAGAACTATTATTATTTTTGCACAAAATCCATATCTTTCTGTTCAAAATCGATATCTTTTTGTTTTCGAAAGGAGATTAATTAAGTTTACATCAGTAATGGGTTGGATATTTATTTGTATGAATTATTTTATTTACATTTGTGTAATATCATTATATAAAATAAAGAATTAATGAAATGTTTGATTAGGGACTAATCAAATACACATAATATGTAGTACTTATGTAGTTTTTTTTTTTTACTATGACATGATTAGCAAAGATGGACTTTAAGTGACGACCTTCCAGAATTATTATTATATACTAATGGTTGACTATATACTGGTTTGATTTTTTTTTCTTAGATGTCGTAAAAGATGCGAGGAATGTTACCGCTACCACTGTTGAAAAGACAAAAGTAGCAGCTCAAGACAAAGATGCACGACAAATGGCTGGGCCACGCAAGAGTTCCAAGGCCCAGGACTTGTTATGTGTACCTCGGCGGTCCCAAGTGGGCCCAACCCATGTGAGCTGTCGTGGGCCGAGAATAGAGAAACACAAACATTTGTAACAGAATCCCGAATATTTACAAAACACAGAAAAAAGAAATGGGATTTAAGTCCCTATCATATTCCTTCTTTCACAGTATTTAGAGTAACAGTTTCCTATATTTTATTAGACAAATGTTGTATTTTGCCAACTCCTAAAAAGATATACAAGTAAAAAAAAAGTTTATCTTCAATAGTTTAGTATAATTTACTTCCCAAATCTAGATCTAACTTATATCAAAAACCCTGAGAGAGAAACAAAATTATTTTATATCCTTTCACCTCTTGAAAACTTACATCAAAAACTCTAACAGAGAAACAAAATTATTTTTATGCCCTTTCACCTCTTTTTTAATATGGACGGATGCGCTGGCGTGAGTCGAACGCGCATCTATGCACGCTGAGGAGGCTATTTTTGCCTACTTAAAAAAATGGCAACTTAGGATGGGAAACTATTGGAGAAGACTTTTTTTTGTTTTTGCCAAAAAAATATGGATAGCAATCTGGAATGGGGAACTGTTGGAGTTGCTTAATCTGAGAAAGAAAAGAAGAGGAAGCAACAGAAGTAAGAGGATGAATGCTTGGAAGATAACAACAAAAAAAATATGTTGGCAGATATTTAGAAATTCTACTCTTGAATCTCGCCACTTCCGCTAATCCGACATGGACTAGAGCTACTGCTGTAAGAGGGACTTATAAACAGGCTGATAAGGTGAAATGACTGATTTTTTTCAAAGAAAAATATTATTCTAACGACTGATAAGTTGAAGAAAATAAGGGTACAATAGCAGTATTTTAGACCTTTGCGAAGAAAAAACCACTTGCTCTGAACATGTATTATGGGCCTTTACGCTTTGGGCTGCCATCCATGCATGCACATGGCCGTTCGGTTGTTTCATCGACCGGTGTACAGACACTCTAATTCTAATAAAAAATCTTCGCTGCCGACTAGTCAGACAACAACAGTTGTCCAAACCCCTAGCCCCCACGCGCGATTGTTCTGGCGGGCCAAATGAGCGTGTGGCCCAAGTCGCGACCCACGTACAACCATCCCACCATGATGATGCTGGGTCCTACCGCCTTCCCACCATGATGCTCTGGTCCCACCGCCTTCTTCAATTTGCGTCATCATTGCACAACTTGCATTGCTTTTCGGTAGGTGTGTTTCTCTTTTTCTTTTTGCTATTTTTATTTCCCTTTTATTTTCTCTTTGTTATTTTATCATTCTTTTTATTTTTATTTTATTTATTATTATTATTTTCTTTTTAATTGTTTTTTACATGGTCTTTTATTCTTTTTGTCATATTTTATTATTTTCTATTTTTTCTTTCTTTTCATCTTTCATTCAATTTCATTTTTATTTTATTTTCTTCTACTTAGTTTTTCCTTTTATTTATTGTTTTTATTATTTTTGCTTTCTTTTTTATTTTCATTTTTATTCTGTTTTACTTTCCTTTTGCTTCTTCTATTTATATTTTATGCTTCATTTTTTTTTATTTACAGATTCTCTCTCTATCTAACAGAAAGATGTTTTGAGAGTTCATGCCATTAGTTTGATTTGATTTTTTAGAAAATAAGTGTAATATTTATATGTTCAAATAAATTTATTAAAAAATTAGATGAAAAGATCTTTCCGAGGATACTAATTATGATACTAATTGATGATACTTATTATTTATTAAAATTACCCGCGCTAGTTGTTTCTCGGAAGTAAAATGATTTTTTAGGGACGAAGGGAGTACATAACTATTTATTTATGAAGGGGGCAAATACATGAACAAATTCATCATGGTTAACTTTGTTTATTTATGAAGGGAGGCAAAATAATTATTTTTAGTATAATATTTTATTATATAGTTCTCATCATAAAGAGTCTAGAAGATTTTATGGTATAATTTTAGAGCACTTATATGCTTTTATATTTATTTTATTTAATTACTTTATTGGGCATAATGTCCACTAACCAATTTATCAAGAAATAGAGTGTCCTTCAAATAGATCGCTTAACAATAGATGTCCGTCGACAAAGAGCCATCACTTGGTATGCCCAACAGTAAATTTTGTCTAAATTTTATCGGTCCTTGGCACTAGTGGAACATAGTCCATTGTAAATGCATGGCTTCCATTCATTTGTGAATGTTGTAGGCTGAAATGTTATATTTCTTATATTACACGCTAACAACCTGGCTTGTTGCAGTTGATGCAAACGTTATTGTGTGATTGATTGAATCGATCCATGCTCTCAGGATATTTAGGATAATAAGCAGTGACAAAGCTGGAGCAAATTGAAAAGGAGTGCAGCTGCTTTGTAGGTGCACAAGCATGCATATGCTATAGGCCGAGTATATATATGCTGAGATTTTAGTTGATCAATCTTTTTACATACCATCCCCTTCATTGAATTGTTGTGGTTCTTGTTCATAATATCCTTTGGTTCTTATATCTGTCCTTGAACTATGGTGAATTAGAGAGAACCAACATTGCCATTGGTATATTGCTCAATATGTACCTGTGCGGTGCAGATATATGAAATTCCCCTTTGGAGTTTTTGAAACACTGTCTGGCACATAGATCGTCTAACGATGAAAGAGAGCTCGTTGTAGAGCACTTGTGAATATTTGCTATGATCTTTTTTTTGAACACGCTGATAGCGTGTATTTCATTAAGAGTTTGTTTGGATTTACTCGTGTTCATCTTAATCTATATGAGTTGGAGTAGATTAGGGTAGAATTTAAACTAGTTTTCACCGAAACCACTACGCATATGGATTGAGGTAGATACGAGTAGATTCAAACAAGATGTAAGTGGAAAGCAAGTTAGCTTATGCGTGAGGTGACCAAAGCACATGCCGCAAAACAACAGATTTGGAGACGAAATAGCAATGGCAAGGCCTCAGACATGGTCACAGAGCCCACCCAGCCTGAACCGTCGCCTGAAACACAAGAAATTACATTTTGACGCTGGATGCATAGACATCGGGCAGCAGCTGGTTGATCGATATGTACGTACTACAGCAAAAGTCAACTTGGTAGGACGCGTGGCATCTTGCACACGATGCTCGACGCACACACTTCTGCTTTGACTTTTTGCCGCATCTCCACACGTGACTCAAACGAGAAACTTTGCATTTGGACAAGTTCAAACATTAATTAGCGTGACGAGGAGAGGAAACATCTCAGGTTTACTCTCACTGCATATTTGCATGCCACACATACATACACGCCAAATAAACTCACACACAAATTAAAGTTGGTGACACGCAAATGATAATGCATCAGCGGCGCGACGTCACACACGCACGCTCGCTCATCATTCAGCCGTCGCCGGCGGAGTCCGGCCAGACGGAGAAGATGGAGGAGCTCTGGATGGGGATCATCAGCAGACCTTGACGGCGAGCTTCATGCCGCCGGGGCTGCAGTGGCCCGGCGCGCCGCAGATGAAGTAGTGCGTGCCCCTGGGCAGCGTGACCGCGTCGTAGCCCGTGCGGTACACCCGGGCGCGTCCCTTTGGGCGACACGATGCACTTCCTGTAGCCGCCCTTGCTCACCCACGCCACGTCGTGCAGCGTGGCGTTGTACTTGAACACTGCGATATGCATATATAGATGATTGATCGATCGGCCGTCAGGATCAAGCTATCTATAAAAGTGCGTGTGATGAAGGCGCCGACCGAGAACGTAACAATAATGGACGTACCGAGGATGTCGCCGGCGTGGAAGGTCTTGCTCGCCGCCCACTGGGCGTAGTCAAACGTGCGCGCCCCACCCCACCCGGCGGCGTCGCCGACGAAGTACGTCGTGCCCGCCTCTGCGGCCGGGGTGGCCGCCAGCAGGAGCACCGCCACGTACAGGAACGCGGCACCGGCGACGAGCGGCGCCCTACTGCCGCCGGCTGCACTGCCTCTTCCCCGAGCCGCCATTGATCGGTCGGTTGCCACGCGCACAGGCGGCTTGTTGTACGTGTTCTAACTCGCAGCTAGAGACTACCAGTACTAGCTTGCTTGTTAGATACCTCTAGCTCCCAGGGATGGCGCCCCGGCCGTGTTGCCTTTTATAGCCTGTGCGCGTCGTCGTCTGTGCGGAATTGGAGCTGCTAGTGCCAGTGAGTGAACGCATTACTCTTAGCACGTGATGACACGTTGTGCAGTGTGCAGCCATTATTTGACTAATCTCGGCCACTGCGTACAGCTTGTCCTCAAGATTAAGCTCCAAAGTATGGAAATCATCTAATGAATCCTCTTCTTATTACTAAAAAACTTCATTTGGATAAGATGTAAAGGAGCGCATCGATGCATGTTTGACGGATTTCACGAAATCTGTGAGGTTTCTCTTTGGTTTCTTCTACGGCTGTTCCGCTGTTCGGCACCGACAGTTCCTGCCGTGTGCAGTAATTGCTCCACAATTCAGACTTGCTTGTCGCCACCGGAGCTTGAGTTGACCAGGATGCCTCGGAACCCGCCCTCCGATTGAAATGGTCAAGGTCATCAAAGCACAAAGCTAGCTACGTTTATGATACTTTATAGTATTCCAGATCCACGATCCACGAACCACGGCGTGGGCAAGGGCAATAGCATGTCCAACAGTTGTTGGAGGACCAACCATCTATATGCAACACGCACGCTTGTGCCACGTCGTCGATGGTTTCATGCCAGTTTGTAATGGTTCAGTGCACGCAGCGTTCAAAGTTGACCCCAGGTCTTCCAACGATCAGCTACTTCTCGGCTTCCATTGGAAGTTTGCGGCGACAAAAAACTTGCAGTCCCAAACACAGCGCATTCTTTGGGTTTTGTCTCCAATTATTAATGTCATCCTTATATTTCTTAGAAATGAAAAGAATCGGAAACGCTCAGGAAAAGCCTGTAACCACTTTTGATTGCATATTTTTTTTTTTTACTCAGACCCACTTTTGATTGCATATTTTTTTTACTCGGACACGGGATCAAGAATGCCGGAAAATCGAGAACAAAATATAACTCGGTCCGAAACACGTCAATGAAGGTCAGGAACTGATAATTCAAACCACATACACAACTACACACGTAACCACTTCACTTCAAACGTTCAACTTAATATACAATGACAAATAGAATAATACAAGTAGAGTAGGGACGAATCCAGAAAAATATTTAGGAAGAGCTTCATTAACCTCTAGACAACATCAACTCTTCTTAAGTGCATCTATAAAAAAATTCTAGCAGAAGCTAAAGGGGCTCTATAGATCCAGCGGCCATATAGGGGAGGCTAGAGCCCCACCCGCCACGGTGCTAGATTCGTCCCTGAAGTAGAGATAAGTAGATGGCGCAATACATTCATGACTCTAAAATAACCCCAGGTACACGTACTCATAACCTGAACAAATTTACATTACATAATCAAATAGGAGAAAAAAGAACCAATGAAAAAAAAAACAAGAAGAAGAAACGCGCTCTACTGTCAGATTGTCCGCTTTCGATCTGCTCGCGTGGTGTGGCACTATGCTGGCCAACTGTCCGCTTTCGATCTGCTCGCGTGGTGTGGCACTATGCTGGCCAACTCCTAGCTCGGTTCGCTAGTAAACGGCCCAACCAGATAAACATAAGCAGTAGATAGTGAACCCGCTTGCGCTTGGCAGGGATGTTTGAGGGTGCTCTACATCCACAAAAGCAACTCAGCGTTAACTCTATTATAGGGTAGTTTCACCGTGAATCTGAACTCCGAAGACCCTATTTAGAAGAGCTCCATCATGAATCTATATTCACTCATAATTAGTATTAAAGACAAGACAATCAAGCGTTTAGGTCAGAGCTGGTGTGGAAAGGGAGGAGACCTCAGCCTGGCGTTGTTGCATGACAAGAAAACCATGGAGCAATGCTTCAGCTTCTGGTGTTATGAGGTGTCGGCCTTGTAAGCTTAGTGGCAGAATCCCTTTCTTGAACGGAAAATCTGTTTCTCACTCGAGCGATCGAGTTCAATCTGTCACTCGATTGTTTGCGCCGCTTCGATCCCGCTTCCCTCTCATCTGTGTCATCCGTTTCTTACTTTTCGTTTGTTTCTCTGAGTCGTGGGTCCCACCTGTCGGCGCGTCCTGTTTCAATTTTTTGGGAAACGCGCGTTATTAGCTGGTTTGGAAATCTCTCGTCGCGTCCGGTTGTTTCATTTCCCTTTCCCCACTCGTCGCTTCGTCTTCTCTCTCTCTCCTTTCTCTGGAGCTCGGCGGAGGCGACTGTCGCGGCGACTCCGTCTAGGGTTTGTCTTCTCCTCTTCCTATGCTCTCTAGATTGCAAGTATGATGGATTCCTGTTGTTGTAATCCTCGTCTGATATGTATTTCCTCTGTTTTTGCTTTGGATTTTGGTTTTCGTCGTCGATCCTGCTTCGCTCATGCTCAGCTCGGCGGAGGCGACTGAGGCGGCGACTCTGTCCAGGGTTTGTATTCTCCTTTTCCTCTGCTATCTAGATTGCAAGTATGATCGATTCGTGTTGTTCTAATCGTCGTCTGCTATGTATTGTCTCTGTATGTGCTATGGATTTCGGTATTCGTCGTCGATCCTGCTTCGCTCATGCTCCTCTGCTCGTGTCCCTCCTTGCTATTGTTGTTATATGCGTTGATCTTCAGGTTCGTATTCTCCCATTTCGTTGATTTATTTAGGTTATATGTCTTTCTGCACTGAAATCTGACTTCTAGGGTGTTTTCGCTCTGTTTTGATTCCTCTTCCTTGCGAATGGTGCTGTAGGCGTCGATTTTTTGTTGATTAATTAGTTTGTTCTGTAGATTGATTTGGTTATGTGTCTCGTTTGTTAGGGTCATGCTGAATCTTCCGTTTAGTTGATTGATTTGTTTGATATGTATCATGCTGAATCTTCCCTATGTGTAATATGTTTGTTTGCTTTGGACCTCCATTATCCTTTAGGTTAGTTGTCTTTTTTTCTTCCTGTTGTTGTTCCTATCTAAGTTTGTTTTTTATTCATCAATTATGTATGTTTATGGTGCTACGTAATATATATTAAAGCTGTATTAGGTCTTTATTTATGTTCTGGGTCTTTGTTATTATGGAGTATAGTTATCCTTTACTTTTGATAGCACTGCAGCTCTCTGATGCACCTTATTAGTAGTATATTATTTATAGATGTTTTCCTGTGTTTGTCGGCGATTTGTGAGTTTATTGCTCTTGTTGATATCAGGCGGTGGGAAGTTGGATAGCTGCTGATCATTTTTTAGTTTACTTTGTAGAATCTGCATTATTTAAGTGTTGCTAATCTAGTCATGAGTTGGTTCTGTTATATTAGTACTATATGTTAGCCACTCTGCTCATGGCCCTGTTCATTCTTTGCAATGCAATGGCAATGGAATTGGTTTATTTTAATTTGTTTTGCATTGTCTTGTACCTTGTCAGCTATAACGTAAAAGGTAAAAGTTGGAGATGTGATACTGAATATGATGATCAGTCCGATATGCATTAGGAATTTGGATTGGCAGCTTGAAACTTGTGGGTGCGCATTTGAGCATGCATGGCCAGTGTTTTATGTCCTTTGTCTATGCTGTTTGATGTACATGCATCTACAGCTGGAACACATTGAAGCCTAGTTAAACTGATATTATTGGATGCCTGAATGTTTCTGCTATTCGTGCTCATGCTTCACGGTAAGGAATAAAATCAAGAACACATTCAGATTTCCTGTCTCTTTTTTTGCATTTTTTTTTGTTCAGTTTTAAGGCAAAAGTTTAGATGTGATACTGGATATGGCACAGCGATCTGATATGCATGAGGAATTTGGTTGGGCTTTTCTTGCATATGCTTGAATCATGTAGTTTATTTGTAATCTGTTTCTCATTTCTGGTAGGTAATGATTTTTTCTCCTTTTATGCAGTTTAGTTTTCTTTTTTTGAATTATTTTATTCTCTTTGTAGATGGAGACTAGAGGTCGTAAGAAACGTAGAATTGATTCTTTCTTTCTCCCGAAGATGATTTACATGTTAGTCGAGTGAAGATGTTGTTTGTTCTCGGTATGTTGCCGATGATTCTTCGGATGCTAAATCCAGTTCGATGTTCCAAGTTTTGATGAGGTTGGTTAATATTTCTTTTTAATTTTTTATTATAGTTTACTTGCATTATTTAATTTTTATTTTCTGCAGGATTTTTCATCCGATGACTCGTTGCTCAAAAGTTCAATCACAGTTTGTATCCGGAATGTTTGAAAGATGTATGTTTTTAAATATTAATAAATTTGATGTTATTTTCCTTATTAATTTTGAGTTTATTTATTTTGATTTTATTTTTTTATTTTTTGTTCAAGATCGTAGAATCAAGTCATTGAAGCGTAAATTGTCCGGTGCTTTGCTTGCTCGTATTATTTGTATTGTTTCTTTATCACTCTCTGTCTCTGTTTCTCAGTTTCATGCTCTTTGTATTTATCTCTGTCAGTTTTATTTCTTAATGGCCTTATTATTTATTATGTTTCTCTGTTTAACTGTAGTCTAAGAGAGATAAATCTTCAAATCCTTCTTATGATGGTTTCACGAGGCGCCTCCGTTAGCAAATTTTCTAGTGTTGTCTCATCTTTGTCGATGCTAAGAAGGATGTTATCCGGAAATATGGATTTGGTTCTCTTCTTCCGTTTGACAAGTGCTTTGTGCCAAAGAAATTTGCTAAGTGGCTTGCGCCGCTTGTGGAGTCTAAATCGGAGATCCGATTGTTCATGGGAAGGTTATACCTTTGACTCCTAGATCTGTGAATCTTGTTCTTGGTATCCCCATTGGTACCACTCCTTTCCCTTCAAATTATGCTGCTGGAAAGAAATTTGTTCTGGATAAGATTGGCAAGTCATCTCTTCCTCAGATTTCCTACTTTGCATCTCAGTTGGCTTGTGATGATCTCTCCGATGAACTAGTCATTATATGTTTCCCCGGTTGTTGCTCTCCATTGTTTCCTTTGTCCTAATTCTAACATTGTGCCGAGCCCTCGGTACCTTGGTGTGTTTGAAGATTTAGAACATATCAAATCTTACAACTGGTCAGAGTTTATTTTGCGTTGGTTGCTTCATGGTGTGAATAGTTTCAATAAGGGAAAGAAGTCTGGTCAGAAAAGTTCTGCAGCTCTTGGTGGTTGTTTGTTCTATCTTGCAGTAAGTGTGTTTTTTATTGTTTCCATATTTTGATTTATGTTATTCATTACTGATAAGTTTATTTTTATGGCTGCTAATTTTTTTTTTACTAGGTTACCTATTTGGATCATGTTGATTTCTCTCATCGTCGTGTCTCTGATTCCTTTCCTCGAATTGGAGTTTGGAAGCAAAATATGATCCGGGAGTATTCTGATCTTGATCTTAAATCATCTTCACTGTATGGTATGAGGCCTGTTCTTGATTTTGATAAGACATGTTATGGCAAGGTATATTTTTCTTTATGTTATATTTGTATCTTTTATTCTTCTTTTGTTTGTTATGATTGTTTAATATGTTGAGTTGTTTCAATTTTTGTACTATGTTTCCCATATAGTTGACTTTGTTATTAATTAATTATTTTTCTAGGCCTTTCCTCCTCAGGCCGAAGTTGGTTCTGATGATTTCGATGCCAATGATTTCTTATCTAAGCTTGAAGTAGCGTGTGGTTATACTGTTCCTGATTGTTTGAAGTTCAGTGTTTTGAAATTGATTGAAGATCATTGCAATGATAATCTCCCTTCTATTTCTGTTGATATTGTCTCTCTTGGTGCTCTTCCTGATAATTTGAAGACCATGTTTGCTACATTGATGAATCTTGTGTATAATTTCAAGATCAAGTCTCAGGGTTTAGTTCTCAAAGTCTTAAAGCAGTTTTTGTCGACTATGATGGTTCTCATCATCATGAAAGTTATTCTCGAGCCTGTTAGTCAAGCCGAAATAGACATGGTTTCAATGAGTTGCATGATTCTCGTGTATTACTTTTGCATCATTTTTTTTGATTTTCTTTCTTTTTTTCATTATCATTTAGTTTTATTTATATTGTAGGTTGATGTTGGTAATGTTTGTAGATCTTCTTTGGCTACTGATCCTGGTGAGCATTTTATTTTTATTTGTATTTTTTTAAATATATGTAATTTACGTTGTCGTTGTATTTTTAGTTCCTATTCAAGCCGCTTCTAGGGTTGTTCATCATGATGTTGCCGGTGTCTCCTCTCAGCGTGAGTTTTTTATTTTATTTTATTAAACTTATCTTGCAATCATTAGTTGTTTTTTTCAGAATTTTAAATATTATGTCGTGCTCTCATGTGTATAAGTTCGCTTTGTCCTTTATTTGTTAATCTAGATTGCTTTTTTGTTTATGTTTATTATGGTATTTAAATACAAGTAAAGTTTCTTTTATTTCAGATTACCTGTGTCTCTTTACTTTTCTCATCAAAGCATGCAATTTTTTTGATTCATAAGTAGTAATCATAGTTTTTTTTGATTAGCATTTTATGTTTTTTTTTGCCGGTTGGTTCCATTATCACAAAGCCACTCCCAAATTGGCCTGGTTCTAAAATGTATAATCCATATATTCCTGTTTTTCCTAAAGTGTGCTTGGTTCATTTCTCGAGTGGGTTATGATTCATTTGCATTATTTTTTCCTTGCCTTCTCTCTTGCTTCATTTTATTCATTTTTTGATTTCTTATATAATATATATTTTTGTTTTTTTATAAAATTATTTAGGTGTTAGTCGGCCGCTGAAATTAGGTTCTCAAGCTGATCCTCGTTGATTTGTCTCGCCTTATGATCTTTGTCGTAAATCTTCTCAAGTTCATGTTGTTTGAAAAGTTTCTTCGCATGTTTTACCTTCTCGGTTGGTTGATGATGTTATTCCCTTGGTCAAGATGATGTTCCCCGTTGTTGAAACCGATGGTTTGAGTTCTCCGTAGACTTTAATATCGCAAGTTTTATGGTTTTTTGACTCGATTATTTTGGTATTTTTTATATAATATTTTTAATCTTTCGTGGTGGCTTACGCATGCAGACTCTTCCTTTGACTGATCTTGATTCTCCTTCACCGAGTCTTAAGCAATCTAAGAAGTTGTCCTCTAATCTCAATCGCTCATCCGTGTTGGTTGTTCTGTTGGTGGAGCCGTGAATGTAAGTATTTTTATTTAGGTTTTCATTTTTTTTTCATATTTTGTTTATGCTTTCATTTTTATAGGTTTCTTCTCCGTAGTGTCTATTATTGGTTCAAGATCTTTATCTCGTGGCTTAAGATGATGGGAAAGAAATCGAAGCTCTTTATAATTCCAGTTTGGTTAATCCTACTTCCGGTCCTATCACTCCTCGTCCTTTTTGCTTCTAAATTGTGTGGTGGTACATCTATGATTGGCAATGAATTTCCTGCATCTGGTAGTAGATCTTCTTTTAAGATTTCAGATAATTCTACTGGTGGTAAGGTTCCTCTTCATGGGCCTAGGAGGACTGTTAAGCCATCTCACTATTTGTCTGATGAATATGATAATGCAAGAGCCAAATTTTATGTTACCAAAGCTCAGATTAAGAACTACAAGGCTATTTGTAATTTGGCCATGTCCAGGCATAGTGGGTATGTTCAGCTTAGTTACAGTATTTATTTTTTCTTCTTTTCTGTTCTTATTATTTTGTAACTGTTATTTTTTTTTAGTGATGATGCTGTCTTGTTCAAAGGAGTTCGATGTACTTTTTGGGCACTTGAGAATCTCTCAAACCCGGTGGTTTTGTGAATAACTTTACCGCTTGCGGTGTTCTCGCTATCATTTGTACTCTCAAGTATCTGGTCATCCTGAATTGTCTAAATGTCATTATATGTTCTCTAATATTGCTGTAAGTCACTCTAATTCTGTTTATTTTTTTTTAACTTGTATACATGGTTTTTATTATTGTTTTATTATCTACTCTATAGGAGCAACTTCTTAAGGATCCAAGTATTGCTAATGAAGATACTCTGAGTAGAGCTTTTACTAGATCTTCGAAGTCTAGGCCCCTTTGTTGCTGTAACTTGGTAATGAGTTGTGTTTTCTTAATTTTTTTTGTTTTTTGTCTTTGTATATTTATTGCTTCTTAGTATATTTAATAAATTATTTTATGACCTGCAGTTGTTCTTTCCTTGTCTCCATGATGAGCACTGGTTTGTATTTGTGGTTGACATCAAGGATCGTTTGTTTGTTTTCTTGGATTCATACTTTAGTTTGCAAGATGAATATCAAGTTGAAGTGAGGGATAAACCGGTATGTTTATTACTTCTATTTTTTTACTTAATTTATTGATATTAGATTTTATATGTAATTTATGTATTTGCAGATTCCAAATTTCAAGTATTGGTGGAACCATTATGGTTTAATTGATATGGGTTTCCATGGCTACAAGCTTTCATATCCATTTGTCCCCAAGCAGCCTGCTACTAACATGTAAGTTTTGGTTACCTTTATCTAGTATTTTATTTTATAAATTTTGTTGAATTATTGCTTATTTTTCTTTTTCTGCAGCTGTGATTCTGGTGTGTATGCAATGATGTTTCTTGAGCATTGGAAATCTCCTCGTTCTTCTCTATTCACTTTATTCAAGCAATCTGATATTCCTAATTTGAGAATTAAGTTTGCCAATGATCTGATGCTCTCCCCAAAGAATTCGGTCGCAAAGATCTTGTTGAGGGCTACAAGATTGAGGTATATATGTCTATTTTTTTTGAGTATTTTAAATCTGATCATTATCTATAAGGTGTTTCGTATTTTCGCAGGATTATGAAGACATGTAGACATCGTCATCTATCCGCTATTGATCTTATCCTCGTTCTTCTTTAGTCTCATGTTTGGAGCAATATTAGTAGCATATGTAAATATATCACTCAGTTCAATCTCGAACTGTAGTTTTCTGTAATAGGCGATACAATAGTAAAAGTAACAATGACTGCTCTCATGAGCCATGGTCTCTACATTGCTGCAATGTTTGTACATATTATATTTTGCTTCATGTCTCTCTTTTCTCTTGATTTGTCTTCGTCTCTGAGTGCTTCATGGTGCATTTGTTGTCATCTATATAATCTTTCTATCCTTTGCTTGTGGTTGCTCTCGTCTTCTTGTTGCTTTTTTCTTGTGGACCTGCAATGATAAATTATTAATTAGTATTTAAAATGAATTCTTGGAATATATGATATTTTCTTCTTTTTTTTGAACATTTTCTTACCTGTAGTTTTATTTTTATTTGTTCTTTTTTTTCTAGATTTTTTTGCCTTCTCTCTCTTGTTCAACCATATCTTTCCATCTCTTTGGTTTTTCTGTCTTCCCTTCTTTTTAATGCTTTCGGGTCTTGCGGTTGTTGGTTCTTCATCAACATTCTCAGGTTATCCAATGCTGGCTCTCTTGGATTTTGATTCACTTGTACAGATGGTTGAGGTTGACCCATTCCTTCGTGTAATGTTGAACTTCCGTGATGATGATATTATAATGTCTAGGTTCTTTGAAATTCTTTTGAACTCATCTAGGACATATTCCATTGCTTCCTCTTTTGAGGATCCTTTTGAAGTTAATTGGGCTGCTTCTCTTGCAAGGATGTTGTATCCGAGGATGTCATCTCAGAGTCGTTGTTGAATGATATTTTTTCGTGTTCAATTTCCTTTCTTTTTTCCTCCACCTCCGTATTATGTATTGCTCGGTATCCGACTTACCTCCGTCTCTACTAATATTTTCAAGATATGCGAGCATAGTATTCCATCCTTGTTGAATCTTGCACATATGCAAATGTAATCTTGTTTGCCTTGTGTTAGGTCAGTGTCCACTATGTATCTCCTTATTCTGTGTTGGGTATGTACTTGATTTGATTTTTCCCACACTTCATATTTTCCTGTTTTGTTGATTTCCTTGTAGTTTAATCTACTTGTAGCTCTGAGTTGTGTCATGAACTTGCTGAATATATTTCTGTTATAGATCTCCATTGCTTGTAGCTCTATACTGTATCCAAATTCCATCTGCTTTGGAGTTTTCTGTTTGTTTACATTGTCTTCTCTTGCTTCAGCTATGTTTATTGTATCTAAAATTCTCTGATATTCCTTTAAGAAGCTTATGATGCTGTATGTAGGCCCGACATTGTCCTTCACTCTTGCATTTGTTCCTTCACTCCTTCCTGTGCTTTGAAGAAATGGAAAGAAATCATTCTTGAAGTATACTGGTATGAATCGCTCTCTCATTTCCCACATTTTGTTGAAGTATTTGTTACTTTCTAGTTTGTAATCTGCTATCATTTTTGTCCAGAGCATCTCAAACTCCTGAATGGTCAAGCTGTTCCCTATGATATCTTCAAAATCTTCTGGTAACCCTTTATTTGCTACAAAGCATTTCAGATTTTTGTTGTAGCATTTTCTTTTGATGTGGAATAAACAGCTTTTACGGTCTTGTTTCGTGGAATACTTGCTCTATTGTCGCCTTCATTGCTTTGTCTTGATCGCTGATGATTGTAACTGCTTTCTTTCCTCCCATTGATTCTCGTGAATGTCTCAAAGACCCATTTGAAAGTCTCTATTGTCTCATCACACAAGAAAGCACATCCGAACAAACAGTATGTCCATGACCTGTTACTCTCCCGCAAAAGGTGCAAAAGGGAGATTGTATTTGTTTGTCATATAAGTGCTATCAAAGCTCACACAATCTCCATATTCTCGCATAGTATTTTAATGATTCTCGCTCTCCGTAACATGTTTTTCACTCGAGGTTTTCATCTACATCGAACTTGTAGTAGAAGCTTGATCTTTAGTTTTCCTTTCGCAAAGTAGTTTAGTGCCTGTTTCATATCCGTCCCCAAGAATAATTCTGTTTAGCTTTGTTCTCAAATTAGCTACATCTTTCTTCTTGTAAGGTAAAGTCATGACTCCTCCCCTCAAATATGATAGTATTGATATCATCTTTCTTGTGGGAATGTTGTTGTCATTCAATGTCCTGATTATTGCTTTTTCCATTTCAGGCCATGTACTTATGACCACCGAACAACATCTCCCCGTTTCTCCTCCAGGTCAGAATTCATGGTTGTGATCTAGGTTTAATCTAGTTACTTTCCATATCCCTTTTTCCTTCTTCACGACCATTACCACAGGGCAGACAGTTTTCATCTGTACATTTGTTCTCCTCTTTGGTCCTTTATCCTTTGTATTGATCTCGTGTCTCAGATTACTTCTTCCTCATCTCCTCTCGTTTTTTCTTCTTTTTAGGTTTACCATAGTAATGACACTTCATTTCTTGCTTGAATACCTCTTTGTTTCTTTTGTCGTCAGCTTGTTCTTGTCAGATGTGTCACAACTACCTCAAATCCTGCCAGAATCCATAGAAGTGGAAGAAATGATGGGCATCTTCTCGGCTTTCAAACCGCATATCAATTTGAGGTGTGTATTTGTCTGCATTACAATGCATTGTTCCCCTCTCTTGTCGATGTTATTTCAGACTCAGATAAATGCATCTATCTCTTCTTCTCGTTAGCATTTCATCTCGCCGACCGGGTCACGCACATATCCGCCTCTACTTGTTCGGGCTTGCAATTGGTCTTTGATTTGTGATTTCCTCGATCATTGGATGTGATGTTGATCCCGTTAATCCTCCACTCTCTATTGTTGCCTGTTGTATAATCTCTCATTTGTAGTACTGTTTTGTCCCCATTATCTGTAATGTTTCCTATATGCAAATATAGAATATATTTAGCCCCTTTATGATTGTAATTGTAAATGTTAATTTTGTAGACAATAATTTCATTTCATTTTTACCTTGTCAATGTTAAAATTGTTGTATATGTCTCAGATCTCCAGTTGTAGGTGCCGCTTCTCATTCTTTCATGTTCCGTGGCTTCAAGCTTCAATTCATTTTTGAGGAGATTAGTATATATTATATCATCATAGTTGCACAAGGAATACTCAAATTTGAAACAGATAAGTTTATGTATTCTCGTTATACCCGATTTTCTTCTTCATAGTGCCCGTCAAGTATTCATTGTAGCCTCCATAGTCTCCTTTTTTTTCCCCGGCGATAATATATTGCTATTATAATTGTAATATGTGTTTTGGTTCGTTATATCTGTGTATGTGTATAGAAAGTATTTGAAATCAAATAGGTTGTCATAGTACCTGGAATTCTTCACCGGGTTGTACTTGGTTTGTTGATATTATGTCTTCATTTGATGTGTATAATGTCCGCATGAGTATATCCCGCTTGATATAGATTAGTGTTTGATTAAATATGATAATGAAGAATATGGAAAGTTTGTTGTCTTTCATTTTTTTCTCAGATTTTGGTCTCCCCGCAAAGAAAGATGTGTATGACTCATAGGGTTCCTGCATAAGATAATGTAATTAGTATTACAAGAATCGATAGTTGCATTTACATTATGTTTGACTATTTTTTATATTAAATGTGCAACCTGTAATATTTATAATTGATTACTGTAATTTTTGTAATAATATAATGTAAAATAGTTTTTACCATGTAAAGTGTTGCTGCTATGTTGTCTTCCTGTGAGTTTCTGATTTGCTCCATGATGAGCCCTGTGTAGCTGCCTTTCCAAAAGCTTTCTTGGTTGATCATGAGTCGATTATCATTGATTTGCATCATATTTTCCATCCCCGTGTTCTCGTGATCATTTCTTCCACTCCTCCGTCATTGTTTCTCTCAGAATGTGTCATTGTGAGCCACCCGTGAATTTTGAAGCATTAGTTATTGACATCGCTTAGAGCTATTTGAGGGATGAATCTATAATTCTATAATAAGTTTAGTTAACCAATAACCTGTCAAAATGAATATAGCTCTTCTTGACTTATCTTTTAATTTTATCCTTAATTATCTTACATTTGTTTGGTTTCAGCCCAAATTATCATTAAGTTAGTCGATGCTATGGGCAATCTTGGCTTCCAAATTGTAACTTATGGTTTTGGAGATCCGAAACTATTATTTCTCCTAGCTCTATCTCGATGCTATTGAATTTCAAGTTTTAGCCTATCATCACCGATTAGGCGATGCTTTTGGTGATCTTGGCCCCTAGCTCTAACCGATGGTATTGGAGTTCCGAATCTATTAAGGTTAGTGTATCGCCTTTTACTTGTATGGTTCGATGGGCTTGAATTGTCAAGTTTTTCCGGTTTGTTGATCTTGATCTTCTTCCTCCTCCATCTTCTTGTTCCTCGTTGGCTTTGCTTGTAGCGTTTTGCTCTTTATGGATCGTTCTTGTTTGTGGCGCAGCCGCTATCGCTTGGCGGGCTGTGCTAGTGGTGAATAGTAGGTTTTTGATCGATGTCACATTGCGTGGCTTTGTACAAGATTGCCCCCCCCTGTGTTTTGGTCCCCGGGCCTTCGGTCCCGGCCTTTTTCTTCCGGCTAATGTTCAGATTTATGTAATTGGGCTTTTGGGCCTTTTTTTTAAACCATATTATTTTTTACTTATTTTGTTTTCTTAATTGGGCTTTAACTATTTGGGCTTTGTATTACAAGGCCTGTGTCTCTTGGCTTTTCCCCGAGTCATCGATGTATCCCATTTCCCATGTATATTTACTACTGCCCGGGCGGTTATCGCTTCATTACCTCTCATTTTGACCCGTGGTTTCTCTCTTTGGCTTTTTAACCTTCACTTTCGCCTCTTTTCTCGGATCTGATCTCTTGCTCTTTCTCATTCTCCTGGAGGTTTCTAAATCGGTGGTTTCTTGAATCAAGGTAAGTAGATCCGGTTCTTTCTTAGTCATCATTACTCTTCTTCCCTCCCTTCTCTCTCTTTATCATTCCAATCATCATGCGATCTCCATTTATCTCCGGTGTTAATCTTTTATTTCTTATATTCTTAGGTCTCTTTGAAAGGTACTCTTCTCTCTGGTCACCTGTCTTTATAGTTGTTATCTGATTAGGGTTATCTGTTTGCAAAGGTAAGTCATTTTTCTTGTAGTTTTCTCATAATAATTGTGAATAGATTCTATACTTTTTCTTCTTGTGTATATACGTTAATCTATTATGATTTTGTATTTCTATGTGTTATATTTTTTCAGATCTAATGATTTTTAATTTTTTTTTTTTATATTTTATGTTCAGTTAATGGCACTTTGATCATTTGTTAGCTTTATTATTAGTTTTCTCATTCTGATTCATATGAATTTAATTTTTTACGGTCATTCTTAATAATACCGATTCTCTTGTATGTTAATTTCATGTTTATAATGCTATATGTTAAGTCTGCACATATGTTTTTTGGTATATTATCCGAAACAGTTATTTTGTATGAATGTTCTTAAATTTTGTATTTCTTTCTATACCATCAATGTTTAAATAGTTAAATTAGTTGACTTATGGTTAAAATTGTTTTCCTTTTTGTTATAGCTATTTGTTCATTGATCCATTTTTTTAGAATTCAAAGTTGATTTCTTGTTATTTTTTCAAGACTTTGTGATCATGGCCTCCAGTGGTTCATCTGATTATATTCTCGAGTCCAAGCCCCGATTCGGATATGTCATCGAAGTTCCTTGGGTTGGAAGTTGGTGACCAAAAGCGCCTCATTGCTATTGATAGACATTCTTCATGGAAGCATGAGGATCCAGCCATCGTTGTTGCACTTGTCGTTAAGCATGCCTGTGGTCTTTTTCTTTTGAGGAAATTCAAATTTCGCTATGATGAGGGTCGACAGAATGTATTGTCTTGTGCATGATGACCAATATGTCGCTTTCTTTTCCTCGCATTGTTAATGTTGATCGATATCAAGTATCTTTTATCAAGTGAAGAGTATTGTCTCCGTGACCAATTCATCGAAAAGCTTTTATGGATATTTCAAATGATTCAGTGATTTTTGATTATAATTACATATTGATATGTCAATTTTGTTTGTTTATGATTATGATTGTGATGTGTATATCATTTTCTTTTTTTATTTTTGTACAGGGTACACGGTCTATTAATACCCTTTCTAATGAAGTCTGATTCCGCTTTAGTCATTGAGAAACCGCTTTAGTTAATGGAGATCGACTAGGCTTATGGCTATGAAGGGCCGACAAGGTTTGATAAGATGAAGCCGGTTGTTAGAGCTGTTAAAACGTAACCGTGGTCCATCGCTTATTCCAAAATATGATTATTTTTGATTCTCGTAATGGTACCGCTTATGTTGTTGTTTTGGATGCTCAAGATGCCGAGTTGATGGTCGGGCCGCTCATTCATTGTTGATGGTCAAGAAATCGCTTCTACCGTGTCCTCAAGATAGTTCAAATACCTTCAGCTCAAGATTTCTCCCACCGCTCGATTCACGCTGATCGCAAAAAGAGATCCAAATTTTTCAAAGTAGTTGAGAGATCGTATGTATCCTTGGTTTCGTAAATAAGTATTTCGAACTCGCTTTTGTTAGAACTGTTATGTTCAACTGTTATGTATGATACCTATTATTATCTTGTATTGTAATAAGTTGCTTGCATCCCAATGTTTATTTCCTGTTATTATCGTGTCTCAAAGATAATATTTACTTCCCAATGTGCACTCAGAAATTATACTTAGTTCTCATTGTAATATTAGTACAATATTGCTGTAATTTTCTATTTATGTTGTGAATTTGCTTGTCCGAATCTGTTTCCTTTTGCTGAATTTGCCTTTTATTTTTATTTACCATTGCATAGATTAAATCTATTCATATGTTTTATCTGCTAATCTGTCTTTTCCTTTTGCTTAATTTGCTTTTTATTTTTTTTTACCATTGAATAGATTAAATCTCGTCATATGTTTTATCTCGCTAATCTTTGTTTTCTTTTTGCTTAATTTGCTTTTTATTTTTATTTACCATTGCATAGATTAAATCTGGTCATATGCTTATTTGTTAATCTTTGCTTTATTTTGCTAAATTTGCCTTTATATTTTTTTCCCCGCATAGATTAAATCTGTTTATATGTTTATCCGTAATCTGTGTTTCCTTTTGCTAAATTTGACCTTTTTTTATTTACCATTTCATAGAATAAATCTGGTCTTAGTCTCTGCTTCATTTAGATTTGTTATTTATTTGAGTTATTATTTATTTTGGATTTGATACTATGTTATTTTCTGTGTTTTTTGCCTATTTGTGGTTTTTTTCAAAATCGAAAGTGATTGACCTTTTCCAAT